>OZ014523.1:62386468-62776176 GCA_963966055.1 Lathyrus aphaca | reverse complement strand
CCCTCTTTAGTGGTCCAGTATGATCCTTATTTCATGATCACACCCTCGACCCCTATTTCATGGTCACGTACGATCCCTATTTCATGACCGCACCAACATCACAACGATCCCACTAGGATCCAACGAACATACCCTACCTTGGTATCTTGTTCCAACCATGATCATGTCATGCAACATCAATGACAATCATACATATTTACAACTACATTTTTACAACTCAACCTAAACAATTAACATCCAATATCTTACCACAACTACGAACATCGTCTACATCATGCATAATCTCATACCACAACATATATTTACATCAACCAACACATACACAACAATAACACATACAACAACTACATTACAAACACATGTATCAACAACAATGTTATGTAATTCTCACAACAACAACAACACATGGCAACAACAACTATTAACAAAAAATTCAATTTATGTTTAATCCGAGTTATGCTAATTAAGCTCACAACTCCTCTCTAACTACCTCTAACCACCCAATTCGATTCCTATCCATTACTATATTATTTAAATAATTTTAAGGAATTTTTCTGAATTAAATCTTGTTATTTTTCACTCCAGGTATCGCTAAGCGAGGGGGCTTGCTCGCTAAGCGAGCAACTATCTGTATTTTCACTCTTCCAAAATTCTACCTACTCGCCGCGAGCTCCAGCTTGCTAAGCGAACTATGCGATTTTCGCATTTCTCCCTTCTGCGATCAGACACCACCTGCTAAGAATATATGCCTCCAAAACCATTTCCCAGCAATACATTCACTAAATTAACATCATAAAATCAATAGTTCAAAAAATTATCTCATAAACATCAACTATTATCAATCTATCATAATCATTCATCCAAATTCACTCAATTCCCAACTTCTACTGAATTACACAACTTAATTCTCATTATAGAACCCTTAAGAGACGGAAGAATCTCACCCCTACCTTGGTGTTTGACGAGAATTCTCTTATTCTCCGCAGATTCTTCACCTAGCTCTTGCCCTTCTCCTTCTTCTTCTCTCTGTTTTCACGATCGCCTATCCTTCACCAAAAATTACGAAACCCTTTTCTTTTTTCCTTAATTCCAACATAACCCCTTAGATCCAACCTATGATCTTCCCCATTTACCCTTACTATTTCCACTAAATTACCACCTTATCCTTATCTCTTGTTATTCCAATTTATATAATTTTATCCAATACTGATATTATTCAATATAATATAATTAATATTATACTCAATAATAAAATATTCCTTTACACACCAAAAACACCATAATCCAATCAAAATAATTAAATAAAATTTGGGGCGTTACACACTATATTCACACTTTTTAACATTTCATCATTGCCCTGTCTTTGTTGTCTTATTGAACGACCGATTGTGTGAAAGTAAGGAAAAAACCTCAACTTTCTTTTAATAAATAAAACATCAATCAAACAAAAATTCTTTTTCTACAAATTTGCAAATGTTGAGGAGAAATAGTAAGAAAATAAAATTGTTTAAAATGACAAGTCTAATTTTATATTTTGGTTACGAGTGAATACCCAGGTAAATGAAAAACTAGTTGATGTTGCAGCGAAGTATTTTACTACCCTCTCTGCATGATTAAGAAGTGAATTGCAATGGTGCATGTTCATATAATATAATGAAAAGGGGAATGTATTCAATAATCCATTTATCTATAACTTTGCAATAATAATAACATATAGTGAAGTAGTTCAGTGGTAAGCTATTCTCCTTGCAACCAAGAAGACCTTTGTTCGAATCCAGGTAGTTTGCAAAATTTTAGAATGTTGATGACCTTGTTGAAAAGCAAATGCCATGTCGTATAAACATATGACACATCGGATGCCAGCATGGAAAAATTAACGCCGTTAGTAAAAATTGGACGAAAATGACTAACATGGATCTTTTTGAACAATTAAAGGACTAACTAGTTTGGAACTTTTTAAAGATAAAGGACCAAAATGGACACTGGGGTAAACTTAAGGGACCAAAATGAGTATTTTTCCTACATGTTCAGATATATTTCAAAGTTTAAATAAATTATAGTTATAACACTTAAAAATAAATAAATTGATAGATGAGAACAACAACTAAAGCTTAACTCATTAGGTGATGTCGGTTATATGGATCAACTTTCGCCATAATGTTCTATCAAGTATCATGCTTCTATCCAAATCATTAATCTCGAAATCCTTAATAATTTCTCTTAGTCTTTTTGGGTCTCCCTCTTCCTCGAATTGTTTGTCTTCTCTCTATCTGATCTACTCTCATTACATAATCTACAGGTCTTCTCTCTACATACGCAAGCCATAAGTCTATTTTCTACCATCTTCTCTATTATAGGTGCTACAACGACACTCTCTAATAATTTCATTAATAATTTTATCATGTTGAGTCTTACCACACATCTACTAACTTTAATCTTGTATTGATTCTTAACCACTCAACATTTTGTCTCATACAAAATCGCAACTCTTACTGAAGTCTGATAAAACTTTCCCTTCAGCTTTAGCGGTACCTTTGCATCACATAAAACATCAGATTTCATTTTCCATTTCAACCATTAAACTTGAATTTGATGGTTTACATCCCCTTTTGTTTCTCCATCATTATGTATTACGGACCTAGGATATTTAAATCGTGTGATTTGAGAGATAATACGGTCTCTAACTTTCACCTATATGTTAGAAACACTTATTCTTTTGTTGAAGTTGTGTTCCATATACTCCGTCTTACTTCTACTTAGATGAAAATCATATGTTTCTAAAGCTCGTATCCATGTTTCCAACTTCTCGTTTAAATATTTTTTCGACACTCCAAAAAGAACGATATCATCTGAAAAAAGCATGCATCTTGATGCTAGCTCTTGGATGTGTTTCGTAAGTGCATCCAAAATTAAGGTAAAAAGATAGGGGTTTATGGTTGATCCTTGATGCAAATCAATTGTAATGGGAAAATATTATGTCTCTCCACCGTGTGTCCAAACAATAGTCAATATCCCTTAAGACATATCTTGGATAACTCAGATATATGTAATCCTATCCACTTTCTTGTCTAGGGTTTTCTACAAAATCTCTCAAGGTACTCTATCATACGAATTCTCCAACTCAATAAAATTAAGTGAAAGTCTTGTTGTTCCATCTAATATTGCTCCATCACACACCATAATAGATAAATTGCTTCCATGGTCGACCTTCCCAACATAAAACTAATTTGATTCTCGGTGACTTGAGTGTCTTTTCTTAATCTCCATTCAATCACTATTTCCCATAACTTCATGGTATGACTCGTAAACTTAATCCCCTTATAATTTACAGAATTTTGTATATCGCCTTTGTTCTTATAGATTAAAATTAAAGTGTTGTTTCCCCATTCATCCGACATGCGTTTTGACCTCATAATTTCATTAATGAGTTTCGTGGATCACTAAATACCTCTATCTGCAAAAAAAAAATACACTTCAATAGTTATGTTTTTTAGCCCAACTGCCTTACTGCTACTCATTCTTTTCAATGCTTCCTTTACCTCCTATTTTTGAATTCGATGATAGTAAATATAGTTTTGATCATGTTCTCTAATATTGAGTTTGCTAGAGTCCAGTGATATATTATATCCTTCATTAAATAAATTATAGAAAAAAGTCTTCCACATATCCTTTATATCATTTTTTTGAACTAACATTTTGCCTTCTTCATCCTTAACATCATTCACTTGATCCAAATATTTAGTCTTTTTTTTCTCTTCCCTTAACAAACCTATATATAGATTTTTCTTCCTCCTTGGTTCCTAGAGATTGGTATAATCATTCAAAATCTTGAGTTCTTTCTTTACTCACCACCTTTTTGGTCTCATTCTTAGCTTTCTTGTACTTCTTCTAAGGTTCAGACCTATACCACTTTTTAAACAATCCTTTTGTACTTTAACATTGCTCTTGACACTTTAATTTCACCACCATGATTCGTTACCCCTAGGTCTAAATCCTCTTGATTCACCCTACATATATTTAGCCACTTTTCAAATCTCTTGGGCTATCTTGTTCCACATATCATTTGAAGTTTCTTGTGGTTGTCTAGACCCTTTGTCCAATATCTTGTGTTGGAAAATTGCTTATTTTTTACCTTTCAAATGCCACCACTTGATTTGTGGCGCTATCATATGACCTCCTCTTTTTTTATCTCATTTTAATTATTACATCCATAACCAAGACTCTATGTTGGATAGTTAGTCTCTCTCTCTCTCTCGGAATAACTTTAAAATCCAAGCAAATATTCTTATTTGACTTCCTAATAAGAAAGAAATATTTCTAAGAACATGTCACCCCACTTTTATATGTGATAAAATGCTCATCTCTTTTCCTAAACCATGTATTTGCTATAGTAATATTTAAAGCCGACTAAAAATCCAAGATGAATTTACCCTCCACATTAACCTCCCCTAGGTCAAACCCCTAATGTACACTTTCAAAACCTCTAGCCACACTACCTACATGACCATTGAGATCCCATCCTAGGAAAAGCTTCTCTCATTGGGGTATATACTAAATTAAATCTTCTAAATCATCCCAAAATTTTACCTTAAGGTGTACTGCTAATCCAACCTGAGGTGTGTATGTACTAATAAAATTAAAGGTGTCTTGATCCACTACGAATTTCAAGGCTATGATTTGATCTCTGACTCTTTTCACATCCATAATATCATTCTTCCATTCCTTATCCACTATAATCCCCCTCCTCATTTCTTGATCTAACTTTTTCGGTGTACCAAAGCTTAAATCTCGAGTTGTCTAATTCTTTTGTTTTTTCACCTGTTCGCTTAGTTTCTTGTAGGCACATGAAATTGATCTTCCTTCGAACCATAACATCCACTATTTAACAGGAGAGGGAAGTGTTTTTATAATTAGTTGTGCTTTGGATGTTCAAATGTAAAATTCTTGGGCTAAATAGACTAGGCCCAATATATTCTTTAAAAAATTTGATTAATTAATTTAAAAAAAAAATAGAATTAAAAAAAACTATAATATATAATTAAAAAAAGTAATAAAGAAGATTAAAAATTTAAAAAATATATAATACCATAACAAATAAAAAGAATTAATAATAAATTTCAAAATATATAATATATAAAAACAATAAAAACATTTAAAAATATATAATATATATTAAAAAAATTAAATAAAAAAACAAATAAATCCATGTGGCAACTTATTTCACAATCAACAGCAAGAATGAGACCACGTAAGCGAATCATGATGACATGTGCGCACCAGGATTTTTTCAAAAGGAATCCAAAAAAGTTGAAGAGTGAATCACAAAAATATTTCTTAAAGGGTAAATTAAAATACGTTTGTTTGAGAGGATAAACACTATTTAACTCTTTTATATATTATAAATTTTATTTTTAGTCTCTCAAAATATTTTTGTAAAGAATAATCGTCTTAAAAAATTGTATTTATATATTTTTTTATATCCAGATTAAAAACGAAATTTAAGAAAATCACAAATATATTTAAACCTTACAAAAATAAAACAAATACCTGCAAAAGATTAGGACTGAGTAGTAGTGTAGTACATAGTGTTGGTTCAAAAGTCTTGGTCTTCCCTTTTGGAGTGTTCCATACGGTTGAAGAATAAAAGTATCCCCAAATAAGAGCATGACAAACTTCGTTGCTTGTTCCCCATCTTATCTCAATGCTTAGTTTCAAGTGAAGTTTCCTATATAAATAGAGTATAATCAATTGCTACATCCTAAAGTAAAAAAGAAAGAATTTCAAAAACAGAGTGTTGTGTAAGTTTCTCCAAATGGGTTCCTTACTTTTACGATTGCCTTATTTTACCCTTAAGTTGTTCTTCTTGCTACTTACTCATTTTACATCCAGTAGTTTCTCACTATGCAATCCTCACGAGACCTCTGCACTGTTAGAGTTTAAGAATTCCTTTTTTGTCGACACATCCTATATACCTGATGGTTGTTCCGCTTTTTCTTTCAAGACAGAGTCATGGAAAATTAGTAAAGATTGTTGCGAGTGGGATGGTGTCACTTGCAGCAACGTGTCAAACTACGTGATTGGTCTGGATCTTAGTTGCAATTATTTGAAAGGTAAATTACTTCCTAATAGCACTATCTTTCATCTTAGTCACCTTCAAAATCTCAACTTGGCTTTTAATGACTTTTATCTCTCTTCATTACCGGTTAGTATTGGTCATCTAGTGGATCTCACATATCTAAATCTCTTAAACTGTGGCCTAAGTGGTAATATTCCATCCACAATCTCTCATTTATCAAAATTAGTATATCTCGATCTTACGAATAACTTCCCGCAGGAACTCGATTCATTCACATGGAAGAACCTCATTCATAATGCCACTAACTTAAGAGAGCTTTATCTAGATTATGTGAATATGAGTTCGATACGACAGAGCTCTTTGTCTATGCTAAAAAATTTGTCATCCTCATTGATTTATCTTAGTCTAGAAGCTTGTGAGTTACAAGGAAATTTGTCAAGTGATGTCTTCTCTTTATCTAATCTTCAAGGATTAAATTTGCTTTCTAATGAATATCTTAGTGGTCAACTTCCAAAGTCAAACTGGAGCTCTCCTCTAAAGTACCTGTATCTTGGGTCTTCTGCTTTCTTCGGTAAAATTCCTTATTCTATAGGTCAGTTGAAATTTCTTACTATATTAGTACTGTCGTGGAATAATTTTGATGGGATGATTCCTCTATCTATGTGGAACCTCACCCAACTAATATATTTGGACCTTTCACAAAATAAACTTGATGGTAAAATCCCACCATTACTTTCAAACCTTGCACTCCTAGTTGATTGCGATCTTCGAGCTAATAACTTTAGCGGTAATATTCCAAATGTTACTGGAAAGTTAATCAAATTGCAATTTTTAGCACTTTCCAGTAACAATCTAGTAGGTCATATTCCATCATCAATTTTTTTTCTACCTCAACTTTCTGCTTTAGGTTTATCATTTAATAAACTAGTTGGCCCAATACCAATTGAAATCGCAAAATATTCAAAATTGAGCATTCTGGGTTTAAAAAATAACTTGTTAAATGGAACAATTCCGCGTTGGTGTTATTATTTGCCTTATTTGTTAGAGTTGCACCTCAGAGACAACCACCTCACAGGGTTAATAGGTGACTTTTCAACTCATTCTTTGCAAAAGATTTCTCTCTCAAATAACAACCTACATGGTCAGTTTCCAAATTCAATATTTGAACTCCAAAATCTTACCCACTTGGATTTGTCATCAACAAACTTGAGTGGTGTTGTTGATTTTCACCAATTTTCAAAGTTAAAAATATTAAATTTCCTCAATATTTCGCATAACCCGGTTCTTTCTATCAACTTTGATAGCAAACCTTACACCATATCACCTCACCTTGAAGAATTATATTTATCATCTGCAAATGTTAATAGTGTTCCAAAATCCCTTGCATCACTACCAAATCTACAAACATTAGATCTCTCTAATAACAACATTCATGGAAAAATTCCCAGATGGTTCCAAAAGAAGCTCTTAAACTCATGGGAAAATATTGGATCCATTGATCTTAGTTTCAACAAGTTGCAAGGAGATCTTCCAATTCCACCATATAGCATTCAATTATTTCTACTCTCAAATAATAACTTCACCGGAGAAATTCCTTCAGCATTATGCAATGCATGGTCCCCAAGTGTGATCAATTTGGCACACAACAAATTAACAGGAATGATCCCAGAATGTCTAGGAACATCTTCTTTTCTCCGTGTATTGGATTTTCAAATGAACAACCTCTACGGAAGAATTCCTAGAGCTTTTTTCAAAGGAAATCAATTTGAGACTATAAAGTTGAATGGGAATCAATTGGAAGGACCATTACCACGATCTTTGTCTAACTGCACAAATCTGGAAATTTTGGATCTTGGAAACAACAACATAGAGGATACATTTCCAAATTGGCTTGAAACTCTACAAGAGTTACAAGTACTCAGTTTACGGTCAAATAAATTTCATGGTACAATCACATGCTCTAGCAAAGAGAATCCATTCCCTAAGTTGAAAATTTTTGACATCTCTCATAACCATTTTAGAGGACTCTTACCAACAACATGCATAAAGAACTTTCAAGGAATGATAAATGCCAATGACAATAAAACTGGTTTGCAATACATGGGTAAGGATTATTACTACAATGACTCTGTGGTGGTCGTAATGAAAGGTGTTTTTATGGAGCTAACGAGGATATTGACTACTTTCACAACAATTGATTTATCAAACAACATGTTTGAAGGAGAAATTCCTCATGAAATTGGAGATTTAATTTCTCTCAAAGGTCTCAACCTTTCAAACAATGGAATCACAGGTAATATTCCTCAATCTTTGGGTAATATAAGAAGTTTGGAGTGGTTAGACCTCTCAAGGAACCAATTGATGGGTGAGATTCCAATGGCTTTGACAAATTTGAATTTCCTCTCTTTCTTAAACCTTTCACAAAACCATCTTGAGGGAGTCATACCTACAGGCCAACAGTTTAATACATTTGGAAATGATGCATATGAAGGAAATACAATGTTATGTGGATTACCTTTGTCTAAATCATGCAAAAATGATGAACATGGACCGCCAAATTCAAGATCAGAAGAAGAAGAGGAATCCGGATTTGGATGGAAAGCAGTAGTATCCGGATACGTATGTGGGGCAATATTTGGGTTGCTGTTGGGATATAATGTCTTCTTCCTTGGGAAAGTCCAATGGCTTGTAAGATTCTTCGAACGTATGTTTAACGTTAGACTGAAGAGAACACGCGAGAGAGGCGGTGGAAATCGCAGAAGAATGAATTAATTTGATGTCGATGTTTTCAAAAAATAAAGACATGAATTGTTTCAAGTTTGAACTTTTATGTTTCTGTAATGTCTTTGAATATCATTATATTATTCTCTCTTTGATATTGTTACATGTACACATAAGAAAATTAGTGATTGCTTCTGTTATTTTTATGAGTATGTTGTGCATAAATCTCCTAAATGTCTTTTTTTTTCTTCTACTTTTACAATAATTTCTTAGATTCTTGAGATATATCTCCGAGCACATCAAATTATTATTGAAAATTAGATTATTCAGGAGATATATCTCTGGAAGTTTATAAAATTGCTAAAATTTGATATAAACGTAAAAGTTTCGAAATTATATCTACGGAATATCGGTCACATTTGCATGTTAGATTGTTTCGAAGATATATCTATGAAAGTTTCTGATATTTCAAACAATAATTATAAGGCATAATCATATTTTTAAAATTCAGGATAAGTCACCACAATGATTGGATAAAAAAAAGAGGGTCTGAGTCCAAAGAAAAAAACTTACATATCAATCAATCTAGGAGTAGAAACTCCAATACAATCCGCTAACAAAAAAAAGAAATTTGAGTTGGAACTCGCTCAAAAAGCATCAAGTTAGCACCTAGATCACACCTCATGTTGGCAAGCGCAACTGCACAAATATTCGACTCTTGGTAAATATTGACTAATTCTCACATCTAAATTCAATTTCAACAACTGTTGAATTTGTTGTACCAATCACATTTCAATTATACTGCCATGTCCAGAATCTAAAATATTTTCAACAACCACTTTGAAATCTATATGAATATCCATAGCTTTAAACTCAGACTCTTTTAATAATCTTAATCATTCTAGCACACCCAAAGTTCAAGAATATATGCACAAAAAGAATCCAAATATCATGCGAAACCTCCAAGCCTCTCACGCGTACAACCTCTTAAAAGACCACCACATCCAACTATCAAGTCATTCTTACTAGTTCCAACTGTGTTCAATCTCACTCAACCCAAAGGAGGAGGAATCCACCTTATTTGCTTAGCCTCTCGGGGCAACTCCATCTTACTACCATACAACTCCACTGCCAAAAAATACTCATGAGCAACTTTATTAACATGTCGCCACAGAATTCTAGGTCTCAAAAAATTCTTAACATGTTGTTCTTTATTCCTCCACGTCCAAATTTCATGTCAAGAGGTTGCTCAAAGTTTGTCTATGACAGATCTCCACTATTACAAAAATCCAAACGTAAATTATTATCCACACACTGCTTAATATTACAAGTGAAAAAGGAGCCCCTCATATCCAACTTATTCACATTACTGCAAATAGAAAAAACCAAGGGACAATCACATAATAATATTTTCTAATGGATCAAGATCCATATTTCACTTTGTTTCATGTAAGTGGTGGGCCGATTACACAAAATTAGTTATTTAGGCATGAACTTCTTCCAATTGTATCTAATATAATTATTGAATATTATTAGTTGGGTGATTAACTCCTTATTCTAATTCATCATATGAGTTGTTCCCAACTCTTGCTTCTAAACTCATATAATCTTATTATAATTAGTTTAGTTAAGCTAAATCCGAGTTTTAGCAATTGGATATTACATTTATTCCATCGCACCTTATTAATATAGAACATGCGCTTCGTGGTGTGTGAAACCTACATTATTCGATACTAATCTTGATGAATGCTAAAATTTGAAAATATTAACTTTATATTTATTTTGAGACAATTTGTAATTAGTTTGATTTCACTGACTTATTTATCATATAAACCGTCTCTCACATGCATCAACATACATATAAAATGACACAATTATGACCTTAGCGCAATTGTTACATCAAGCCAACGAGATAGCCTAAGTTAAACCTAATAACGATATATGTTTCTCTTAGCTAGACCTCCATGGTTGTCCTCCTTTGATTTTGTATTCTTCTGTTCTTCATTACATTATATTCACTACTATAAATAATACATATCATGACAAATCTTTCACCTCACCTGATAAAAAAATGAGATATAATGCTAAGGCGCGTCATGTTTTATTTTTTAAAATAAATACCACATATTCCCTCGGTTTCTAAATATAACCGAGGGTAAAAATAATTCAAGACCAAATTTTTGCCTCGAACCCCGATTTTGCCATGAATACCAAATTTTTGCCTAAATCCTGATTTTTCCTAAACTTTAATTTTTTTATTAAACCTTTAATTTTCACCTTAAATTTCAAGCCAAAAAATTTAACCCTAATTTTTACCTTAAAATTTAAATCCTAAAATTTTTTCCTAAAAAACCTAACCCTGATTTTTTTCTTAAACCTTAAAACTTTTTTTATTAAACCTAAATTTTTTAACCTTAACCCTAATTTCTTTCTTTAATCTAATTTGCCAACTTTTTTTCCACTCATTTTTATGTTATTCATTTACTGTTCGCCTGATTATGTAACTGTTTCGCATTTGTAATATTTAGGTTTTATTTTCCACCATTATTATTATGTAACTGCCCCAAACCATGTAATAGTGTAGGAATCTTTATTTTCTGCCTTTTAATTTCTACCTTTATTTTTATATTAACTGCGTGGATGGTAACTTAGGGTGTGAAAATAATTAACTGAACAATATGAACTTAAAAAATTAATTATCAAGATAAATATTTGAAAACAGGATTCACACACGTAAGTCGATCGTTCTACGATCGCCATCTGCACTTCTTAGGGTTTCCCTCTTGGTTGCCTTAAACAAATGGTCAAGTCCCTCTAAAATGGGGTGTCTTAAAAGCAAAGTCCCTTCAAGTAAAAAATCATCAAGTCCCTTCAGATTTAAAGGATCATAAGTCCCTTCAAAGCTGCCTACGAAATAATGATCTCGTTCCTACGAACAAATGATGAGAGTCCCTACGAATTACTAAAGACACCCCTACAAGTTGCCTTCATTGACCATACGATGACCCTACGCCAGTCCCTTATAAAATCCAACGTAAATGACTACTTACTCCTTAATATTAAGGACATTCT
Organism: Lathyrus aphaca; assembly: GCA_963966055.1. Lineage (NCBI taxonomy): Eukaryota > Viridiplantae > Streptophyta > Magnoliopsida > Fabales > Fabaceae > Lathyrus > Lathyrus aphaca. Next base: position 62,764,307 of record OZ014523.1, on the reverse strand, counting down.
TACCCTTGAAAGGAAATAAAGAAACATGAAAGATCAGTCTAGGGTAGGTAGTTCTTAGTTACTTGCTCATATTTCAAAACTCTTTTTCACACCTCACTTTCAAACAATTTTCAAAATCTCAAAGCTTTGTATACATCCATACGGGATCATTACAAAGACTTATGAAAATTTTCTAATCAAACACTACACATTTTTCAAACAAGTTAAAGTGAGCTAAGTAACTAAGAACCCATGGATAACCATGGATACAAAGGGTGCTAACACCTTCCCTTTGTATAACCTACCCCCCGAACTCAAAATCTTTTTAAGGTCTTTCCAGTTCTTTTATACCCTTTCCTAAATTGGATAAAATAAAAGTCGGTGGCGACTCTTGTTATCCGCACATGTTTTTGTCAAACAAAAACACCAAGTCAGTTCTCCCACCATGTTACAGTTATGTAATGGAACAAAATAATGGCTTATTTATGAGAGACTTTTCACATCGGTTTGAGTATTGGACCGATATAAGGTGCATTATATTTTCACATCGGTTTATTATGTGGACCGATATAAGCACTCCAATTATGACTTCTTACATCGGTTTATTATGGACCAATTTAAAAGCCCTTATGTGAATCCAATTTTTCACATCGGTTGACATAAAAACCCGATGTGAAATCCCTTATAACAAATTTTTTAATTATTTACGAAACTGCCACCGTATTTTTTACATCAGTGGAAATAAATGCTTTTTGTAAAATCCCTAAATCAAATATTTTTCACTTCATATTATTATAAAATATGATGTAAAATCATTTGACAAGTATTTTTCACATCATATATCTTGAGGTATGATGTAAAATCATTTGACAAGTATTTTTCACATCATATATCTTGAGGTGTGATGTAAAATTATTTAACCAAATGTCTTTTTTCTAGTAGTGTTATATCTTCAACTTTCGCCATGTAGAAGTCTGCATGCACTTCGCTCTTGAATTGCCTTCAGGTGTCCTTCAGGATGAACCCAAGAAGAAAACATCTACATGCCTAAACAATTGCTCTTTTGACGCACTCGATACTGTTGAGAATATTATTGTCGAAATATCGCCAAGCACATTCCCAAAAAATACTAAGTCTCAATTTCCTTGACTTGAGACTCCAACCACGCACATGCCATCAAAGATCTATATACCTTTAACTTTGTCATATGCTGATGTGTTTTCCCTTGTCGAAAATCCTAGCTAACACTGTGTAATCCTCATTTCCTGAAACCCATGCCCTATCATAGAGACGAGAGTTCATTTTTCTACTCAAAGGGTATCCCTTTCAAATATGGGAGTCTATTTAGGGAATCATTAACTTCCTTAAGGATTTATTTGTGGTTGTCATGAAACCGACTAAGGTCATTTAGGATCAAAATAAATGTATGATGTGATTATATGTCAAACAAAAACCCTCTCAAACAACACCCACATGTCTTAAGATATAGATTATGACATTGCAAACCAAAATGGAAGAAATTGCTTTCTCGATTAAAAAAATCAACGTCCACGTCCCTTGTGCTTAACACCGGCAAATACAATATTTTAAAACCTATGTCCTCATTTTGACGAAGGAGTTTACCCACCAGAACTCATAAGCCATGTACGTGACCATCGTAGAGGAAGACTACATGGCTTAATTTTCACCTTCGCACAAGTACAAAGGGCATAACCTAGGTGAATCATCTTCATCCCATCAAAACCTCCCCTTATTTTCTTCGACAATAATTTGTTATGAAGAATAAGATTAACGAAGGATTGTGTTCACCTTGAACTAACGATAATCCTATTCATAAGGACTTTTAGAATCCTTTATGGTGTATTTGGATGTAGCATTTTAATGAGGGAAAATAACTTTTTGAGGGATTTGAAATGATTTGATCAAAATCTATTGTTTGGATAAAAATATGGAGAATTGTTAAAATGATGTAAATTTATGGAGTATTTTATTCATGTTAAATTTAAGGAATTTAAAATGACACCAAAAAGTAAAGAATTTCAAATTACTTCATCATTATAAATAATATGAATGTAAAATTTTTATCACTAAATTTCCAAAATTTGTAAAATAGTCCTCATATTTTATGAAAATTTCAAATTCACCCCCAAAATTTCCAAAAATTACAAATAAGTCCCTAATAATTTTCAAATTTTATAAATTGGCCCTTCAAATTTTCAAAAATTACAAATTGGTCCATATTTTTCATATTTTAGATTTGACCCAAAATATTTACAAATTATGAAAATTGTCCCAAAATTTTTAAAATGAATCATTTTAATAATCTATCCAAACAAAAGAATTTAAAATTGAATGGATTCTAATTGAATCATTTGAATTATCTAAAATTTTAAATTCTTTAAATATTCTTAATTATCTCATCCAAACACATTCTTAGAGATATTACACTTTCTTAATACATGGATAGATATCATAAATACAACTATCACTTTTCTTCGTACAAGTTTATTGTGTTTACTTTAAAGCAATGAGCGGTAGCATGGTTTAAAAGCCCGAGGCATGAGTTCGTTTGCTTGTGGACCAAAATGGAACCCCCAACCAATTAAATAAGAACAATTTGAAGACGTGAGATTAGACCAAAAGACTAGGTAGAAAAGACAGTGCGACAATACAAACACAATGTTTGATTTGAAGTGGAAGGAAGATTCGCGTCAGTCCTTTCTCTCGATCTTCCATTAGATAGCGACCTTTCTCTTCTTTTAAATTGGACCAATTCATGCATCCTTCGTTACAAGACTTGCAATTCCACATAGATATTACACTATCTCCTTCCTATTTCTATTCATTTTCATATTTCCATTCCATCTAGAATATTACTTGTAAGCTCATAGTAGATTCCATCTAGAATATTACTTACTTTAATAAATATTTTATTTTTATTTTTAAGAATTTACAACATTTTATTATTATTGTTATCATAGGATAAATATATTTTTTTAAGTAAAGTTTAACACGAAATAATTAGTATGTATTTCGGCTGGATGTACATTTCATTCGACCAGATTCATGTTAAAATCGCATCAATCCAATATTCTAAAATGATTATTTTATTATTTTTCATGTTTTCTATATTAAAATGTATTTAAATTAATTTAAATATTTGAGAAGCCATTAAAAAAATATTTTTCCACATTTAAATAATTGTTCATTTGATTTAACTTTTAAAAGCATTTCGTGGGTGAGTTGGTCGATGGTGTGCAAAAGTAAAGAGGTCGGAGGGCGATGTAACGGTAAAAATCATGAGTTTAAGCTATTGATTAACTTAATTCAAAGTAAACAGAGTCGTTACCGCGCTTTTATTTTATTCCAAAAGGAAAAGGAAAAAAGAGCGAATAAATCTTAATGAATCTAAAAACAAAAAGCTAAAAGAATCAAGCAGAAAACAGATAAGGAGGGTGGTTAAAAAATGAGAAGGTTTCAAGCACCCAAAATATCTGTGGAACTCCACGGGAGCCCTTTGAAAAATTTATTGCTTTTTGGTTTGAAAATGGTTTGTTAAATGAGAGTGAGGGGGTGAGAAAATAATTAATTTTTAATATTTTTGTGTTTGACGATACTTTCATCTCATGCCTACGCACCCACAATGTACAATGTAAGATCAAAACCACCTAGTTCGTGGTACAAATAGTGAAAATTTGTGTGTTGGATTGATTTTAAAATGTAAAGACAAGTCGTCATTCTTTAGCGAATAATTCTGCTAGAAAGAATGAATCATGTCTAAACATATGAAAATGATTAAAAGGAAAAATGAACGAGGGCACAAAAAGGATTGAATGAGTTTTGCATTTTTAAAGTCTTTTGAAAAAGGTGACAATATGCTTATGTGGTTTAGCATTTATTAAGAAATGAAAAGAGTAAAGCCACTTGACCAAAGTCAAGGTTTGTTTTATTAAAATGGTGAAAGTTTGAAAACAAAAAAGTTTTGAAAAGAGGGAGAAGTTTTGAAAATTAAAGAATGGGAGGAAATGAAAAAGTTATCCTAAAAAGAAAATAAAAGAGATAAAGGAGGAAAGATCTAACCAAACTTGATGATACTTCCAAGCATGAGCACAAGAGTTCCATCCTTATAAGCATAAGCTAGCAAATGGCCAAATAAAGGCTAAAATATCAACTCCATGATGATCAAATCAAATGGAAAGTCCTAGGATCTAAGTCCAAACTTTAATTCCAATGCAAAGGATAGTAACCATGATCCAAGATCAAGATCACAAGTTTTTTAGAGGTTTAATCATTTATTAATATTTTTGTGTCCAAATTGGCAAAAGAAAAAGCACAAAAATATATAAATAAACATAAACAAGATAATGGATGATAAAGCATAATAAGAGTAAAAGAAATAAGGGAGCAAAAAGGAAATTAAAGAGTATAAGGTGCAAGAAAGAAATTAAAATAGTAATATAGTAGTATAATAATAATATGTACAAAATAATGATATGGTGAACTTAATCATCCATAACCAAAAGAGTAATCAAGACATTTAATGCCAGAAAACGAAAAGGCAACTAATTCCGCTTAGTATCTTACATTATGGTGATAAACAGATGCGATTAGACCCAGATTAGATGAAGACTTGAAAGAAGATTGGGATACCCAAAGCAACTACGCATCAAGCTTCAAAAGTCGTGAATCTAACACAAACGATTAACCACATTGGGATGACGCGACCAACACAAGGTCCGGTCCATGAAAGTACAAGTATCCAATTGGATTTTTATTCCGAGATAAGGACACATTTAAATCTATGTTAAGCAATCGTTGAGTAATTTACGAAGTAATTACCCTACAAATGAGGCCGACCAAAAGCAATTAAGGTTAACAATGTTAGTGTTAATACAGACGAGATAAACGATATGTAAATCGCCATCCGAACGCAATGCCGCACAAAAATAAAGATGAATACCAAATTGAGTTACACTTATAATATTCTTTCATCTTTAAGTTCAATCACTCATTTTGATGGATGCAAATATTAAAATTTTATCTTATTCATTTTTATAAAAAGATTTTTAATATAAGAATATAAATTTTTTTAAACTTTATTTTTGAATAATGTGGACTTAGAATCTTTTTAATAATAATCGATAAACAAATATTGTTCTAAATCTCCAAATTGTTAAATATCAAAATCATTTTTTTTTATAATCTGCATTAGGGGTGTTCAAATCCTAACCAATCCAAATAAAAATCGCAAATCGATCCAAAAAAATCAAAAATCACAAAAAATAGATTTTTTGGATATATTTGAATGTCATTTTGTAAAACCGTTCGGTTCGGATTGGACCGCATGTATATATTTTTTTATTAATATATATGTTGTGTTAATTTAATATTAGATGATACTTATTATCTTAAATACTATTTATTAATTTGATTTAACCAATTTTTTAATTATTTTTATCTTATAATATTAACTTTTAATAAATTATATTATATATATTATACGAAACTTATTATTTGTTATTATTTTAAAATATTAATAAAAACTATAATTTATAATTTTGATATCCAAAAAACATATTCAAATTAAATGGTATGAAATTAGATCGGATCGGATTCGATTTGATTATTTTAATCAATCATCCAAAATCGAACCAAAATATAAATAAATTTATCTTTAGATCAGATGATATTTTGTTTCAAAACCGATCCAAACCAAACCGCCAACACCCCTAATCTACACTATATTAATTTGGATTGCTTGTGGAGAATTTAAAAAAAAAAAAAAAAAACATTCAATATTCAATTAAATAGTCGTCACTTATTTAGAATAGTTGTTAAAATTTCTTTCGTACATGCATGCAAATAAATCCTTATTTTACCCAAGTTTCACTTGCAACTAGACTAGCAGCAGATAATTAAGGAGGATTATAGTCCTTAATTTATTTTCAAGCAGTCTTGCTTTAATTAATTTGGTCAGAATCGGATCCGTTAGTTAATAGCAATTGTTTTACTAGCAGCCTCAATTGAGTAACCAACTCTTTTACCAAGTCATAAACTATGGAGTCCCTCAATTTTATCTTTAAAAAAAAACTCACATCACATCACACAGTTACGTTGAAATCTGAAACTACTTTTATTTAAATTATATAATGTCTGAAATTCTGAAAATGTTTGTGTTTGATTTATTTTTCTATGCAAATTGACAATTCTTTATTTATTTATGGTTTTTGGAAATATGAAGACCAATATTAAGGTATACAATAGACGTGTGTGGTCCACATCGTTTTCTTTGATTTTTCTATCATTACCATATATACCATACCAACTCTTCATCTCTATATAAACTAACTTCATCTCCTTCCATTATCATAAACATCCACTTAAACCCTAAAATACATTCTTCAAATACTTCATAATACATCAATATCTTCATATACTCAAAGTCATGGCAGTTGGATTCATGGAAGTGCATCTTCTCAAAGCCAAAGGCCTCAATACCAGTTGTTTCTTTGCTGGAATGGAAGATCCCTATGTTTTTATACAATATGAAGGCCAAGAACATAAGAGCACTGTTGCTAAAGGTAGAGGAAGAAACCATATATGGGATGAGAAATTTATGTTCAAAGTAGACAACTTTGGATCAAAAGATAAACACAGAATCATTCTCAAGATAATGGACAAAGACACCTTTTCTGCTGATGACTTCATTGGACAAACCATGTAATTATTACTACTTCATTATCATCTATAGCTCTTACCAAGTCTCATTTTGTTATAGTTTGTTCATGTGTTGATTGAAATATATTGCTTGTTCTTTAAACAGAATCTATGTGAAGGATTTGTTGACTCAAGATGTAGAAAATGGAGTTTCTAAGCTACCACCTCTCAAGTATAGAGTTGTTCGTGCAGATCAGTCTTATTGTGGAGAAGTTGATGTTGCCATTACTTTTACTCCAAAGGTAAAATATGATCACGTTAGTTGAACTGTTACTCCAAATGTTGAATGTCTATATACATGGAGTTATGGTTATTGAGTTTTGGTTCATTTTTTTTCTTTGTTGGAAATAGGTGGAAGATGAAGTTAATATTGAAGACGACATAGGAGGATGGAAAGAAAGTAACTATTATCTATCTTAGAATAGCATGGTCACCATATGAAAACTATGTGTAACTTGAAAGTAGTTTTGAATTTTCATTTTGTAATATCATTTACTTCATATTCTTTTGTTTTTTAGCAAGTGTTAATGGTAAAAATGTAAAGTCTTGGGTGATATAATCAAACCTGTGGTTAAAGGGAGAGTTTGTTTGTGAGGTTTATGGTAGCTAACAGTTGTAATTAACATGGAATTTCTATGATGTTTGTATTCATTTGTACTATTCAATTCAATGAGAATCATTTCTCAATTCTCTTATTTCAACTTCTTTGATAGTATTTCATGATTTTAAAAAGAATGATGTGTTTGTGATTATTGTACCATATTCCAATCTCAACCTTTTCATTTTGTCACACATAATCAGATAGATTTCAAAGTTTGAATAAATTGTAGCTATATATAACCCTTAAAAAAACAAAATGATAGATGGAACAACAAAAAGATAGATGGAACAACAACACCTTATCTCATTTGGTGAATATGGACGTATGAGTTAACTTTCATTATAATGATTTATCAATTACCATTCTTATATCCAAATCATTAATCTTAAGATTCTTCTTAATAATTTCTTTTATAATCTTTTAGATCTTTATCTTTATCTTCTTCTTCCTCAAATTGTTTGTATTTTCTCTATCTGGTTTACTCTCCTTATTACATAATCTACATGTTTTCTCTCTACGTACCTAAATTACCTAAGTCTATTTTCCACCATCTTCTCTACTATAGATGCTACTCCGACACTCTCTAATAATTTTATTTCTAATTTTATCTTGTCGAGTCTTGCCACACATCCACCGCAACATCCTCATCTCTACCACACTTACTTTATTGTTGTGTTGATTCTTAACCGCTCAATATTTTGTCTTGTACAAAATCGCAGGACTTACTGCAGTCCGATAAAAATTTGTCTTCAACTTTAGCGGTACCTTTGCATCACATAAAACACTTGATGTCATTCTCCATTTCAACCATTCAACTTGAATTTGATGGTTTACATTCCCTTTTATTTCTCCGTCATTTTGTATTACGAACCCAAGATATTTAAATCGTATGACTTGAGGGATAACATGGTCTCCAACTTTCACCTTTATGTTAGAAACTCTTCTTTTGTTGAACTTATGTTTCATTTAGTCTGTCTTACTTCTACTTAGGCGAAAACCATATGTTTCTAAAGCTCGTCTCCAAGTTTCCAACCTCTCATTTAAATCCTCTTCCGCCACTCCAAGAAGGACGATATTATCTGCAAAAAAACATGCATCTCGGTGCTAGCTCTTGGATGTGTTCTGTGATTACATCCAAAATTAAGGTAAAAAGATAGGAGTTATGGTTTATCCTTGATGCAAATCAATTATAATGGGAAAATATTATGTCTCTCCACCTTGTATCCAATTAAACACTAGTTGATACCCCTTCATACATATCTTGGATAGCTCGGATGTATGTAATCCTAACCCCTTTCTTCTCTAGGACTTTCCACAAAATATCTCTAGGTACTCTATCATATTATCTCTCAAAGTCAATAAAAATTAAGTATAAGTCTTGTTGTTCCATCTGATATTGTTCCATCACACGCTGTAATAGATAGATTGTGTTCATAGTCGACATTCCCGACATAAAACCAAATTGATTCTTGGTGACTTGAGTGTATTTTTAAAGGGAATATGTTTTATTGGCAACACCTTCAAGACAAGATTTTAGGCTCCAATTCTTAAGTTTGAGATATTTATTAACTATAAAATTTTTAACACAACCTTCAAGCATTCCAACGTTTGAGCATCGTCTATGAATATGACCTTTATGTTCATTTGGTTTTTCATCTTCATGAATGTGTATGCTCATTCTCTCTTGTTAGATCTTAGGAAAATATCCATGGATCATCTCAAAAGTGTCTCATATTTATTAAATGAATTGAAAACTGGAAGATACTCTATTATGCTTAGAGCTCTCATTATCAAGTACTTGGCTTTAAAATCGAGTTTGATTTTTTTGTTATCTTCTTTGGTCCAAAGAGAATCAGTTGTATTTACTACTTTATTATCAACACAATAAGTATTAAATAAAACTACTCTATTGACTGCACAATGTTTAAGGATAATATTAGAGCATCCTATTTCACTTATTGGAAGGATCAGATGTTTCCATTCTTAAGCTTTATGTATTAAGAAGATTTGAAGATCAATTTGTGTTAATGAAGATCCAATCTATTTGTTTTCATTGCCCTAGTCCTTGAAGATTATTTTCTACTTAAAGTGATGCAACCCTAATTGAAGATAGATAGAGAATTAGAGATTGAAGGGTTGTGCATTAAGAATCAGGGTTTTATATTATCTTGTTATTTGTGAGTCATTCATACATCACCTAGATGTTTAAATTAGACTGATTTTTGAGTTGTAATTTTGTCCACTTTAAGCCTTTAAGCATGAGTGTTTGTTCTTGATTGAAGCTTTTAAGCAAGATCAAGTTGTTGTATTTTGGAAGAGTATTGTTCTATTTTTATTGAGAGGTTTTGTTTGATTATCACAGTGTGTGACTAAGGGGTGAGATGGTGATTTCTCATATCTAGATGATGATTTCTAGGTAGAAGTTGCACTGGGTAGGTTCAAGTGAGAAGTTGTAAACTGGGACTGTTTAGGCTTTGAATTGATACTACTAATAATTGATTTCCTTCCTGGCTTGATAGCCCCCAAAGTAGGTGAGTTTGCACCGAACTGGGTTAACAATCTATTGTGTTATTACTGCTTTTCTTTATACTGTTTTTAACTTGTTAATATTCAGATAATAATATCGTGACATCGCCTTTAATATCACGTATTTAATACCAGAATTTCAATTGGTATCAGAGCAGGCATCATGCTTTGTATCTGGGTGAGATCTAGGGAAGTTACTTTCTGGTATAATGGACAAAGAGGTGGGATTTGTGAATAAACCATCCTTTCTGAATGGAACTAATTTTGATTACTGGAAGCCAATAATGGTTTCCTTTTTGAAGTCTTTGGACAACAAGGCATGGAAAGTTGTACTGAAAGGATGGGATCATCCTGTTCTGAAAGACAAGGATGGGAATGCCATAACAGTTTTGAAGCCTGAAGAGGACTGGTCTAAAGAAGAAGATGATCTTGATCTTGGAAATTCCAAAGCATTGAATGTCATATTCAATGTAATTGACAAAAGTATTTTCAGATTGGTTAATACATATGTTGTGGCTAAAGATGCTTGGGATATTCTAAAAACTACTCATGAAGGTACTTCTAAGGTAAAAATATATAGACTTCAGCTACTCACTACTAAATTTGAAAACCTGAGAATGAAGGATGGTGAGAGCATTCATGATTTTCATATGAACATTCTTGACATAGCTAATGCCTCCAGTGATCTAGGAGAAACAATGTCTGAAGAAAAGTTTGTAAGAAAAACTCGCAGATCTCTGCCTAAGACGTTTGACATGAAAGTCACTACCATAGAATAAGCTAATGACATTAGCAAGATGAGAGTGGATGAACTTATTGGATCTCTTCAAACTTTTGAGATAGGCATGAATGACAGATCTGACAAGAAGAATAAAAACATTGATTTTGTCTCTAACACTGAAGATGGAATAGAACAATGTGATCTAGATACTGATGAAGGCCTAGCAAATGCCTTGGTGGTTCTTGGAAGACAATTTAATAAAGTGATAAGAAGGATGGAGAATAAGACAAAAACAGATGTCAAGAACATGTCATCTGACATCAGTAGAGAAACAAGAGTTGGAGAGATCCCTGCTCAAGCCAAAGGAATGCAATGTTATGGATGTGATGGTTTTGGGCACACTAAACTTAAATGTCCCTCATATCTCAGGAAACAGAAGAAAAGTATTACAGTGGCTTTGTCTGATAAGGAGTTTAGGAGTGAAACTGAAGAAGAATCTACTAAGGATGTTACTACTTTAACTGGGAGATATTACTCAGACTCTAGTGATGATGAATTGACCTTGAAGAACTGGCAGCCTCTTATAAAAAGTTATGCTTTATAAGTGAATAAGTTTTCCAACAAGGAGAGAAACAAAAGAAACTCATAATCCAGTTGGAGACTTAAAGGGAAGAATATCTTGAAATTATATCCAAACTGAAGGATGAGGTATCATTGCTAAACTCTAAACTTGATAAAATGACCAAGTCTGTTAGAATGTTGAACAGTAGTTCAGATACCTTAGATGAGATTCTACAGGTTGGGAAGTTAGCTGGATATGTGACAGGTCTAGGGTTTAATAGAGGAAAAGAACTTATCTCAGATCTTGTTCACTTTGAGATCAAACCCAAGATGTTGAATCAAATGACTAAACATCATGACAGAAGACAAGGAAACTACATAAGAAAAAAAATTAGAGATGGAGATGTCAATATTGTGGGCGCTTTGGTCATATAAATCCCTTCTGCTACAGATTATATGGATTCCCTAAGCCTTCCTTCCAAATCAAGTCAAATTAAAACATTCCTATGAACAAAAAGAAATGGATTCCTAGGTTTGATGTTACTAGTCTAATAGCTCATACTTCTTTCATAGCTACATATAAGGAGGCATGGTATTTTGATAGTGGTTGCTCTAGACACATGACTGGGATTGAAAATTTTGATAGTGGGTCAAATTAAGGGGGTTGGAAAGATGAAGTGTTCAAGAGTCCCAAGTCTGGATAATGTGTTGTTAGTCAAAGGTTTGATTGCCAACCTGATTAGCATCAGTCAATTGTGTGAGCAAGGGTTCAATGTCAACCTCACTAAGACTGGATATTTAGTTACTGATGAGAAGAATGAAGTTGTCATGAAAGGATTCAGATCTGAAGATAACTGTTATGTATGGGTTCCTAAAGAGTCTAGCCATTATACCATATGTACTCTAACAAAGGAAGAAGAAATAGCATGTAGGGAATGCAAATTTGGAGAGCAAACCAAGATGTTACAACAAAAGATTAAACATCTCATAACTTCAAAGTGTTGGAGTAAGCCTTAATAGCCAATCGATATTGGCTTAATATGCTTTTGTATCTTGACCTTGAGATATATTATTTGTTAATATATATACTTATTAGACATTGTATTTATTGTGTTATTTTTTATATGACATAATGTAATCTTTGGAATAATTAGTCTGTTTAATGATACATTAAGTGTGACTTAATTGTGAGATTTCACAAAACACACGGACGTTATTCTTAAAGTATTTGTAGTTAAGTTTTATAGTCAAATAGGACAATAGTAATGCATAAAGACTATTATGTGAGTAGACTGATGATTGTACCTCACAAGTCATGGATATGAGATATCAAGTATTCACTTAGGTATAAATATTACGAGTAATATTTATACTGGATTGACTCACCATGAGAATATTACATAGTTTGTTATGTAAGTGTCATAAGTTATTCTCATAGTGATAATGGTGTATATCACCCTTCGACCTGAAACCACTATGGATCCTAGATGTGGAGTCAAGTACTTTATTGACAATCAAACATTATCCGTAATAGGACGACCATAAAGATGGTTGATGGGTACTTCATAAATCATGTTGAGGGACATGAGTGACCTAGATAGGATTTGCCCCTCCTATATATACGGGAGTAATATCTATGGGTCCCTTGATAGAGTATGACTGTAAAATACATGGTCGGGCTCAAATAAGTCAATATGAGATATTGGGTTTATTTGTTATTATCAAGTATACTCGGGGATCAAGGAATAAAATATTGGACTATACAAGGGTGACACATTCTATGCCTTGTGTTCAATATAGATATAAGGGCAAATGGGTAATTGTACACATGATCATTATCTCAAACAGGTTATGTCAGATCACACGACATTCTCGTCACTTGGGTAGCAGTGATGTGTTGCTAGATATCGCTCACTGTTTATAATATTAAATAGATAATTTAATATTATTGTCAACGTTACGAGAACCTATAGGGTCACACGCATAGAGTACTGATAGTGGAATGGATAATTAAATTAAATATGATTTAATTTAATTATGTGTAAATAGTATTTAAATTGTTTAATACATTAACACTTATATAATTTATTTGATTAAATTTGATTTAATTAAATAAATAAAAATTGACAGTTAATTAAGTTAAATATGATTTAATTTAATTGATATTTATTTTATTTTATTAAAAGTGTTTAGTTAAATATAATAATAATTTATTTAATTAAAATAATTTAATTAAATAAGATTGGACTTATTTTGGAAAAGCTCAAAATAAGAGCATTAGGGTTTTAGAAGCTCTCTATAAATAGATGAGCTCTTTTCCCTACCAATCTTATTTGTCAATTTTCTTAGAACAAGAAACGGTTAGCACCGCGTTTGTAACGCCCCAAATTTTATTTATTTATTTTTATTGGATTATAATGCTTGGTGTGTGAAAGAATAATATTTTATTGAATATAATGTTATTTTAAAGAATTATATTATGATGGATAATATTATTATTGGTTAAATTAGATAACTGGAATAATAAGAGGTAAAGGGTAGAATGGTCATTTGGTGAATTTAGTGAGGATAAATGGGGGAAGTTTATAAATTGGGTCTAAGGGGTTATGTTGGAATAAGGAAAAAAGAATCGATTTTGTGAGAACGATAGAACGACCAAGAGAAGTTGAGAGAAGAAGAAGGAAAATGCTAGAACGTGAAGGAGAACCCGCGAGGAAGAAGAATTTATCGTCAATTCCAAGGTAAGGGTGAGATTCTTCCATCTTTAAGGGTTTTATTATGGGCTTTGGGTAGGTTGATGATTAGAAGTTGAAGATTTTGATATCAATAATATAAAGTGAATTAGAGTAGATAGAATGATGAATTAGAGTGATTCTAATGGTTATGTGTTGATATATGAATGTTGTTTGATCATTTTGATGCAATTTTGTCTTTAGAGTGACTGATTTTTGGGGTTTTGAGCAAAAAAACGCAGCAGGAAATTGTTTTGAAAGAATTGGGTTTTGTCGCAGGCTGACACGGGCCGTGTCAGGTGACACGGGGGGGGGGGGGGGCGTGTCAGCTCTCTGGTGTTAGTAAAACAAAAAAATTTGTTACAGTGGACCTGACACGGGGGCCGTGTTAGACCATTGTGTTTGACTGTTTGAGGTGTTTTGGAAGGCATGGGCGTGAGTCTCTGACACAGGTCGTGTCAGGTGACACGGGGGGCCGTGTCAGCCTTCTGTTTTTATGAATTTTGATGATTCGTATTGATTTTATAGTTGAAATTATTAACAAAGAAGTTATACACATAACCGTAGGGATCGATAATATAACCTGAATCTAAAAATGGTGGATATGTTTATTGGCTTGGTTGTTGTTGTGATGAGTTATATATACTTGTTGGTGACTTATATATATATATATATATATATATATATATATATATATATATATATATATATATATAGACACACACACACACACACACACACATATATATATATATATATATATATATATATATATATATATATATATATATAAGTTGTTGTATATGTTATTGTTACGTTTGTGATGGCTAAAGTGGATTGATGTTGTTATATGTTAAAATATGTATGATGCTGATGATAGCTAGTTGTTGTTGAGTTGTAGGATGTATTCGTTGTATATATGTATGTATGTCATTGGTGTTGAGTGACATGTTCCATAGTTGAATAACATGCCAAGGTGGGATATGTCGTTGTTGTGATGTTGGTGCGGTCATGAAATATGGATCATACGTGGCCATGAAATAAGGGTCAATCAAGGGTGTGATCATGAAATAGAGGTCATATTGGACCATGAAAGAGGGGTCGAGAGTTCCGACGGGAACTGAATCTTGAAATAGAGATTGGAATCGGTACTGCATGCATAGAGTCAAGTAGAGTCTCATTACATAATGATTTGTTGTTGTTGTTGTGTGATATTGATGATGTGTATTATGTTGTGTATATGATGTGGTGGTATAGTTATTGTTGAGAAATGATGCTTTTATTTCTGATACTTATTAATCCTTATTATATTACTCTTTTGATGAAAGTATCTCACCCCTTCTGTTTGAATGTTACCCTTGTGTTGGTAACATGCAGGTGAGCATGATAAGTCGAGTGGTGGTCAGTGAAGTCGGTGTACTTCACGTCGTTAGGATGTCGGATCTGATACGTAGCTTTGGGAGTCGGGACAATCTTGTTTCGTTTATTTTATTTAAGAAAACATTTTGTAATTGTTTAAAGACTCAGAATTTCTTTTATAACATTTTTCGGTGCATGTTGAACAGTTGATTTTGAAAATGTATCATCGAGCCTAGTGTGATTTTGAGTTGAATTGTGGCACTCAAATACTTTTATTGAAAGTTATACTCTAATTTTTATGAAAATTTTCGTGGGGTAAATTTGGGTGTTATAGCGTTCCACTTTGTGGTCGCGTGGACTTCGTAGAGACGATGGTGTTTTAATCGTTTGTGATCAAAGTTAAAGCACGCTTCAAGAGGTAATTCTTGAATCTTATTTGATATTTGATTTGTGATTAACAATTTAATCAAGATTCGTTCATCGATATTATTCCGTTAAGAGGAAATTTTTTGAAAAACCCTTCTTAAATCCCAACACAAAGGTGGTGAAATTTCTTCACATAAACCTGATGAAACTTATACAGATAATAAGTCTTGTTGGTATTAGTACTAATACTGATGATAGGAAGAGAAAATCAGGAGTCTTCTTGTATGTAAAGAACAATGATATAGCTTGGTTTATTAAGAAACAAAATTGTGTCTTTTTGTCTATAGCTGAAGTTAAACACATAGCAACTAGAGATAGATGTTCACAACTAATGTGGATGAAACAAATTTTTGATGATTGTAATGTCACACGGGATGTTATGACATCATGTTGTGACAATCTGAATGATGTAAACATCTCCAACCAACACAGCATGCCCAAACACACCGATCTCTGTCACCAGTTTATAAGGAAGGTTGTTGAAAACAAGGTGATTGTTCTAGAATATGTGACTATTGAGAAGAAATTATCTTATTGTGTTACTAAATCCATAAATGATAATCATCTTAGAAATATGAAGGGTAAATTGGGCATTTGTATCTGTGAAAGATTATTTGAGTAGTCATTTAATGGGCTATGGAAATATCTTTAATTTTTCTTTATATTTCCAACAAAAATCTATCCACTATCAAGAGCAATCATGCAAATATCCTTTTTGCATATCTCTCACACGTTACCCTACTTTCATTTGTTCCCACACAAACTGCTCCCCAAATCTCCATACCTCCAAAAATATCTATGTAGATAGGATCCTGTCTCAACCACTTTGTTATGCCTCAACATCAGGCCTCTTCCTCCTCAAAATCAACTATGTTTGATTCAAGTGTTAGGTCGCAAATGAACCTCTCTTCTGATGAAGCCCTGAACGTTGCTCCTCTCTCTGTGGTTCCCTATGACGGTGGTAATACAAAGAAATTTAGAACTTCTCACACTTCTGAAGTCTCCTCGAAAGGTAACACTGCTAATGCCTCTCATGACTTGCCTTCTAATTATAATTACAAAGAAGGTAGTATCTATGTAGATAGGGCTATTAGACATTTTGTTGGTAGGATCCTGTCTGAAGGACACGGTGTTGCTGGTATTTCCACACCCCTTTCATAAATAGTTGCATGTCTTTGTTTTGATGTTGATCAATCTAGGGATAAAAAGGTTAATTCCTTTCATTCTGAGAAGATTCATGATGATTTAAACTTACACACACTTTCTGACTCTGTTATTGAGAAAGAGAGTAGAAATGTTGATATAGATGTTTCAAACAAGAAGAAGAATGTTGATCCAAATAAAGACCCTGAAAATGTTGTCAATATAGATGATGTTCCCTCTTACAATGAGTTGATTTCTAATGTTAACCTTGGTATAGCCAATAGAATAAAATCTAGGAAAGGAAAATTTGTTATTGATAACCCTCCCTCCAGGAGTTTCAAGAAAAAGACTATGGTTGGACCTGCTAGATCTTGGAGCAAAGTTGAAACAACTTCCAAAAAGAGGAAGACTGGATCAGACATTGGAACTGATAATGATGTGGATGATGATTTCCAGGACATCACCCCTGCAAGAAAATTTGTGGTAAAGAAATCTTTTGTCAGCATACCAGATGTTCCTTTGGATAATATTTTATTCCATTTTGTGGACAGTGTGATTAAATGGAAATTTGTGTATCAATGAAGGATTGCTCTAGAAAGAGAGTTGGGAACTGATGCTGCTAAAATCAAGGAGGTTATAGAATTAATATCAAGTGTTGGGTTAATGAAGATTGTGTCTGGTTTCTCAAAATGTTATGATGTGTTTGTCAAGGAGTTCATTGTGAATATTCATATGGATATTGATAACAGAAGTAGTGAGGATTTTAGAAAGGTTTATGTTAGGGGTAGATGCATTGAGTTTTCTCCTACTGTCATCAACAAGTATCTGGAAAGAAGTGAGCAAGAAGAAAGTGAGCTTGAAGTTACTGACAATCATATTTGCAAAGTGATAACTGCAAATCAAGTGAAGGCTTGGCCCATGAAGGGGAAACTATATTTTGGAGAACTTAGTGTGAAATATGCTATTCTTCACAAAATTGGAGCAGCCAATTGGGTTCCCACCAATCACACTTCCACTATTTTTGTTGGATTAGGTAAATTTATCTTTACTATAGGTACAAAGACTAGGTTTGATTATGGAAAGTACATCTTTGATCAGACTGTGAAGCATGCTACAACAAATGCTACCAAAATGCCCATTGCATTTCCCTTCCTTATCTGTGGAATTATTCTCAGTCAGCACTCTGATATTCTTTCTAGTACTGACAATGCTTGCAAGAGAGAATCTACCTTGTTTGTGCATTACAAACTTTTTTCAGGGATACATATCCCAGATCTTGTCTTAACATCTTCTAAGAAGAAGCCTAGAACTAAGATAGGTGTTATCTTTGACTTGAAAGAAGCTTGCATGGAATTATGAGAGGTTATTCATGTTCATGATGCAAGAAAGATGAAATTGGAAAAATTAATAAAGGATATGGAAAAAACTGAAGGTGGTAGCATTGAAGATGCTGAAGACAGTGAAGAGGAAAATGGTGAAAGTACTAAGGACACTGACTCTACTAGTGAGGAAACTAAAAGCTCTGGGTCTGATTGATGTTGTTGATGTTGCTTTTGTTTGAATGTTTATTTTGGTCTTGGTTGCTGACTTTTGGCACTTAATGTGCATGGGATGTAATAACTTTCCAATTATCTCTGATGACTCTTATGATTTATGGTTTTGTTATTACCTGCCCTGGTTTTTTTCTGTTTGACCTCTCTTTTATGGTTGTCTAATTATGTCTAAAAAGGGGGAGAAGTTATTAGTGTTGCTTGTTTACTCTGATGGTTTGGTTCTGGCTTGAAGGGGAGTTCCCTTTCCTTAGCAGGTGTTTGTTGTTTATTATTACTGCCATGGTGGTTCTCTGGTTGGTTTCATGCAGGTTTGTGCTCTAATATGGTTTTATCCAAAATTTTCCAAAGGGGGAGATTGTTAGTTCTGTGATTGGCATAAACTTTGGTATGATATTCCTTCATGATGTCATGACTGATGTCTTGACATATGGTTCTAAGATTTTGCAGGTGTGTGTGTGTATGTGTGTGTGTGTGTGTGTGCTGGTATAGGAATCTGGTCTTGATGTCAAGACATATGTTCTGACATTCTATAACAGAACATTCTGTTCAAAATGTTATGTAGCACAATTATCTTTTGTGTGTATTTGTTAAGTGGTTGACTGCGGTGTTTGAGGGTAATATTAGAGCAGACTATTTCTCTTATTGGAAGGATCAAATGTTTCCATTCTTATGCTTTTTGTATTAAGAAGTTGAAGATCAATTTGCTTTAATAAAGATCCAATATATTTGTTTTCATTGCCCTAGTCCTTGAAGATTGTTCACTACTTAAAGTAATGCAACCCTAATTGAAGATAGATAAAGAATTAGAGATTGAATGTTTGCACATTAAGAATTAGGGTTTTGTATTGTCTTGTTATTTGTGAGTCATTCATACATCACCTAGATGTTTGAATTGGAATGATTTTTGAGTTGTAATTTTGTCCACTCTAAGCTTTTAAGCATGAGTGTTTGTTCTTGATTGAAGCTTTTAAGCAAGATCAAGTTGTAGTGTTTTGGAAAAAATTTCTTCTATTTTTCTTGAGAGGTTTTGTTTGATTATCACAGTGTGTGATTGAGGGGGAGTGAGATGGTGATTTCTCATATCTAGATGATGATTTCTAGGTAGAAGTTGCATGGGTAGGTTCAAGTGAGAAGTTGTAAACTGAGATTGTTTAGACTTTGAATTGATACTACTAATAGTGGATTTCCTTTCTGGCTTGGTAGACCCCCGAATATGTGAGTTTGCAATGAACTAGGTTAACAATCTATTGTGTTATTGTTGCTTTTCTTTATATTGTTTTTACCTTGCTAATATTCAGATAGAATGTCGTGACATCGTCTTCGACATCACATATCTGATACCAGAATTTCAGTATGCATTGCCTTAGTAATTTAATAATTACTCTAATATATTTATAATACTTTGATCACTCATACACAAACTAAGAGAGTTTTCACTCTTTATCTCTTTCACAATCTTTGAAGATTCAGTATCCCTTGCTAGATTCATCATAGATTCAAAAATCTATTTGGGACTTAACATCTTCAATTTGATTATGATTGATATGACTTTGATAGACATCATCATCAAAGATTTCTGTGACAAAGATCATTAGGGATTCCACCAAATAATGTTTGACATTAGATGTTGTCCTTTATAAAGATTGACTTTGACGTATTTATCTCATAAGCATAATAACTTGATCATTTTAATCATAAATTCATATCAAGACTTCATATCATAGAGTTGTCATCATTAAAACCATTAAATTATTTGTTTGTTGTAGCATGTTGATTCATTAGAAAGAGAAAAAAATAAACATGTTAATTCTTTCATACATATTCATTTATTCACATAAATAAGATAAATATCTCTTAAACTACTAAACTACACCATGCGTACTTACCACAAGGTCCTTAATTCTTACTATTTCTTAATCCTAATCAAGCTTCCTTTATTTGATTTTTGTTTTTTTAAATAAAACCTTCATTATGTTGATTTTTGGCTTCGAATTTATATATCATATTAAATTAAATTGTAAACAATTATTTAAGAAATCAAAAAGCCGACTGCGCTCAGTGGTAGAGCGCGTGGCTTTTAACCACGTGGTCGTGGGTTCGATCCCCACAGTCGGCGCTTCATTGAAATATTCCTCTTTAAAAATTATATATCTTGTTGTATTCAATTTTTGAAGTTTTTTTGTATTGTTTTTTGTAAAGCCATTATTCATGAGCTTCATGACATCTCCATTTCATTGATCCCCACGTGGTCGTGGGTTCGATCCCCACAGTCGGCGCTTCATTGAAATATTCCTCTTTAAAAATTATATATCTTGTTGTATTCAATTTTTGAAGTTTTTTTGTATTGTTTTTTGTAAAGCCATTATTCATGAGCTTCATGACATCTCCATTTCATTGATGAATTTCACGACACCACCTCCACCTTTTAATATTCAACATTCTACAAAAGGAAAAAGTATACATATTCATATGATCTCCATGCAAAATTCTAACCAAAAACTCATTTCCACTAGTGTCAGTCCACCGCAAATTCTTATTATAAATTCACATTCACATTCCAAGTTTTTATTTTTCCTTAAAATCCATTCAATGTTAAGCATTTTCATGTTCAAGTTCGTGTTCATCCCCTCTAATTTTTACACCTATATACTTTAATGCCACCCACTAACAACTACACTCAATGTATATATATATATATATAACAACCTTTTGACCGTGACCAACTGCATTAAATTAAAAAAAAAAAATTGAAGTAAAAGGTTTCTTTGTTTTCTTACTCACATACATAGGCAATGAAATTCGAAGACTATCTCATGGAGAAAAGCCAAGAGTCACAAAATAGACAAGAACTTGAGAACAAGGTGAGTAAGTAACTTCATTTGAATTGGTTTCAAGTTTGAACATTTTTATATTTTCATGCATGTTCTCATAGGTTGTTCAATACCAAGCACAATTGAAAGATGAGGAAGCACTCAATAGGGTCTTACGTTGTGCAACACTGCATGGAGCTGTTTGTTCTCTTCAACATATTCCTTCGGAGTTTCCGCCTCAGGTTTATGAGCTTCTTGAAGAATTGGCATTTGTAGAAGAAGAGATCATTTTGCTTGAAAGAAAAGTTAAGGAGCTAAAGCTTAGACTGAACCAGGAGAGAAATGAGATGACGGATTGGAAAATACGCCATGGAAGACAACCGAAACTATGTAACCAGTTCCAAGGATCATTTTCTCACAACTGTGAAGTTTTCACTAAAGAAAGAAAGTCAAAAGATAGAAGAGCCTCTTTAGGTTCTTCATTGGATGTTCATAGCTTATTTTCCACCCCAACAAGATCAAAAGGTAAGCCTTGAGTTCAATTCTCTTCTTCTTAATCTTCTATTCAATTTTCTGACCATTTTGGATATTTGTTGAACAGAATATGAAGTGCCAAGAAGGAAAACAGGACAAACTCCAAGACAAAATGTCATTGAGAAACCAAATGAATTGTCAGAGGAACTTCTTAATTGTCTAATAGGAATTTTCCTAGAATTGAACCAAGCATCATTGGACATAAAAGAATCAGAAACTACTGTCCCGAGACTTACACTTTCCTGCATGAAGTCCAAAGGCTTCATCTCAAAGACTAATTCATCCAACTGCAAAACACATTCATTCCTTTCAAATGGAAATGCATCTTGTCTTGACCCATATGGCATATCAGCAGATTTAGATTGCACAGCAAGAGATGTAGGACCTTATAAGAACTTCATCCAAATTACTAGCAGCTCGTTAGACACTGAATTTTTTTCACATTGTTTGCCAGCATTCAGAAAATTGAGGTTGATATTTTGCTTTTAGTAGCTCACTTATTGTTGTTTAAACATTATCTACATGTTATACATCTATCTAGTCCCCTTCTTTTTTTAGGGTCTTGATGCATAAGCTATGTGATGTTGATTTAAGTTTCTTGAGCTACAAGCAAAAGTTGGCATTCTGGATCAACATATACAATGCCTGCATAATGAATGTACTGTAAGGAATTTCAAGTTTTCGTTAACTAAGAACTTACTTTGCATCACGCACGATACATGATGAATCTTAGAAACCTTGTTATATTTCTTATGAAATTACAGGCATTTTTGGACCATGGCCTTCCTTCTACACAAGATAAATTGTTGACTCTTATGAACAAGGTATATATGATAAAGTGACTTTTTTTTTTGTTCATGATTGTGCTAATATTAACAATGTAGTTATGCATTGACTCAGGCCGCAATGAATGTAGGCGGGATAGTACTGAATGCTCTGGCAATTGAACACTTTATTCTTCGCCATCCACATGAAACAAAACATGTATGTAACATATTTTCTTATCCTACAATGATGTCTCAACTGCATTCATCAGGCCTTTTTGTTAACTGGAATTAAATATTACTGAAATTATTTACATGACTAACTATAAGAACACAAATGATTAGGGTCCTGTGGACGAAAAGGAAGTCCTAGTGAGACATGCTTATGGTGTGGGATATCCAGAACCCAATGTCACATTTGCTCTCTGCCGAGGCACTTGGTCCTCACCAGCTGTAAGTGTATTGTTTAAGTTTATCCAAACCGGTAAATTAACTTTAACGAAACAAATTGGCGAACCAGAGAGAAAATTTGATGGGGGGAAGGTTATTAATATCAGGTGTTTCTTGTGGCAGTTAAGGGTGTACACTTCAGAAGAAGTTGTGAACCAATTAGGGAGGGCCAAAGTTGAGTACTTGGAAGCTTCAGTTGGTATAACAAACAAGAGAAAGATAATTGTGCCTAAGCTTTTGCAGTGGCACATGCATGATTTTGCAGATGAGATGGAATCGCTAGTGGAATGGATATATAGTCAACTGCCACGCTCAGGATCATTAAAAAGAGCAATGATGGAACACCTAATAAGGGAAACAAAATATCCCATGTCTAAAATGGTGGAAATCCAGGCATATGAATCTGAATTCCGCTACATCTTACCCGTTTAATTTATGTAACGTCTAAAATGGTGTTTTTTATTAGGAAAAAAATGGTTTTATACTATTTGTCTGATAGATAGAGGCACTACAATGTTTTATTAAACAATAGTGTCTACTAACAGTGATGCATTTGAGAAATTAACAGGACACTAACAAATGAAAAACTGCATTTTTACCAACAATATTTCATGGCTTAGAGTATGAACTTTTTTAAGTGGTTAATTTTTGTTGCACCGTAAGGTGTTGATAAGGTCCTCCATGAAAGTTTAGACTCTGAACGTCCTTTAATAAATATTTAACTTACCTTTAGTGTTTGATGCCTTTGGAAGAAAGAAAGATTTCCCTAGTAATATCATTCATATTCAATTTTTAAAAACTTGTAGTGAAGCAAAACCAAAAAAAAAAATATTGCAGCACAGTACAGAATATAATTCTCCATAAATGTTACGCACACTTTCATTAATCATAATCACTTGAATATTTTGCTTACACTCGATCATAAATTAAAAAACTTACAGGCAAAAAATATAAATGGTGCAACTTAATAACAATAGATGCATATAAGCATGAGAAATCCTCCAAATAAAAATGAAAAGACATAAAAATCTAAAAATAAGGATTGGCCCCCAAAAAGAAAACATTACTAAAAATGATTAATCATAGATCCAAAACCTCGCTAAACATAAACTCGACAATTAGCCAGGAATTTAAAGTTTTTCATGTATACGTCCACAAACTCACTTTTATTTTCTGTCTGGATTTATGAGTTGGTAACGGGAGGCTCAGCTAAGAAATTGACAATCCTATTTAAGAAATTTAAGCCAAATACAGTCTCTTCACAGTTGACCTTTACAGAAACAGTCAATGGGTCGGAGCATTTACCTTCAACAGTAACTGTAATTAAGCATGGCATGGAATTACTCAATATCTCACTGCTGAAACGCAAACACAAACCAGAAGCATCATCAAGGTTAGAAGCAACAGGCAAATCCACAGATACAAGAGAAAGATTGGCATTGCTCAGCATCTTCAGTGCTATGGTTTCACATATCACAATAAATGTATCCTCTGTTGGAGAGTTGCTTTCCTTGTTCAGCTTTAGAATGTGATCATTAAATGTGCAACTGGATGCCAATAATGCAAGAAAATCTTAGTTAGATTACTCGGGGATGAAACAGGAAAAAATAAAAGGGAGAAAAGGTTGTTCCTGAAGCTAACAAGTAATTGCTAGGATCACTTTGTTTGACAGTGTAGATCTTCTAGGGTTTTAAGAAAATTGGTGAAAAACAAGACTCCAGGTTCTATTATGGGGTGCCAGTATAGCAGCATGGGCAAATTATTATTAATACATTTATTCTACATTCTGACAATATTAAAACCAAATGGACGCCTAAAGGATATACATTCTGACAATATTAAAACCAAATGGACGCCTAAAGGATATTAAAACCAAATGGACGCCTAAAGGATATACATTCTGACAATATTAAAACCAAATGGACGCCTAAAGGATATACATTCTGACAATATTAAAACCAGAGGGTCTACTTTTTTAATTTTTATTCTGACATATATCATCTTATGGATCCAAAGAAACATAATATATATTTCAGAAATGCCTTCCCAAGGGCGCCTAAAGGATATAGAAAATAAAAGAAAGAGCTCCAATGCACAATATCCATACTAATCAAAATTAGTGTCCTTCATTTTTTACATGCAAGACTTCCATAACATAAGATCAATAAACTGAAAGTAAAAATTCAAAAGAGTACAACATTTATTTATGAGAAGCTTCCTATTCTTAATGGTTTAATTTCAAATTTAAATTCAAATCTCCATCATTTTTCTCCATGGCATTCTAACTCTCATCTTGTATATGTGTGGCATCTTACTGCTCACTGATGTGCAAATCTCTAACAAGATAGTTTAAGTTCTCAAGCTTCTTAGAATTCAAGTTAGGTCAAACTCAAATCCAAAAGCTATAGCATGGGGATGAGGATTGCATAATTCTTATAAAAACTGCTTTGGTCATATCTCTAGCCAATGTCTGATTGGAACACACCCAAGACCAGACTTCTATAGTATGGACTTATGTAAACAGCTAAATAAAAATTCTATGATGGGCTCTAATGCCATGTTAGAATTTAGGTTACGTCTAACGCAACTCCAAAAACTAGCTCAATAACTGAGGATTGTCTTAACATTATGACCATTGAGCACCACATTTGCCATATCTTTAGTCAATGATGGATCTCAAGAAATATTATTAATCTTCTCATTCATTATTAAAAAGCTTGAAGTATGGGTAAAGAGGGCTACAAAGTATGAAGGAACTACAGGTCTTCGTAAACAACACTTTGATCAGAAAAATGGTACATAAGGCCTGTTGTCTTGGAATTTTTAAAAATCATTTTTTATGTTTCAGTTATGGTTGTGTAAGCTTTTCTCAAAAAAAAAAAATAACAAGATTTTATACAGAAAATAAAATAGCTACTTCAACAACTTTTGAAAAAAAAAATTAATAGAAAAGAGAAAAAAAAGCATATTTTTTCAACTTGAATACTTTTGGTTTATATTTTTCTTAAAAGTCTCTAATGAATAAACTCCAAATAATTTAATCAAAATAACTATTTTTAATCTATAACAAACAGACCCTTAATCTCAAGGGTTGGGAACGCAGTCCTGACTATTTGTCCAACAAACAACAAAATTGACATACCTCCTCACATATTCAAACATCCCTGGAAGGTGTGATTCCTTATCTCTGAAATCTTCAATGTTAATCGAAAGCGGTTTAACAAAGTATCCGATGTCGGGCCTTAACTTGACAGGGAATTTCTTGTCATTGCAAAATAAAGCCAGTTTCAGAGGCAAAAGATGGTGATGGAAGCGAACTAGTAGAGTTCGTTTTCCTTTCTGACCAGGCTCCAGGGAAGGGATAGCCTCCATTGAAATCAGTGCTGGTTTATCAATATGAGATTTCAAGGCACTGCAAGAAAAACATAAAACATGTAGTATGCATAAGCACTGACAAAGATAGTAAGTAAAACTTGAGATATAAACTGGAAATGCGGCAGGTTCAGTGACCACAGCCAGTACGTAGAACCCCAATTTACAGGCAATCTAAATTCAAATTATAGCTACTGATTTATACATGCTGAGTAAAATAAACATGGAAGTTACCAACAAAAAAAAAGGAGGGGTAACTCTTACTTTTCTGCTGCTTGAGATACTTGATCAGTAGAATCTGTGCTTTGGCTAGAATCCTCGTCTATTAAGACTATATCGAACATGGGCTCCAAAGAACAATTTTCAAATAATAATTCTAAACATACAAGATGAGAGGATATGCTTGAAGTTTCAGATGAAAAGGAATAATTCACCAATAAACCATTTCCATTTGCAGGATCCAAGAGAGTGTAGCATTTGGGCTTAATACGGCTTCCAATATCTCCGATGGTTATTCTTGCTGAAGATCTTCGAACTTGGCTTTGTTCAGTTCCACTTCCTTTAGATGACTTGGATGGTTCATCCAACCAAGACTCAAGAGACTTCGTTGACATCAAGTCACTAAAACCAGAAGTACCAGAGTGATCCCCGCCATTCTGGTTTTCATTAACATTGCTAGTGTCTGAAATCTGAATCAAGGGATCATCATTGTTGTCACCTTCATCACCAGATACAGTCTCATTGCTGCCACTAACCTCACTGGAACCAGATATTGACTGTTCAGAACTATAAGCAGAAGCATTTTCGTCATCTGAAGACCCATATGTATCAGGATCATCCACTTCACCTGAATCACTTTTAACAGCTCCATCGTACTGCTCATTGTATGGAAGGCTACAAGGTTTAGGGAGAGGCTCATAGCCTGGAGCTGCATGGAATACTAACTGTGAAAGTGACCCTGGTAGATAAAACCTGTCATTGATAGGTTCAGATGGCACTGTCACAGTTTTTGTCTGTCCACCAAATATGCATTCTGCAAGTACACAAGACTGGTCCTTCTTTAGTGATTCGCCATTTTCCTCTTCCACATTTTGAGATTCCAAATTGCTTGAGAGAAGTTTCTTCAAGAAACGCGAACGATCACGAATATCATAGTTCAGATCACGCTCAGCCAATTCAATAATATAAGTCCAAATTTTTCTCAAAGTCCGACTATCTTCTCCTTTAATGCACAGCAAGAGCTGAGGACAAAAATCACGCAAATCGTGAACTCATTTTTTTCAATGTACATGTATATAAAATTTAGGAGTCAAGAACTAAGATTCCAAATTCTAAAATGGGTCATTAGCTCATTATACGGTCCTACATACCATGTAACACCGACACCTCTGAAAAAAGGTGTTTGTGTCCGTTTCCGTGTTGGACACCTACACACGTGATTATGTTTAATTTATTCACTTTTTAAAATTATCGCCTGTGTCGCCGTGTCAGTGTCGGGGTCGTGTTCGTAGTGTCCGTGCTTCATAGCCTATATACATTTAACAGTACACAAAATTCGACCAGACAATATAGAGTACAGTGATATGATATATGTCAACCAGACACTCAAGTGCAAACAGATATACATCATGGAAATAGATCACTCTGCATGCAAATGTAAGCTAAGAGCACTCAAGTGTTATAAATGACTACCTTCTTAACAGTCTATTCTACTCACTTCTAGAAACATCAACTTTACAAGTCTCACTGACTTTCAATCATGGACACAAAGATATCACTGATTTCTTTTAAAATTATTTATTGGTCCAAATAGAAAATCCAAGTAGAAGGTGCAAGAGTACAGTGGAAAGTGAAAATGCCACATGTAGACCTATACAAGTAATAAATAACATGTGAGTATGAGACTGTGTAAGTGAAAGCATGGGATTGTGAAAAACATCTTAGAATTAATGGAAGAAAGATTAAAGATGTCTATGAAGACATAAGACACGGAGAACTATGGCATTCAAGATCAAATATCTATGAAATTTATTTAAGTTTATCATTATCACTAAAGAACAGTTTAAAATGATTAAGTGGCTAACAATCCGGCATATATGTTTGGATGAGGAGGTAGAATTATGGGACATGCTAAGACAGGCATAAACACATATTATATATTTGGACCGGAGACATCCTATAAATGTCAGATGCTCCAAAACTAGGATCTTATGCAAAATGCCCACACCATTAACACATACGCAAGTTTATGCCACATTTATGAAGTCGTCTTCTATAGGCTCTAAATTGATCATTTTCAGTTGGTTCATTTGGCTATTGTACAGTGGAACAGGAGAGCACTGATCCACTGACTATTTCCACTTTTGATGCATTTTGTTTTTGTTTGCTTCGGGTGCTGCATCATCCGTATTTCTTAAAAAAAAAAAACAAAATTCAAAAGAAAAATACTATAATATTCACACCAGGAAAAATCCATTAAGCAGAGCAACTTCTATTTTCTGAAGCTAAAACAGCTGCAAAACATAAGCTATTCGCTAAATAAAACAGATTTTCAGTTTACAAGTACTTCTCTAAACAACCAAACTATCTAATTGGGGACCTTGACAGCTATTCTCAAGCAAGATTTAGCTATATTTTGTCACAGTTGACAGCTATTCACATTAAGTCTCGAAAAAGTTCCACTAAAGAAAAAGAAAAAACTAGTAGAATACATTTTGACCAGTTATTATATTAATCAATCAATAAGCAACAACTTAATAAGAGCCAGCTTTTTTGTAAAAAAATGCAAAAGTAACTTAATGATATACCTTTGTTATCGTATTAAGAATCTGAAGCTTGGTTTCTAATCCCTCTGAAGTAAAACACCAAGCAAGATACTTGAGTACTGTACTCAACATCTTTGGAATTATCTCACCCAAAGAACCATACTCCCCCAACAACCAGACAATCATTGCACGGGCAGCAGGGACCTTGATTGTATCCAAGCTACGAACCAACTGAATTATAACCTTATAAGAACAATTAAAACAGTTTGAGATCAGTCAAAATACTGCACAAAATTTTACAAGTACAACTAACTAAATAATTGCTAGACCAAACACAAGATATTACTAAACACATGCCCACTCGTTCCAATATATCCATCAGTGTTGTCGTTGGCGGATGGCAGTCCATGGCAGAGAGCCAAAATCCCGACATATCGGCCGCTTTGCGGCGCCATTATTGCGGATTATGGCAGAAAAACCAGCAATAACGGACGATATTTACCATTGCGGCAAGCCTAAAAAACGCATGTATATCGGCCATAGCACCGCAATTTGATAACACTGATATCCATCCATATTGTCATTTGAAACTTATTTAAAATCATTACAAAACAAATAGCGCCATATGAAATAATCTTTATGAGAAGGAATCAGAAGAAAACCTTCTCGTAACTGGGCGGTTTTAATTTTATAATTGATATGATGGACATAATTGCCTGAATTAGTACACCCTCTTCTCCATCCAAGGATCTTATTTCACCACACAAAGATTCTGCAAATATAGATATTAAACAAGAAACATGAAATATTTTTTCAAATCATAGAGTTAATAATCAGGCTACACACCTTGCCTAATCAGAGTCGACAATCCTTCCAGGCACGTAGTTGCCATTTCCGGAAGTCTCTGGGCACATAGACCAATGGAAGCAATTGTGTCGGCAGCAAATCTCCTATCTGGATCTCTAATATAATCCTAGCAACACACTAAGAAAAGCATCAATTAATGCATCAAACTCTGATTCTAGATGTTATAGCAAAGACAACCATAATATTTAATGAAACATTGGGTTCCTAACAGAACTTATGAGCAGGTGACAGTGATTTCCTCATTCATGCATAAGCAGATCTAGGTCCTGGAATTTTATTTTTCTATTTATTTAAGTGACATAAAGACCCGTATTGGAGTACAGGAAGAGGAAATCCTACACTGATTCAGGCCATCAATAAAAATGGGTATTTATTAAATAGAAAGGCACCAGGGGATAGTATTTGATTGTATAAGTTATAGAGAGGAATACAGATGGGTAGAAAAGTATAGATTGGGAAACAGAGACACTGGGGGTTCTAGAATTTCCTAGTATGTATTCTTGATTTTTTGTATCTCACATTGAGCAGTAGCAGTTCATTGTGTTCAAAAGAAGAGGAAGGATCAGTATCCCTGAGGAATAACAGATGAGATATGAACTATCATCAACGTTGGCTCTAGAAGGGGAGTGATCAATATTCTTGAGGAATAAGATGGAGATTCTGTGAAGAGTTTACATGTCTAAGAACCAATAAATGACTGGTGTCCAGATTCATGGCACTGAAGTTAAAGAAATTTTTCACTAATTAGGATAGAAAACCAGTTGTTGGGATTCTGGCACTTATACGCGCCAGAATCTGGCCAACCGGTAATTAGGATAGAAAACCAGTTGTTGGGATTCTGTCACTTATACACGCCAGAATCTGGCCAACCGGAGAGACTGGCAGCAAAATACCAGTGCTGGATTTTATGAAAAAGGGTTACAAGGGAAACATAGATGAAGCACGGCAGATGAGGATATAGATAACCGTCTATGGGAGATAACACATACGGGTGACAGCACCGCATAGAAAGGAACTTTCTTCAAAGTGTATTAGAAAACAGGAGGATGAAAATGGCTATATATTTTGACAAGTATCTAAGTATTTGGAAAGCCCTCCTTTAAAAGCTAGCTATCAAAGGAGAAGAAGCAAGTTACTTAAATACTCCACCGAGAATTCCATACTAGATAATACTCAATGTGGGACTATGGCACCCTATAATACCCAAGTCCCTAGAACATATCCCCTGAGACTTCACTCTCTGACGCTTTACTCATGCCTTTCTGATCCACCCCTCCAACGTTATCCCTTTCCAAGCCACCAGGCAGAAACCAGCTCTGATACAAGTTTTAAGAAACTAGTAATCATAACTAGGAAATTGAATTCAAATAATCTGATTGAATAGTTTTGGTTAAAGAATCTAGATTTTGGATTTCAGAAGGAACTCTAATTTACATAATTGAGACAAAACAAAAGAAATTGAGATAAACACAGCAGGTTCCCCCAAAGAATATATTTTCAAGGCAAAGCGGAATCAGGAGCATTCCCGTGTCAGAATAATATATTTTGACATTATAAGAAATGCCTTATATTAACAATATTGAAACAACAACAAAACGAGGCAACCATTACACTAAGCATTGCAAGAAGCAGATAGAGGTATCAAATCCACTTCTTATACACAGAAAACAAAGGAAAATAGTAAGAAAGTTCACAGCTGAAAAAAGATCAGATGGTGTGAAGTTGACGGATCAAATAAGTTAATAGTCCAAACAAATATATACTTGATGTGAAATACCTGAAACTCTTTAAGGATGGATGAAATAGATGCCTCCGAAGCAATAATAGAAAGTATTTCCAGCTTAAGCGCTTTTATTTGATAGGAATCTGCAGTGTATATGAAGAAGTCTTCATAGTGTGGAGCAAAAAGAGAGGGTATAGCTTTGGCAAACACTTGGATATTGCACAATACCTGCATAAGTCATAGAGTAAATAATATGCATTGATTTACAAGAATTCATCATTTCCTTACCTAGTCTAAGATATTTTCTTTGTACTTCATTTTCCTTCATATTACAACTTTCCATACCATCAACATATAATTTTACTCTCCAACCAAAAAAGTCAGAATTCAATATTGGAATTGGAAGCAATGTATATCAATCAATAGCACATTAAATTCGAAGGATCCAAATCAGCTGATTTATTTTCAAGGGAATTGCTTAAGGGCATCCTAAGGATTGCGACCGCACCCTCGTAAAAAACTAAAAAATATTCCTAGAATTCGGAGATGCATCTATGGACGCACCCCAAACACATTCGTTCCTGAGTCAGACCTTGAGGGCTAAGGCAATGAAAAAAATTACTAAGTTCTAGGGGATGGCTGTCTGTTTGTTCCCATAATGATTTCAATACTTGCCCCACTAGCATTAAGTTATGCAGTGAATCAGTGATTATGATGTGTCCATTCAAATCATATATAAGCCATAAACAAAATATAAAAACACAGATGAAAATAATCATTTTATATCTTAAGTACATCACAACTGTTAACTGCCATATCTAGACTAGTGTCGGTATTCTAAGAGTGACAGAAGATGATTATCTTCTCTTTGTGAGCATATGAATTAACCAGTTTCAAAATAAACAGATATGTAATGAAAGCTGGAATTGGATAGGAACGAGTTTACACCATTTTGCACACAATTTACTAGTGATGAATATATGATCCAGACTGCAACTCTAGGGCAAGTGTCCCTGTACTCTTCCTCTAACCCAAATCAGATCCTCTCCATCCCAGCTTTCCACTCTCGTTACTATTTATGAGAACACACTAACATAGGAACATACACTCGTAACTGCTAATGACTACTCAACTGTTAGGCTGTTACTGCAAATATCAAGGTTTGATCCACTGTTTTCCCACAAACTTTTCTATCAAAGAAGAATCAATTTATTGGACGTAAGATGATAAAACACGAACTATTGTAAGATAAAACACATATACAAGCTTCTTAAAAGAAGAGCCCATGGATAAAACTGTATGTATTACAATTTTAAAGTAACATACAAAAATATAATAGCAAATGTAGATAGACGCGCGGAAATAAAACAAGACAAACAAAGGTTTTAAGGAACGTTAGTTACCACATATCTTGAGGCATATGATGATCGCAGGACAAACAAGAGGGGTTTAACAATTCTTTTAACATCCTCTTTAGGTGCCATTATCCAGTGTACACCTGCAGCTGCAAGTACAACTGCACTGTTATGAGACCATAACAATGGTGATGTACACTGCAGTAGGATCTTCACAACTTCATTGCTGAAAGATGTATATTGTGATTCATCCAATTTAGGAGTGACCTTAATAGTAGAACTAGATCTTGATAAGAACTCATCCGGCCCTTCAATATAACACTGGAAGATCATTTGTGCTAATTCCGACACAGACTTCTCGACCGCATAATCAGCATCTTCTTTTAAGATACCATAGTGCTCGTCTTCATCTAAATTCCTATGATCTTTATTATTCAAAGAAAACATGATGGATTCTTTGACAAGCCCATGCCTCGCTATCACATACCGTAGAAGAATCCCAATTAGCATTATTTGACCCCACTCTTCCACATCGGGGAGAATCTCACACAACTTTTTGTAATTTCTTCCAATAAGTGAAAAATTGTTTGGGCACACAGAAGTAAATGCAGAAGCAGCAGCTCCAACAACTCCCGGGGAATGATCATTTAACAATAATCCAACAATCTGCACCACATGAAGTATCAAAATTTATTTATAGACAACTTTTTTGGCCTTCCAACCATACATTGATGAAATCAAATATCTGGCATAAAACTCAGGTTAATTAGTTCAAAGGTATGAAACCTAAAAAGCTGGGAGAAATTAAGATGCTTTTCTATTTATTATAATGTAAGTTGCAACCTAGGTCCTATAGAGGGAAAATCTCAACAGGTAGGATAAAAAGTACATGTGTCTACAAGACCTCTTCAATTGCAGATGCGTGTTCCTCCATTCGTAAATCATGAAGCTTAGGAAGAGCATTAGCAGCACATTTTCTAACATAGACAGAAGGATCTCTAGCACATTTTCCCACAGCAACAAGAACAAGAGGTGCAATTGCATGAAGGCGGAT
This sequence comes from Lathyrus aphaca, assembly GCA_963966055.1. Classification (NCBI taxonomy): domain Eukaryota; kingdom Viridiplantae; phylum Streptophyta; class Magnoliopsida; order Fabales; family Fabaceae; genus Lathyrus; species Lathyrus aphaca. Next base: position 62,730,295 of record OZ014523.1, on the reverse strand, counting down.
TCCCGCCATGGCTCGGAGGGCCCATGCCCTAACCAATGGGTTTGTGTCCCCCAAGTCCTTTTGGAAATAATTGATCGACAACAGTGCTTCATTTGGACGCCTGAACAAAAGAAATAAAATTGAAACTATAAGAACAGCAGCAAACAACAACCAACTATACGGAAAAATTCAGGACAAAAGAATGCTAAGGTAAAGAACCATGACCACAATTTTATGTATCAGTAATATCCCAATTCCCAGTGATCATCATACAACATTTTCTTGAACAAAAAAAATATGTAGAAAGAATTGATAAAACAAATCAAAAGACCTAGAAATGCATAATAAATAGATTATTCATTATTCTACGAGTCCACAAACTAACCAGAAAACAAAAACACATGCCTAAATCATATTTTCAAATGCTTGAGTAAGCATAGTGCACATTTAATCAACTCGGAGTTTAAAAAAACAAAAGCACTGCTAAATACAATGAAATAAAGAAGAAATACAACATACTTTTCAGCATAATGCAACAGGTACAAGTAAACCAGCTTCTTCACTTCTAATGACGGAGCCGCGACGTTCTTTACAACCTGTAATTTTCGTTCCCAAAGAAAACAAAGTCAAAAAATTCGAAAGAGAAAACAGAAACTAGTAACACTAGTAGCACACGCACACAAAATCGACGGTACAAATGAACAAATATTAATTCAACTAAATCACAAAGAAAAATAAAGAACATTGCATAATCTAATCTAGATGCAGAATTTTTCAACCTAACGAAAGTGAACCAGATCGAATTTTCCGTTATTGAGTAACCGTTAACCGTTATGGATATAGAAAAGTGGATCGGAAAGAGAATGAAGAAGGAGTGAGGGAGTGACCTGTGGGAAAAAATTGGAAACGTCAAAGCCTTGAGCGATGAGAGCAAGCAAGCGTTTGAGAGCTTCGCATTTCTCGGAATCGAACCTGCTGTCGAGGAGAGGGGCGATGTTAACGTCTTCGGGATCATCGTATAGGTGAGCATCGGTGCCGATCCGGAACACCGCCGTCGACGCTTTGCTTAGAGATTCCGCCGTTGCTCCGAATTGGGGGAACATTTTACCGTCTCCGTTGAAATGATAAGCGAGTCTTTGAGATCTGATTTGTTTTGTTTTCTATTGAAGGTGAATTCAGGAGAAACGCTGGGTGTAGCAATGAATCACTGAGCATTTGGATGCCGGAAAGGTAAAAGAGCAAAGTGCACGTGCTAAAGAGAAAAATGATTTAAGGAAAAAAAAAAAACTTAGAAAAACTCCATTTTCTTATTTTTCCTGCCCTCTAAAATAAAATAAAAAAATATAGTAACTTGAAAGAGAATTATTTTTTGATTCAACCATTTTCTTATTTTCCTTTGATCTTCTATTTTGAATACCTAATAATCATAAAATATTTCTTTATACACAATTTTATAATATTATAATAGCTAATACTAAAAATCTATAACCTCTTTCGTGTATCTTTGAATTCATAAAATTGTTGAAACTAACCGAATATAAATAACTATTTTAGTATTTTATGAGGATGCTTAAGGAAAGTACTTCCAATTTTACATGCACAGTTTTGCGGTATAGATTTTGTTTTTTTTTTATTTATGAGAATCCTAGTCTTTTAATTTAATTTTAGATTTCAATTTATTCTCTTATCTAATAAAAGTTATATAGAGATTCCTAGTCTTTTAATTTAATTTTAGATTTCAATTTATTCTCTTATCTAATAAAAGTTATATACATTAGTCTCTTAAAAACTATTTTATTAGTCAAATTGGTCCTTGTTACATTTTTTGAAAAAACATTAACTTCTCCTACGTGGCATGAGAGTAAGATATGGTTGTCGATAAATGTACTAAATAGATTAATATTTTATTTAAATTACGGGAATTTTGTTTTTGGGTGTAAAACGTCTGCAAATCGTTATAAATATGTAAAAATATATATATATTTAATTCATCTTTGGTTCCTTAGTTTAATTTATTGTTTCGCTTTGACTCCTTAGTTAAAAAATGTTATCTTATAGTCCCTTAAAAAGATTTTATTAGTCAAATTGATTCATTTCGTTAAATTTTGAAAAAAAAATATTAAAATGTGCATACATTACAGTCTACTTAGCTGTATGTTATCTTACCTGGATTTTTATTTTGTTTATTTTCAATTTATTATTATTTGTTATATTAAACATGTAAAACACAATAACCATAATTTCATTGGATTCTTTCAACTTCCATCCCAACTCCATTTTTTCCATTCCTGCAATAACAAAATTTGTTCTTCCTAATAAAACAACTGACAATTTTTTTTTGACAAATATTGCAAGAGATGTGGAATGCCCCTCTAGGTTTCATACCATCAAAATATGCACCTTTTTCACCCATTTTCTCTCTTCCTATCAATATTATCATTTAAGATTTAGATCTACAACTTGTTCATTGTTTTTGTTCATTGTTCTTGTACTTTATTCGTTGTTTTTTTATTTGAACATCACAATCTTGATATGGATGTCGTTTGAGGTTTAGATCTGCAATCCCCTTTATATTTTTGTTTTTGTATGTTACCAACTCGAAACATTAATGGAAAATGAATGTTACCAAACGGTGAAGGTTGGGGTAACGACGTTGGTGGATGGCGGCATGAACGTTTCTAGTGGTGTATGCAAAAGAACGCACGACAGTCCTTAAGTGGTTGAATTTCGACAAACTTAATTGCTTCTTTTCCTTCTTTTCATTTGATATGGACAAGTTTGTTGTGGTTTTCATTGATGATGTTCTGGTATACTCGAAGTCAGAAAAAGAGCATGTGGAGCATTTGAGAACCGTGTTGCAAGTGCTAAGAGAAAAGAAGTTGTATGCAAAGCTATCAAAATGTGAGTTCTGGTTGAAGGAAGTGAGTTTCCTTGGCCATGTAATTTCAAGTGGTGGAATTAATGTTGACCCTTCTAAGATAAATGTTGTACTACAGTGGGAGACTCTGAAGTCTGCTACTAAAATACAAAGATTTCTTGGGTTGACAAGTTATTATCGCAAGTTCATTGAAGGTTTTTCTAAGTTGGTTTTACCGTCGAATCAACTGACTCGAAAGAGGCAAGCTTATGTGTGGGATGTTGCATGTGAAGAAAGCTTTGTAGAACTGAAGAAGAAATTGATGACCGCTTTGTTATTTTTCCTAATCCGAGTGAATCTTTTGTGGTGTATTTACCATAAGTCGACTATCTTGCACATCACAACCGGCCCACCCAGATCCATCTTTCCACTCTTTTTTTCGATTCGTTACACGTTTCACTTACCTTAACATAGGAGAGTCGTGATCATTATCTCTTTGAATTTTCACGTTTCATGTTTATCATCTACTTACTTGTGTTTTCCTTGCATGATCCCTTAGGATTTATAACTTGGATTTAATTCTCGATTAAAACCAAAGTGTGATAGACTTTAGGATATCCATCCATGTATGCTAACTTAGGTAGATTTCCCCTTCAAATCCTCAATCTTATGATCAACATTCGCATGCTAACATTAGGGTTAGGGTCTAGTCTCCCCGTAGATTTTCTTTATAGCTTTGAGTCACTTTCCTCGTCTTCAAAGAAAAGGCAAAAAAACACTTAATAATAAAAGTATGCATAGTGCACCACAAGCCTTAGGCTATATAGGAAATGATTAGTGAAGGTCTCCTTCACTCCTCTATAATGCTTTGCAAACGTCCCATTGGGGGCGACCTTGTAAAGCATTCGCTCTGGTATCATAGTATTTAGTGTTGTGCATACGACAAACACGTAATAAATCCATTTTTTCTAAAAAAACAATAAATAAACAACATGTCTTCTCTTCTCATCACCCACTCTATGCGGACGATTTCTGACTTGTCTCGACAATTCGATAAGAAGATGGTAACGCACTCGATTCAGCGAGCCAGCAACACCTGAGTTAGAACTATGACAAAGTCACTGTAAAAAACACAAACAAACAAATTTCATCCCTAGTTAGGGGAACTACATCGACTCTAATTCTCACCTCCCGATGAGATACGTAGGCAGTGGGTATGGTCCATTCGAGCATTCTTCTTTCTTTTCCCTATATTTTTCTGTTCTTTTTCTTTCCAATTCCAATTCAGTAGCAGTTCAGCAGCAGATGAAACAGTTTACAACACCTTTTAAAGCAGTACAAGCAGACATGGATCCCATTGAGTACGATGGACACGCAGGGGTGCTAATACCTTCCCTTCGTGTAACCGACTCCCGAACCCAGACTTGGTTGTGATGACCTCGTCTTTTCCTTTTCCCCCCAGATTTTCTTCGATTGTTCTCATTTTCCTCGTCGGGATAAAAAAATGTATCGATGGCGACTCTTCTATTTTTCGCCGGTTAATTTTTACACTACGACACAAATTAATTTACTTTTTAAATATAACACACATACACAACACACAATTCTTTTTCATATCATAATATTAGTATTTTAAATTTGAAAGTTAGACATCATTTTAAGGATTCATATTTCCCTCCAATTTAAGAAATATTTTTTAATTTGAAATTAAATTGAAATGAAAGTGAAATCTATTAAGTATTGCTCAAAAGAGCAAATATAAATACCTTTGATCAGTAAATTAATATTAATCTTAACTGTAATTTAAACATGTGAGATTTACATTTAAATTAGAATTTAACATATTAAAAAAAATCAATATATGATTGAGTTTAAATATACAGAATCATTTTTTAATATTAGATAAATCATACACAATTTATTATTTATATTTTTGTATATTAAATATGATTCCGAAGTCATACATTTTCATTCCCCCTACCGATAAATCATACACATAAACTATCGTAAATAACATGTATAATATTTTTCATGCATTAAATATGAAAATCATAAGAAAAACATCAACTACTACAAATATAAAATGTAAAAGAATTTAGTGTCTCATAGTTTTATGCATGAAATATAATTATTGAAATTATCATTTTCATGTGAGAGTGAGTATTATATACATTTGAAATATAAAATGATTGTACAATTTAACCTACATTGCATTTGTGTATTATATATGTCTATTATATTAGTACAAAAGAAAAATTTATCATTCTTCTAATATTACCCACTATATTTTAAATTCTAAGTAACTTTGAAAAAAATCTCAAATTATAAGTTGTTTTACATTACCAATACAATATTAACATTTGTTTCTATTTTATTTTTCAGGTTTAATTATAATTTTGGTTTCCCAATTTTGATTGATTCACAAAATTAGTGACACTATTTTAAATTCAAGCAATTTTCGTTTCTTTATTTTAAATTCAAATAATTTTAGTCTTTCTCTCATATTTTTTCATAAAAAATGGATGAGTTATTCGTTTCTAAAACATATATTTTCATCTATAAGATCAATGACATGTTTATATATATATTCGACACGTGGTACAAATAACTTACATTGAAAAAAAATGTAAATATCATTAATTTTAAGTGGAAAAATATGAGAGGGGAATCAAAACTATTTAAAGAGACAAAATTGTTTAAATTCAAAATAAAGAGACCGATTTCGTGAATCAGAAAAAATCGAGGACTAAAATTATAATTTATTTATTATTACTTTCATTTCTTCTAATTCTTTGTAAAAAAATCTATGTTACTAACAAAATAATTTAAAATAGGAAAATGCTAACATGTACCCTAAAGGCACATTAATAACATATTTATAGAAATATTCTCTGTTTAACTTTTTTAAACTTTAAATATGATTTAATTGCATTTAATATTTTCTAATTATAATATCCTTAACATCTGCCCTGACACATGTTAGCATGACCCTTTAAAATAAAGACGGTATATCATTGAGACACATAATTAAAATAAATTGTATTATTTATATTATATAACATATTTTCTATTGTTGTTAACAAATTTATTTTTAAATTTTATAAAAACATATTCTAAAAGACATTATTCACATAATTTTGTTTTATTGAAATAAAAAAGTCGTTAAAAATGAATAATATATATTGTATGATATTTTGGATATGAAATTACTAAATAAATTAAAAGTACTAAAAATTGCATAGTATTTTGTCCATTGTTTTTACTAATGTGTATTACTTTATAATTTATAATATAATTTAAAATTATATGAAAATCATAATATCATAAATATAAAATAGAAAAACGAATGAATTATGAATTATAAGTTTGATTATATTTGAAAGACAAAAATGTTTATCAATTACTTGAAATAAATATTTTAAATAAAAGATAAAATAGATATAGTTCATTTATGAGTTTATGGTTTTCTACTAATAATTATATTATATTATTTTAATTTTTTAAAATAATATTTAAAATGTATCCTTATAGAAATGTATACTTTAAATAAATATTTTCTATAAAAATGAAAATATATAGTGGTTTGGTATAACGTAAGAATAATTGAATAATGTTGGAGAAAACAATATGTTAAAGGTGATATACAATAGATGAGTCGGTCACTCAATTGTTTAAAGACCATTAAACGTAAATTTTAGCGTGAATGAGTTGTAATTTTAAAATAACATTGAAATTTGTACTTATTTTGTGTGTAACAGTGAATAATGAATGGATACATGAAAAACACATGTTATATTAAAAATCTTATCCCTTTATTATTTTATATTTATTAACTGATAAATAGTAAATATATGTTTTTCATATACACATGTATTTTTTTACTAGTACAATGACATGCACCGTGGGATCTTAATAAAACTAATATGTGTCACACCTTCTTCATCACAATCACCATACTCACTATTACCCTTCACTCATACACCAAGCTTTATTATGTCATGGTTAAAAAGAGAGCTTCACCTTTTACACCAGAAGGATATCATTGTTAGCGGTGATGCCAACACCCTGGCGGAGATGCGTGCTTCTATAGACAAACTACGTCGTCAGAATCATACACTAGAGGATAATGTTCATAACATCATACAATGTAACACCCTAGTATGCTTTCAAGATTATCAATCAACCCCACAAATTAACATAGTTCTTTTCAATATGCTTTGTCCTCACTCACACGCTTTCCAAAAAACCCCAAAATGTCATTTATCCAAATACTACTCCAAGTCAAGCACACTTAACCGTGAAGTTCTTATTTGTTTGGCTACCGAACAAAAGATGCATCTTGTTGGTATAGGTAGTACCAGTCAATCCTTATAAGTCGTCCTTCAATCATGTAGTCCCATACCTGCACAATCTCGGGTTCTTTATTCTGATGTGAATTTGGGCGACCAAGCCTTGCCCTTTTCGGCCTCGGGTGTTACAACCACCCTTGTCCTCTTCGGCCTCAGGTGTTACATACCCATCAACTTCCGCTTGGTTTGTCCCCAAACCACGTCGTACTGGGAAAAGTTTGCTCTGATACCATTTGTCCACAAACTACTTCCAGGATTACCGACTGACCCCACAAATCAACACAAGTCTTTTCAGCATATTTTTCCTCACTCACACGTTTTTCGACAAACTTTCAAGAAGGTCACCCGTCCAAATATTATTCCAAGTAAAACACTATTAACTATGGAGTTCTTATTTGTTAGGATATCGAAAATAAGATGCATCTTATTTTTGGTAGCCTAACAAATAAGAAATTCATAGTTAAGTGTGTTTGACTTAGAGTAGTATTTGGATGTAGTGACCTTCTGGAAAGTTTCCCGGAAAGTGTGTGAGTAAGGATAAAACATGCTGAAACGACCCATGTTGGTTTATGGGGTTAGTTGATAATATTGAAAGTAGTATGAGGTGTTACAAAACAGCGCCAACAAGAGTACAATCCCCCCATAAGAGATGAAAGTGTTAGATCCCAAACCACTTTGAGACAGGATATGAGAAACTTTTTCCTTTAAAGGATTCACACCTCCCCTATGGCCAAGTTTTATAGGCGCAACAGACCCTATGAACATGTCACCTCCATAGACACACAAATGGTCAACATTAGAGAAATTACTTTATGAAATGAAATATGTTGTTTGTCACCTTCAGGGATGCCACCTTGTGATGGTATATAGATCTACCTTAAGCGTTCATCGCTTGCTATCAATAACTAGTAAAGAAACTTATGCATCAGTTTGTTGCCAATTGTCATAGAAATATGTTCACCACTAGCCTATTTAACATATGATAAGGTCTATAAGATTTGTTGAGGGACTATCTCACCTGACTTAATGAAGATACCACTAGGGTCATCCCCATAGACAAAAAAATGTTTGCGGGGGTGTTCCAAAATGGACTTCAGACAGGACACTTCAACGAGTCTCTCACCTAAAATATGACATTATCATTGGTGGAAGTGGTCACCAGAGCATAATATTACATAAAAGGCGAGGAAAACAACACTGAAAAAAAGGCATGAGACATCAAAAAGCATGTTCTCGACACAAAAGACACACACCACCAAAGGAAGATTAATTATACATATCCCAACACCAAAGGCACACACCACCAGGGGAAGAATATTTGAAATATTTTGACTTATAATAATGTTAACTGGTAATATTCACGAGTATTTTTTAATTATTGGCAAGAGAGGATTATCTAAGATTTTTGGTATCGGTAATCCACTTCCCAGGGTGGTGAAATGGGTGTACAAGCAAGGTGCACAAAAGGTTAATGAGATTAGGTATGTGTTGGATGCATTGACACCTACTGATGTCATTTGACTCTATTTTGAGGATCATAAATAACTTTGTCCATTCTATGATATATGTCTATACTTGGGTGACTTGAAATGGTATGCCACAATTATATTATACTTACCTGACAAATGTATGCGCCAATTTGAATACAGACAATACATAATGCCTCCACCTCTTGATTTTAACACAAATGATGTGGATTTTGAATGGATTGCATATCATGTGAGCGCGATGGAAGTAACTTATTTGACAGTTTTGGCTACCATCCCATATGATATGGATGATGATTACTTGGATTGGTACTATAGGGTGTCACATCCTCATTTGGTACCACCACCTCAGGAGGAGGTGAGACAAATCGTGGTTCCTATGTATGACGAAGGATCATCATATCCGAGGTTATCATTTATTTCACATGAGCTTCGTTGTTATTTACATCGTCACGAGGCTGATGAGGATGTCAATGATTTTGCTGAGGTATTTCGAGCATTATGTGTAGCTTAAGGTAGATCAATACCTTAGGGCGGACCAATACCTCGAGTTGATGAGGACAATGATTATTGATGTACTATTATCTTTGAGACTTATGTAATATTTTCAAACTTATGTAGTATATTTACTATTCTGAGACTTATGTATTTTGATACCTCTTTACTATTTTAAGACTTATGCAATATAATGAAAAATATAATATAAATTCAATATAACATGAAGTCAATTATCAATATAATCAAAAATATAATAATAACATTACAACTATAATCTAACATATTGTAGCACTATAAGTGCAAGATGTTGCCAATGTTGTAACTGTCTAACAAATCCTATCATATAAAAAGTTACATCTGGTGTGTGGTACTTCTTCCAATCCAAAGTGTTTGGTGGCAACGAAAATCCTTCATTCATGTTTACCTGTTTAGAAAATTAATATCAAAAGAAAAATAAGTAAGGCATAAATGAAAGATAAGTAACTTAACAAACATGAATATTTAACCACTTGAACCCAGTGATTTTGGTTTACAAAACCAATTCAGCAAATGACACATTAGGTGAATGTGAAGTCATAGGAAATAAATTCAAAATGGGATAACCCAAAGATACAAGAATAACGTTATATTTATTTGCTATCACATAACACATTTTTGGTAATGTAATCCATTTCTCTTGTGGACGAGGACTCAAAGACGATGTCATTAAGGATTCTTGCACTTTTCATAAGCGATTTCCAAATAACTTCTCATGGAGACTGCTTATAGAACCTCTTATTTCATTATCCATGTCACGACGAACGATTGGCCAACCATCCTCACCGTAACCATGCAATGATGCAATGACCATAAACCCACAATTTCCATCACTCTTAACATAAACAATGTCATCAATAAATGGTATGATATGATTTGGAAATTGTACAATGAACTTATTAGATGGTTTCTTCTTTGAGGGTTAGGATAACTATGAACATGACCTATTTGAAGATTTTGGATAACTGGAGTTTGCTTTATCAACATACTCATGATATGAAGGATCACGATAAACATCATATCCCACAAGTTTATTCCCTTTCGTCTTTACCTTTCCTTTGGTTTTTATTTTTTTTCCAAGCGGTGGACACATCCTTGTTGTAGTGGGGTAAGCAATTTTACATACCCTACTTTTTAGTGCTATTTTTCCTACAACATCTTGTGACCTGAACATTTTGCACAATGTCCACCTATGATCCATCCTCTACATATACCTGATACATTTTCAACTTAAACAACAACATTCATATGTCTAATTGGTCTTTAAAAATAAAACCACTTTCATTACTACGCAACGAATTCATAAAATTTAACTTAAAATAACATAACTCGTGTTTAACATCAAAACAACTTAAAAACAACAAGTCTTTAATGAAAGCAACTTAAAATTCAGCAACATAATAAAAACCGACGATAAAGAAAACATGCAATACCCCCCCCCCCCCCCCCCCGAGTGCTACGTATCAGAACGACAACACCGACTTGAATTAACAAAGGTAAGCAACTCTACTCTGGATTACCTGCATGTTACCAACAAAGGACAACATTCTAAATGAAGGGGTGAGATATCGAACAATATAATCAAATACATGATAAATAACATATTAGATCAGACTATATACAATCACCACTTCACAACTCACAAACAACGTCGATTAACATAAGATAAAAATAACATAATTATGTAACTTTGAAATGAAACTTAGAAAATGCACATGCATGTGATACCATTTGAGTTATTCTATTTATTTTCATCATCAACCCGATTATAGAGTCAGAACCCCACCCTTACCTTGGATTGAAGGTCGCTCTATTCTCCGATTGGATTCTCGCTCTTGCAGCCTCTACGTATTCTCTGTCAAACCCTTATTCCTCTTTCTGCAACTTTGCAACTTCCACGTTCTATTCTTACTGCTACCCTCTTTTCTCAATTAACCTCTAATACTCTTATAATTTCTCTTTTAATCCATTGGGCACAATTTTACACCCCCGCTCTCACTACTTTTATTCCTAACAAGCCCACTAACAATACTTGTATCCTTCCACTAACATTATATTATTTCTACAACTTAAATTAACTTAATTTAATTCGACTAATCACAACACAACTTAAATCTACTTTTCTACAATTTCAACAATTAAATCAAACAAAATAATACAATGATATTTATTTCAATATTTAATTAAATAAACAGGGCGTTACAAGTCCCCCCCCCCCCCACTTAGGATATTTTCGTCCTCAGAAATCTTATCTTGCTCGAACAACTCGGGATAAGATTCTTGCATCTTGCTTTCCAACTCCCACGTCATACTCTCTCCAACAGCTCCCAACCATACTACTTTCACCAATGAAATATTTTTGCCTCTTAGAGTCTTCATTTCACGATCCGAGATTCGTACATGCATTGTCTCTATAGTAAGATTATCCCTTACTTGCACATCATCCATACTAATTACATGAGATGAATCTGAAATGTACTTCCGAAGTTGAGACTGGTGAAACACATTGTAACACCTTTTCTACCCCATCAAAAATTAAACAATTTCAAATCAATTATCAGAGTACAACTCATTAAAAGGGCATCACATTTACTTCAAAAACTCAAACGTCAAACATCACATAGAGTCATGTCTCGTAACACGGGTTTATAAAATCATTAACACTATAAATATTTTCTCAATAGTTATGTAGCGGAAAACATTAATAAGTCATAATTTCTCTTTCATAAAACACAACTCATAATTCATCTTAAATATCATCTTATCAAAATACTTAAATAAAACCTAACATCATAATTCAAATAAAACACAAACACTCAAGCGAAACTCATCTCGATGTTACTGGACATAGAGCAGGATTCCACTTCTAACTAACTCGACGACTCACTATCTCCGAGTTAAGCACGCACCGAGCTAACCTTGATTATCTGCAGGATAGCATAATAGACCATCACCAGAAGGTATGCAGGGTGAGTAAATTCACATTCAATAAGATAATATAGAAATGAGAATTTAAAACATATACAATAATAATTCATTCATAACTCATTTATACATATCATCATCGTCATATCATAAGAACATTCATTGTTACTCATTTAATACACATCATCAAATACATATCATCATTACAAAAATCAATGTACTAATGATATGTCATTTAGAATGAAATGCAATCTCTTACTAAATGCATGTGGTACCGAAACATCCTCATGGATGGACATTGAGCCATCAACCCTCCCCTAAGGGAGCACATCATAAACAACAAATCACTCAAATCCATATAATGGGATTGAAGCTACCAATGGACCGAAGTCCCCTCATAAATTCAATGTCACGAATGCAAGACGCAATATACATACATCATCCTCAAAACATCATAACATTGCATCTGCATTTATTATTAAACAATCATTCCTCATACTAATTCATAACATCATGCACATACTCATGGAACAACATACAACACACTCATCCTACATCATATCTCTACATCGTGAAATCATACATCACAACTCGAAGAAAATCAAATAATCCATCATACATCACTTAATTATTAACTTTACTCGTATGCCTCCAAGACACATCAATTAACAACTCTACAACGTCATAGCAACCTAGAATATACTACCTTAAAAACAGTTTTTCAAAATTAAAACATTTTTCAAAGTTTCCCAGGGCTTGCTAAGCGCCCAACTCATTGACTCTTCTCACTAAGCGAGTTGTAGCTCGCTAAGCGAGCTTCACGTTTCTGCATAATTTTTCTGCGATTTGCAGCTTTCTCCTTCTGCGATTAAACCCCTCTAAAACCCATAAATTAACAGCATTATATCAGAAAACCACATTAACACCAATATCCCTCAGGATAACATCATTTACATCATGTACATTGTTATATTCATCATAATCATCATGAAATCATCATCAAAACACAAAATCCTCAATCAAAACCCTATTCTCTAAACTACACCACAAAACCCCAATTCCATTCCTACATTATAATATCGAAAGAAAAATACTCCCATACCTTAATTTCCGTAAGCTTTCGATAAACTCTTCGTAAATCTTTCCAACCTTCAAGCCCTAGCTTCTCCAGAGCTTTTTTTCCCAAAAGTGTGATCGTTCCAAATTATCGTACTTTCCAACTTTCCTTATTTTGTCACTCTTGCCCCTAGGACCTCTTTTAGTCTTTACCTATAAAACCCTCACTTATCCTCAACCAAAAGCCCATAATACCCTTATCCTCTAATTCCATTTATTTTATTCAATTTAATCTCAAATAATGAAATAAACCACTAAACTTAATATTTCTAATATTACTAATATATTAAGTTACTCTCAAACTCCACAAAACATCAATAAACATCATAAAAATCAAAATTCACAAGAAAACACATCAATCAAATTTAAAATATACTTTGGGGTGTTACAACTCTCCCCCACTTAAGAATTTTTATCCTCGAAAATGTACCTGAAGCAAACAGCATCGAATACGACTCTTTCATCTGATCCTCTCGCTCCCAGGTCCAACTATCACCAGCTGGTCCACCCTACAATACTTTCACTAAGGCAATCTCTTTACCTCTTAATTGTTTCATTTCTCTATTGTTTATTCGTACTAGAAAAACCTCTACAATCAAATTATCTCTCACTCGAACATCATCCATATGAATCACATACGACAGATCTGCAATGTACTTCCTCAGTTGTGACACGTGAAACACATCATGCAAATTCGCAAGTGATGGTGGTAATGCAATCATATATGCCACCTCTCCAACCATCTGCAAAATCTGATATGGTCCAATGAAATGCGAATTGAGCTTTCTGGACTTCAGAGCTCGCCCAACACCAGTCACTAGAGTAACCCTAAAAAACACATGATCCCCTTCTTAAAATTCAAGTGCTTTCCTCCTCTTATCATGATAACTCTTCTGACGACTTTGAGAAGTCTTCATTCTTTCTCGAATCAACTTAATCTTCTTAGTCGTCTCCTTCACGGTCTCAGGTCCGAGCACAACACTCTTGCGTGAATCATACCAACATAATGGATTCCTACACCGCCTCCCATACAATGCTTCATACGGAGCCACAATAATGCTCGCATGACAACTATTGTTATAAGTAAACTCAATTAACGACAAATGACTATCCCACGCACCTCCATGATCCAACACACAAGCCCTCAACAAATCCTCTAAAGATTGGATAGTTCGTTCTGTCTGACCGTTCGTCTGTGGATGATAAGCATAACTCATCCTCAATTTGGTTCCCAAAGCATCTTGTAAACTCTTCCAAAATCTTGATGTAAACCGCAGATCTCTATCTGACACAATACTCGACGGTATCCCATGCAATTTCACAATCTCATCAATATACATCTCTGCTAGCTTTGACATGGAATGATTAATCTTTATTGGTAATAAATGCGCCGACTTCGTTAATCGGTCAACAATCACCAAAATGGAATCATTTCCCTTCATCGTCTTCGGTAACCCTGTCACAAAATCCATAAAAATGCTATCACATTTCCATTCTGGAATACTCAACGGTTGCATCATACCTAAAGGCTTTTGATGTTCAACCTTTGATTTCTGACAAACCAAACAAGCATACACAAATTCCGCAACATCTCTCTTCGTACTCGGCCACCAAAACAGCTTTTGCAAGTCATGATACATCTTAGTCGCACCGGGATGAATACTCCATATACTTCGGTGTCCTTCCTCGAGAATACTTTTCTTCAATTCTGGGATATCAGGAACACACACACGATCTTGAAACCTCATCATACCATTCTCATCAATATGGAACTCTCCTCTGTTACCTTGGTTAATCAAAGTCATTTGATCAACCAACTTCAAATCTGATTGTTATCCTAAACAGATCTCCTCCACAATATCATTCGTCAATTTCAACATACCCAACTTAACGCTCTCAGACGTAGTTTCACATAACAAACTCATGTCTCTGAATTGCTCAATCATCTCAAGTTCTCTTACCATTAACATTGAGATATGCAAAGTTTTCCTACTCAAAGCATCTGCAACCACATTAGTTTTACCAGGGTGGTAACTCAAATCAAAATCATTCAAAGTCTCTAACCATCTTCTCTGCCTCATATTTAGTTCCTTCTAATCAAACAAGTATTTCAAACTCTTATGGTCGCTGAACACCTCAAACCTCGATCCAAACAAACAGTGTCTCCAAATCTTTAACACAAAAACCACGACTGCTAACTCTAAATCATGGGTAGGATAGTTCCTCCCATGAACACGTAACTGTCTAGAAGCATAGGTAACTACTTGACCACTCTGCATCTAAACACCACCAATACCCATCTTCGAAGCATCACAGTACACCACAAAGGATTCATTCAGATTCGGTAAAATTAAAACTAGAGAAGTCGTCATCCTCTTTTTCAACTCAACAAAACTCTTCTCACAAGAAACATCCTATACATAAGCTTAACCTTTTCGAGTTAATTACGTTAGAGGAAATTCTAACTTATAAAAACCCTCTATAAAATTTCGGTAATAACCAGCCAAACCAAGAAAACTTCTAACCTCGGTAGCAGACTTCAGAGTTTCCCAATTCAACACAGCATCAATCTTCGGTGGATCCACATAAATTCCGCCACTAGAAATCACATGGCCAAGGAAACTTACTTCCTTCAACCAGAACTCACACTTCAACAATTTAGCATAAAGCTTCTTCTCTCTCAATACCTGCAATATAATCCTCAGATGTCCCTCATGTTCTTCTTCTGACTTTGAATATATTAGGATATCATCGATAAAAACCACCACAAACTTATCCAAATACTCATGAAAAGTCTGGTTCATATACTCCATGAATACACCGGGTGCATTGGACATACCAAAAGGCATCACAGTATATTCATAGTGACCATATCTCGTCCAGAAAGCCGTCTTTGGAATATCATCTGCTTTAACTTGAATCTGATGATAACCCGACCTCAAATCAATCTTACTAAAAATGCATGCTCCCACCAACTGATCCATCAAATCATCAATCCTCAGAAGTGGATATTTATTCTTTATAGTCACCTTATTCAATTTCGTCACGGAGAAACACTTGGACGAACAAATTTCTTCTCAAGAAGTTCTTCAAGTTGTTTCTTCAACTCACTCAATTCAGAAGCTGACATCCTATAAGGAGCCATCGACACTTGACTAGTACCAGGTAATAAGTCCACAACAAACTCTACTTCATGCTCTGGTGGTAAATCGCTAATGTTATCCGGAAACACATCCATAAATTCTTGGACAACAGGTAATTCAACACCCACTTGTTCGCGGTCAACTTGCAATGCCACAAACAAAGCAAACATCTGGGCTTCATCTTCTAGAAGGCCATCCACTTGCTTCGCAGATAGAAACATCATTTCTCCACCATTACTAAACTCTGGAAACTCTAATGTCTTTGCATAGTAGTTGATATGCACAAAGTTAAATTCTAACTAACTCATCCCCAACACAACATCCATATGGCGCAAAGGAAAACACACCAAATCCATCAAGAAATCTTTACCATAAATGGTCAAGGGACACTTCAAACACACACATTTAGTCGTAACTGAACCGTCAGCAGGCATCTCAATCAACATATTACCATTCATAATAGTTAAAGGTAAATTCAATCCTGGTTGCACACTCAATTGAAATAAACAAATGAGTAACTTCAGTATCAATTATAGCAACCAATTCAACATCATTAATAAAAAAAGTACCTCGGATCAAGTTGTCTTTCTTATGAGCATTCGATCCACTCAAAGAAAACATTCTACCAGTAGTCTAAGCCGTAGTAACAACCTTCTTTGGTTTCTGGCACTGAATACTAATATGTCATTCTTCTCCACAATTAAAACAAGTTGGTTATGCACCTGTACACTCATTCTTCATATGAACCTTCTTACCACACTTATAATATCTTATCATAGTAGCAGTACACACATCGGATTTGTAACCTGCTTCGCCACACTTAAAGCACTTGAGAGGATTGGAACCCGCTCCCCCACTTGGCTTCTTCCCATCAATACCCTTCTGCTTCCCCTTATCATTTGGAGTTGCATAAGGCATCCCTCGAAACTGACCTTTGTCTCTCTTCTCACTCACCTGCTTATAGTGAGCAGATCGAGCTCTACTATCCTCATCATATATCCTAATTTTATCTACAAGCTCAACATACCTGCGGATCTGCTGACACACAATCGCTTGCTTGATCTCCGGACTCAGCTCATTCTCAAACTTCAAACACTTGGATAACTCAGCATCATCACGATTGTAGTGAGGACAAAACTTCACCAACCTCTCGAACTTTGCAGCATACTCTGCGACCGTCATGTTCCCTTACTTCAGTTCCAAGAACTCGACCTCTTTCTTGCCACGAGCGTCTTCAGGAAAATACTTACTCAGAAATTCCCTCCTGAACAAATTCCAAGTTATCGTAGCCCCAATCCCTTCCAATCTCTGACAGGTATTATCCCACCAATCCTCAGCCTCTTCATCTAGCATATGGGTGCCAAACTGCACCTTCTAAGCATCGGAGCACGCCATAGTTCTGAAAATCTTCTCAATTTCCTTCAGCCACTTATGCACATTCTCTGGTTCATGAGAACCCTCGAACTTAGGCGTATTATTCCTCTGAAAAAACTCCCAAGGCATGAAACTCGTCTCGAACATTGTTCTGCGTCGTAACACGAGCAAGTGCTGCTACCGCATCCGCAAGATCACGATTTGAAGCCAATCTACAAATCACCAACATCATCAGAACACAACTCAACCTCAAAACACTCAAACTCAATAACCGACACTACTGACATCGACACGACACGATCGACAAACTGACCTGCTCTGATACCACTAATGTAACACCCTTTCTACCCCATCACAAATTAAACAATTTCAAATCAATTATCAGATTACAACTCATTAAAATGACATCACATTTACTTCAAAAACTCAAACGTCAAACATCACATAAAGTCTTGTCTGTAACACAAGTTTATAAAACCATTAGCAACACTATAAATCTATTCTCAATAGTTATGCAGCGGAAAACATTAATAAGTCATAATTCCTCTTTTATAAAACACAACTCATAAGTCATCTCAAATATTACCTTATCAAAATACTTAAATAAAACCTAACATCTTAATTCAAATAAAACATAAACACTCAAGCGAAACCCATCCCGATGTTACTGGACACAGAGCAGAACTCCACTTCTAACTAACTCGATGACTCATTATCTTCGAGTTAAGCATGCACCGAGCTAACCTTGATTATCTGCATGATGGCATAATAGACCATCACCAGAAGGCAGGCAGGGTGAGTAAATTCACATTCAATAAGATAATATAGAAATGAGAATTTAAAATATATACAACAACAATTCATTCATAACTCATTTATACATATCATCATCATATCACAAGAACATTCACTATTACTCATTTAATACACATCATCAAATACATATCATCATTACAAAAATCAATGCACTATTGTTATGTCATTTAGAATGAAATGCAACCTCTTACTAAATGCATGTGGTACCCAAACATCCTCATGGATGGACATTGGGCTATCAACCATCCCCTAAGGGAGCACATATAAACATTAAATCACTTCAATCCACACAATAGGATTGAAGATACCAATGGAACAAAGTCCCCTCATAAATTTAATACCATGAATACAAGACGCAATATACATACATCATCCTCAAAACATCATAACATTGCATTTGCATTCATTATTAAACAATCATTCCTCATACTCATTCATAACATCATGCACATACTCATGGAACATCATACAACACACTCATCCTACATCATATCTCTACATCGTGAAATCATACATTATAACTCAAAGAAAATCAAATAATTCATCATACATCACTTAGTTACTGACTCTACTCATATGGCCTCCAAGACACATCAATTAACAACTCTACAATGTCATAGCAACCTAGAACATACTACCTTAAAAATAGTTTTTCAAAATTAAAACATTTTACAAAGTTTCCCAGGGCTCGCTAAGCGAGACCTCATGCTTTCTAAGCGCCCAACTCACCGACTCTTCTCGCTAAGCGAGTTGTAGCTCGCAAAGCAAGCTTCCTGATTTTGTAGAATTTTTCTGCGATTTTCAGCCTTCTCCTTCTGCGATTAAACCCCTCCAAAACCCATAAATTAACATCATTATATCAGAAAACCACATTAACAACAATATCCCTCAGGATAACATCATTTACATCATGTACATCGTTATATTCATCATAATCATCATGAAATCATCATCAAAACACAAAATCCTCAATCAAAACCCTATTCCCTAAACTACACCACAAAACCCCCAATTCCATTCCCACATTATAATATCGAAAGGAAAATACTCTCCATACCTTAATTTCCATAAGCTTTCAATAAACTCTTCGTAAATCTTTCCAACCTTCAAGCCCTAGCTTCTCCTATTCTCCAGAGCTCTTTTTCCCAAAAGTGTGATCGTTCCAAATGATCGTACTCTCCAACTTTTCCTTCTTTTGTCACTCTTGCCCCTAGGAACTCTTGTAGTCTTTCTCCATAAAACCCTCACTTATCCTCAACCAAAAGTCCACAATACCCCTATCCTATAATTCTTTTTATTTTATTCAATTTAATCTTAAATAATGAAATAAACCACTAAACTTAATATTTCTAATATTACTAATATATTAAGTTACTCCCAAACTCCACAAAACATCAATAAACATCAAAAACATAAAAATTCACAAGAAAACACATCAATTAAATTTAAAATAGACTTTAGGGTGTTACACACATCATGCAAGTTCGAGAGATTAAGCGGTAAAGCAACTTTATAAGCAACATTTCCAACTTTGTCTGAATTCTGATACGGACCAACAAAATAGGGAGTGAGCTTCTTAGATTTCAATGCACGCCTAACACCGGTCATAAGTGAACTCTAAAAAATACATGGTTATCAGCTTGAAATTCTAAATCTTTTCTTCGCTTGTCATGATAACTCTTTTGTCTACTTTGGGAAGTTTTCATCTTTTCTCGAATTAACTTCACCTTTTCAGTAGTCTCTCGAACAATCTCAGGTCCAAGCATTACACTTTCTCCAGATTCATGCCAACATAAATGAGTCCTACATCTCCGACCATACAACGCTTCAAAAGGTGTCATTCAAATACTAGAATGGTAATTGTTATTATAAGTGAATTCTATTAACGGAAGATAAGTATCCCACGAACCTCCCTGCTTAAGAACACATGCCCTAAACATATCCTCTAATGACTGAATAATCCTCTCAGTCTGACCATTTGTCTGAGGATGATAGGTTGAACTCAACCTCAACTTAGAACCCAGTGCCTCTTGCAAACTCTTCCAAAATTCAGAAATAAACCTCGAATCTCTATCTGACACAATACACAAAGGAACACCACACATCTTTACAATTATGCTAGTATAAATCTACGCCAACTTAGACACTGCAAAATTGATGTTAATAAGAATAAAATGAGTCGACTTCGTAAGCCTGTCAACAATCACCGAAATTGAATCATGTCCTCTTGAAGTATTAGGTAATCCTATCACAAAGTCCATTGAAATGTTATCCCATTTTCATTATGGAATTTCTAACAGTTGCATCAACCCCGCAAGCTTCTGATGTTCAACTTTCGACTTCTGACAAGTTAAACAGGCATACACAAAACGTGCTACATCGCTCTTCATCCCAGGCTACGAAAATAAATTCTCCATATCTTGATACATATTTGTGGCGCTTGGATGAATACTCAACTTACTCTTATGACTCTCCTCAAAAATCACTGTCTTCATCTATGCATCATCAGGAATATAAATTCAATCACAGAATCTCAACACTGCGCGTCTAGCTTGAAATCTTTATTCTCTGACTGATCGATTCCTACCATCGAATCTACCAACTTCATGTCTAACTTTTGCGCCTCTTTGATATTGTCTACAAAATCATTGTTAATCATCAACATTCCCAACATAACACTTTGAGGTGTCACTTCACAAACTAAACGTATATCCCTGAATTGTTCAATTATCTCCAACTCTTTAACCATCATTGTTGACATATGCAACGTTTTCCGACTTAAAGCATCAGGTACAACATTAGCTTTACCCAGATGATAGTTCAAACTGAAACCATAATCCTTTAATAATTCCATCCACCTTCGTTGACTCATATTCAACTCCTTCTGATCAAACA
Source organism: Lathyrus aphaca (assembly GCA_963966055.1). NCBI lineage: Eukaryota > Viridiplantae > Streptophyta > Magnoliopsida > Fabales > Fabaceae > Lathyrus > Lathyrus aphaca. Next base: position 62,708,820 of record OZ014523.1, on the reverse strand, counting down.
AATACTTCAAACTCTTATGGTTACTAAACACTTCAAATGTAGACCATAAAGATAATGTCTCCAAATGTTTAGTACAAAAACAACTGCAACAAGTTTTAAATCATGCGTAGGATGGTTTCTTTCATGAGTCCTTAATTGCCTTGACGCATAAGCAACTACCTTATTATTCTGCATTGGCACACCTCCTAAACCCATTTTAGAAGCATCACAATATACCGCAAAAGGTTCTACTGAATTTGGTAATGTCAAAATTGGAGCCGACGTCAACCTATTCTTCAATTCTGTAAAACTTTCTTCGTATTGAACGTTCCACACAAAAACTCTACCTTTAGTCAATAGAAGTGCCAACTTAGAAAAACCCTCGATAAATCTTCTATAATAACCAGCTAGTCCTAAAAATCTTATAATCTCGGTAACCGACTTTGGAGTTTCCCACTACAACACAACATTTACTTTAGACGGATCCACAATAATGCCACTTCCAGATATAACATGACAAAGAAAACTAACTTATGTCAACCAAAATTCACACTTAAACAACTTTGCATATAACTTCTTATCTTTCAAAACTTGCAATACTAGTTTCAAGTGTTTTGAATGCTCTTCTTCCGACTTAGAGTAAATCAGTATATCATCAATGAACACCACTACAAAACGATCCAAATAGGTATGAAAGATATGATTCATGTATTCTATAAATACTCCCGACGCATTAGTGACACCAAAAGGCATCATCGAATGCTCATAATGTCCATAACATGTTCTGAAAGTCATCATCTGAATATCCCCATCTTTCACTTTAATTTGATGATAGCCCGATATTAAATCAATCTTGCTAAACACACGAGCCCCTACCAACTGATCCATCAAGTCACCTATTCTCGAAAGTGGATACTTATTCTTAATCGTCACTTTATTCAATTGTCTATAATCAACATGGAGCCTTATACTTCCATTTTTCTTCTTTACTAACAACACCCGAGATCCCCACAGTGATACATTTGGCCTCACAAACTTCTTTTCAAGTAATTCCTCCAATTGCTTCTTTAATTCTGACAAAATTTAGATGTAGACATCATATATGGTGCCATAGAAACGGGTCTGGTACCAGGTACACGATCAATCACAAATTCAACTTCTCTCTCTGGCGGCACATCAGGAATTTCATAAGGGAAAACTTTAGGAAATCCACGCACCACTTGCAACTCCTCAATCTTAGCTTTTCTCCTAATAGATAACGACACCATAAATGTAAACATATGAGCTTCTTCTTTCATCAACTGTTGTAACTGCCTAAAAGAAAACAAACCAACTCCATCCTCTTCAGGAGTAGAAAACCTAACTGACTTGCTATAACAATTGATATGAAGATAGTTATATTCTAACCAGTTCATTCCTAAGATCACATCCATCCTAGTTAACAGCAAACACACCAGATCAACAATAAAGTCTCTATCAAAGAAATATAAAGGACACTTTAAACACACCAGATCAACAATAAAGTCTTTATCGAAGAAAGATAAAGGACACTTTAAACACATAAGGTAAGTAGTCACCGATCCCTTATCCAGAATCTCGACGACCAATTCTCCATTCATAGCAAACAACATGAGACCCAATATTTTAACATAATCAGCAGAAATAAAGCAATGAGTAACACCAGTATCAATAAAATTAATTAAAGGAGTAATATTAATGAAACATGTACCTCCGATGAGTTTGTCCTCATTAGTTGTCTGAGTCCCAGCCAACACAAACATTTTTCCACCAGCTTGCGCCTTCTTTGGTTTCTGACACTGATTACCAATGTGTCCTTCCTCACCATAGTTGAAACAAGTCATCTCTTTATGCTTGCATTTAGATATTGCATGCTCAGTCTTACCACAACGGAAACACCTCTTTACCTCAGCAATACACACATTACTCTTATGACCAAGTTCACATTTGAAACAGACCACACCAGCAGGAGCATTTCCCCCACTAGTCCTCTTACCATCAGCCACTTTATGTTTTCCTTTACTAGCTGGAGCATCAAAAGGCTTGCCACGACTCTGTTGATGCTTGCCCTTCCTCTCATTAATAATCCTGTAAGGAGCATTTTTATCCTTTTCATAAATCATGCAGCTATCAACCAAATCAGGGAAGACACAAATATTTTGATATCCAATTGCCTTCTTGATATTTGGACGCATCCTATTCTCAAACTTGATATACTTTGAAAATTCAGCATTCGCCTCATTATAGTGCGGGTAAAACTTAGCCAACTCAACAAACTTTGCAGCATAATCAGTAACCGACATGTTTCCTTGCTTCAGCTCAAGAAACTCAATCTCATTCTTACCACAAACATCCTCTAAATAATACTTCCATAGGAATTCCCTACGGAATACAACCTAAGTGATCTCTTCACCTGCAGCTTCCAACCTCTGACAAGTCTCTAGCCACCAATCACCATCTTTGATTGCTAGCATATGAGTCCCATATTAAATCTTCTGCACTGGAGTGTAATCCATCACATAAAGATTCTCTCAATCTCCTTCAACCCTTCCAACGTTGCATCAAGATCATACTTACCCTTGAAGGTAGGCGGATTCTCCCTCTAAAAAGTCGCCAAACTACCAGATCCAGCATTCTCGTCAGCGTTCGGTAAATTTTGCACAACTTAAGCCATTGCTTGCAGAGCAGCAGCCATTGAAAAATCGTCACTTTCATCCATCTCAACTTATCACTACAACATCAACAAGGTTAGAACTTGTTAATTCTATGGTTTTATGTTTGGCATTGTGTTTGATGAAACTAATATGGTTGGAATATGTTGAATAAGAAGTTCCACATGTTAAATTAACATGGTCTAGATTCTGGAAGAACATGACAAAAAATATGTCCTGAAATGGTGGCACAGACAAATGGGGTTATAATAATTGGCAGATACTGAAGAAGATCTTGAAACATCTGCAACTGTCATGACAAATTTATTGTCATGTGTTACAAACAGATGTCAAAGAAAATGTTGAAACATTTGTAACTGTCATGACAATATTACTGTCATGTGTTACAGACAGATGTCAAAGACAAATGTCATGACGTCTTGGTCTGTGGAACTAGAGTGATAGGTTTATGATTTGAATTATGCAGAATATTCTCTAGAATATTATGCTATCACAGGTGGAGCTGTTGAAGTTGTTTTAAAAGACTAAGAGATTCAAGGTAAAATTGTTCTTCAAGGTATTTTCAAGGAGAATCCTTAGGCTCTAATTGTGAAGATATTCTGGAGCTAATGATAGAAGTCCTAACTTTGAGGAAAATATCTTGGAGGTGTCTTTTGTTGTTCTGGAACATGTCGAAGAAAATGTCCTACGACATTGCATACAACATCGCGCTTATGTTGTACTAGAGTGATTGGTTCTGCTATATTTTAAAAAGATGCATAATATTATGGAGATATTATGTAATCTTATGTGGTGCTGATTTAAAGAGGTGTTGATTTAAAAGTCTGGAAGATTCAATCAGAATTCACAAATATATATTTACTTTCCAAATAAGGAAGATTTGATTGAAGACCTATTTTGTAGTAGAATCTTCTGCAGATTTGTAACAACAAATTTGTTGTGTTTTGAAGGTCCAAATCCAATTGGGTATGAAGTTATAAATAGAAGCACTGTAACCTAGTTTTGACAACAAGTCGTAAATAAAAAAGATGTAAACATTGGAGTTTTGTTTGTGAACTACTCTCTAGGAGAGTTGGTATTTGTGAGCCATTCTTTTATCATCCTAATATTAGGATTTGACTAAGTTTATTGAGTTGTAAGTTGTTTACTCTAAGCTTTTAAGCATGAGTGTATTGTTCTTGCTTGAAGCTTTTAAGAGATATAAAGTTTGTCTTGGAAAAATGTTCTTCTTTCTTTGTAAGGTTCTATTAGATATCACTAAGGTGATTTAGGGAGTGAGATGGTTGTTTCTCATATCTAGATGATGATTTCTAGGTAGAAGTTGCATTGGGTAGGGATTAAGTGATAAGTTGTGAAATGGAACTATTTAGGCTATAAATTAATATTGCTAATAATGAATTTCCTTCATGGCTTGGTAGCCTCCAAATGTATGTGAGTTTGCACCGAACTGGGTTAACAATCTTTGTGTTGTTTATGCTTTTCAGTACTATTATTATATATGTTGTGCCTTGCTGTTTCTGTCACACCAGATGTCTCGACATCTTGTAGGACATCTGAGTCTGCTATACCATAATTTCAATTGGTATCAGAGCAAACATTCTGGTTTGTTTTTGGGTGAGATCCAAGGGGGATACTTTCTGGTTCTTGGTAAAGGAAGAAGGATGATATACTGAAAGGTTGTTTGAACGTGATAAGTTCTTTTTGGTGGTTAAATGGTCCCTAAAAATGGAGAATGGACTGTTCTTGACAACGTGTGTGTTGGACCTGTTTGTGGTGTTATCAGGTATGAAACTTTGGTTGTGAATTATTGTGTAAATGTGATGATAGACAGAATGTCCTGACATTTATGTGTGTTTGTTGTGTAGTTGTGATGTCATACAGAATGTCTTGGCATCTTGGCTTAGAGAATTCTATATCTGAAGGAGGCTTGTATTTTGGTTTTTGTGAGCCTTGGTTTCTACTTCTATACTGCTGCATGTGCCTCTGATATACTATGAAGTTATACAAAGTTTGTATGTTACTTGGGTTCGATGCACTGTGTTTGGGAAGTGTTCTGGTTGTTCTTGTATGGGGAGTTATATATGTATCTGAATTGATGATTATAAAATTTATGGGTAGTATGATATAATGGTATTCTGTGAGCTTAGGTTTGTTGATGTTATTGTGATGTGAGACAAAATGTCTTTACATCGTGTTTCAGTCTCTTTTGGAGGATCTTGCAATGGGGGAGTTTATTTCTCTACAAGGAATTGCTTTGTTATTTTCGTTGTGTTCTGTTAAATTGATGATGTGTTTGATAGTAATTCCCCAGTACTTCATGCAAAGGTTATTGTAAAGCTTAAGTTCATAGTCTTATGTATAACATGTGATTACATAATTAGAGAACATTAAGTTCAGAATGTTATGTTCCCTGATGAGAGATTTCTGGTGAAAGAAGAGGTTGGAGCCAAAGCAAAAGAGTATCACTGTCAAATCTTTCATGCGGGAGTGAAAATCTTAATAAGTTATATCTTAAGCTTATTTGTTGTATTAGAGGGAATGCAAAAGTAATCGGAGAATGTATCAATATGCAATTTATGTCGAATGAGGATGATTAAAGTGCCGAGGTTAGATGATAGTAAATGTTGAGAGGAAGACAAATGTTTGAATTTTGTTGTTAACAAAAATTGTAACTTAGATGAAAGTCGTAATTGGAAGATGAACGAATTGGATTATGCTTAATGTTGTAGTGACTCCGGTGTTAGAAGAATATTTAAAGCGGTGTTATACAAGGGGCATGTATGATGGATTGTGTATTGGATTTTGGATGTTTTGGTGTAATCGACGAAGTCAGAATTAAGGAAACAAAGAATACGTTGATAAGCCATGGAGAGTTGGCGGAGCTTTACGCGTATGGACTATGGGTACGAGTTGTGGAACGTTAATGTGTCGGGTAATGATGATTTATAACACCATTACAGTTGTCAGATATTTATTGACAAATTGAGGAACTGATCACCCTTAATCTATTGTTGATAATAGACGGAATCATAATTGAGGGATAGATGCATATACCGACTAGTATAGTATATGAGTTAAATCAGTTGAACTCGAGTTGGAAGTTTGAGTATTGTTTGAATTGTTTATGAAGAATCATATATAAGAATGTTAGACAGATTTAAGAAAGATAGTATGAAGTTAGGTTTGGATTAAATAGTATTATGGAAATTCCTATTAAACTCCAGAGAATGAAAATATTATCTTGATGATGAATTGAGTAGCATGAAGCTTGAAGTTTTCTTGAGATAATTCAAGAGTAAAGTATATGGAAATTGTAAAACCATGATTGTCAAGAATGCCAGATAGAGTTGAGTTGCAAGTATTAGGCGAAGTGAAATTTTAAGTTGGTTTATTAAAGCATGGTTTTGATTAGAGCAAGGATAATTGCTTTTGTTGCATTGTTTCGGATAAGCATTTATGAAAGGTTATGTTAGTATGAGTAAGAATCGAGGATTCGAGGCGTTGAATTGGTTGGAAGCGAAGAATGTGGGTTATCTTGTGGGAATTTGTTGGATCTATTTACCTTATATTGTTATAATGATGTTGTGTTTTTAAGATAATTTTCTAATGACGTGTTATTATAAGATAGTAAAGTTGTAGTTACGTTGAGGATAATTGTAAATTCATACAGTGTATAAATATTAGTCCAAAATTTGGAAGTTATCGCGGTTGTATTTATGTTAAACGTTTAGAGGTGTTCTCTTATGAAACTAAGTTGGAAGTATTCGGTAACTAAAAGAGTAAAATACCTGTTAGAACGAAATTCGGAAGAGTTAAGTCGAAAGTGTTGTTGATGTGTCGGTTTTGGTGATTGAGGAAGTTGGAAATAAACTCGGTAGATATGTGTTGCACCCCAAAATTTTCCCTCACAAGACAAGACTTTGTGTACTAAGAGGCTCACAAGATTCACAAGACATCTTATGAGGTTCACAAGGTTCACAAGACACTTTATGAGGTTCACAAGACACTTTATGAGGTTCACAAGACATCTTATGAGGTTCACAAGGTTCACAAAGTTCACAATTAGTCAGAAGATTTGACAATTCCCTTAGACAATGCATTCTCCTAAGCAGTGCATCCTAAACTAGGGTTTTGACTTTAATCAGGATAAATGGACTTCCAAGACTTAAAGTGAGCTTCATAACATCTTATATGTGTTTAAGAATCCCCATGACAAGTTTCAAGACTTTTCTCAAAGGTTTGCTCATTCAGATGATCAGATAGGTCAAAATCAATCAAAGCAGTTTAAAAGTCAAACTGAGGTCAACTGTGGTCAAACCAAAGTCAAACTTCATGATTTTTTGCCAACATCAAGTATATGAAGTAAAATTCATCATTTGATCAAGGGTTGATCATGATTCATCAAGGAGATTTCAGATCATCAAGAATCAGGGGTTTATAAATTAGGGTTTCCTTAGGAAAAGTCAACTGAACTTTGACCAGCCATAACTTTCACATGCTTCATCAAATTTTTCCCATCCAAAGATCATTTTGAAGGAAATTGAATTTTCTACAACTTTGTGTCTCACAAGCCAAGCCCAAAAATGCTTCATTTGGAAGGTATGAGCTAAGACATTATAGGTCCTTTTAAAAGTCAACAAAAAGTCAACAACTTCAAAAGAGCATAACTTGATAATGGTAAAAGATATGGACATGAAACCAATGGGGTTGGTTATAGGACTCTTTAAGATTTCCAAAATGTCCAAGAACACCCTCATAGCATTAAAATTGAAGGATTTGTTCCCTTGCAAAGTTGGGAAAGTTTTGAGTGGTTTATGAAGTAAATGGGATCTTAAAACCATAATTCTTCAAATGGGCTGAACTTTTTGTGACCCAATGTGTTCCATGACATCATGCACGAAATTTATTTAATATTTTCATAATTTTATTCATTTTATTTTATTTATTATGATTTTTTATATTAAAAATCATTTTAAATTCAAATAAAATATAAAATATGAAGATTTAAAAAATATTTTGATTCTAGAAGGTCATGAAAGTTAATTGGATCAGATTGATATGAAAATCATGGTGATTGTCTTAAAATAGCAAGGTTGTATTCAAAAATATTTGAAATTTAAGACATGATCTTTTTCAATCTTCAATGATCAAAAAGTCCAAATAATCTTACAATGTTTTGACCTAGTTATGTTCTACTATATATACATAACTTATCCAAACACAAAAGGGACGAATTTGCTGCCTCAAGAGTAAGTTTCAAGTTTTCAAAAACTCACCAAAAAACCTCAATTCGGATTCTTACATAGAGGCCACATCAAGAGATTTTGAAGGTTGCAATATGTTCCTAGATGATCATTGAACCTATTTGAACCATTTGCAGCATCTAAATCATTGCATATTGCTTAAACCGAATCAGTTTTGCTCTTGAATTTGAATTTTTCGATTCCATTTATTTAGCTAATGTCAACTGATTTTGTTGTTTGATTTGTGTTAGTCATGACTTGTAGATGATTTATGGATAATTTTCATGAAGCTTGATGCCGTATATCACAATCGGCCATAGCTAGGGTTTTAAGCTCCAAATTAGGATTCTGTGATTTACCTAATTTAAATAGATTCTAATGACATGGTCTTGTTGTATGAGTCATGAGGAATTCACTGACATAATCAATTTGATGAAAATGTACCATTTGCTTGCTGTTTGAGATTCGCAGGTTGTAAACATTGGAAAATTCGCAGGTAAATGCGTAAGAGAAAACGCAGGAAAATTCGTAGGTTCAGAGGAAGAAGACGAAGGCCATGGCGCGAACTCTGGTTTTTGAAATTGAACTTGTTTTATTATGTTATGTTATCATATATATTTCAGGTACCATGCTTGGCACAGCTGGTAAGAGCACGCGCGTATGGAGCAATGGTCAGGGGATCGAAACCAGTCTCCAGCAATTTTTTTGCCTTAAGTTCATTTATGCAATGAATTTACAATATAATGATCAGCTTCTCCCTCCATATCAAACGCGCGCAGGTAGCTTGGCTGGTTTTGCACCTTGAGGATTGAGGTAGGGGACCTGGGTTCAAATCCCAGGTCCTTTCTTTTTGGTCAATTTCTTTATTTTTTTTATTTTCAATTTATTTTATTATATTAATGCTATTTTGTTTAAATTAGTAAATCTAAAAATATAAAAATAATTTCTAAAATACCATTATAATATTTTTCTTTATATTCTTAAAATATCATAATTGATTTTATTAAAAAAAAATTAAATTATTTATATATATATATATATATATATATATATATATATATATATATATATATATATATAGTTTGTAAATAAATTGATTTAATTTGTAAATAAATAAGTAAAACCCTAATATTTTTATAAACCCTAATTGTAAATATTAATTTATTTGTTTATTTTAATTTCATAATTTTTGTTTATATTTTAATTAAGTAGTAAACCCTAATGTATTTTTCTAAATAATTAAACCCTAATTTTATTTTATATATATAATTTATGCTTATTTAATTTTGATTAGATATTTTTAATATGTATATAAAATTAAAATAATTAGACTATTAGACATATTTTGTTAATATATAATATTTATCATTTATTTCTATTATTAATTAAAAACTTTAAAAATAATTATTCATTTAAAATTGAACTTTAATTTATTATTTATACTAATTCTTTCATCTTATTCTTATTTATTTTATTACTACTAACCCCTTTTATTTATTTATCTATTATGTGATTATTTATTATTATTACTAACCCATTTAATTATTTATTTATTTACTTATTTTAATTATTATTATGTAATTGTACCACTTATGTAATAGTTGTAGTAATTTTTATTATTTATTTTTAAATGCTATGGTTAGTAAAATAGGGAGTGTAAAACATGTTTGTATGTAAACTTGAATTTAGATCATTAAAACTTAAAGATAAATATCTGAATTGGTACACTCACACACGTGATGGGCTAAAGACGTATCTAATTATGTGTCTAGCGGTATCTTAACTGCAAGTGCACAGCCTATCGAAGTAATATTTAAGATTATCGATCCGCAGGGACTCTATGGTTACTTAGTGCTAGAGAAATTTCTAGTTTAGCTAAGGTGAAGGGTTGTCACGATTTTTGGTTGTTTTTAAAGATTAAAGGCGGAAATTAAGATTTAAGTTTAATAAAATAATACTAAGGCGGTCGGTATGTAATTAGGTTAACTTAGGCGGGTCAATCTAACCTAGGCTTATAAAGATGGTTCACTTAATCTATTCTGTAGAGGTTACCAGTTTAAATATCTTTAACTCACACTCTCGTGGTCTTATCTCAGATCTTACCCCTAAAGCCCTATGCCTGCTCTCGCTAGCCCATAAGTGTTTAGAAATAATTTTTGGAAACTTAGTAATTCTAATTTATTTTAAAGCGCTCTCGCTGTGTTTAATTTAAATGCCTAACTTTAGCTATCTGGTTAAAATCTCACACTCTCGTGGTCTTGACCTAACCTAATACACTTTCTTTACTCTCGTAACAAAAAGGTTGATTTTATAATAAAAAGTCTCAGCCAGAATTTTAAGCTCTTAATTATTTTAAGCCTAAAGTTGATTTTACCGATTTAGTTTGTTTTAATTACATACCGCCCTAAGGTGTTTAGCTACTCATTATTGTTGAACCAGACAGAGGCAGAGAAACATAAAACAAGATATGCATGGCAGAAAAATAAATATTCAACATAAATATAATTGCAAATTAATATAAACCTGGTTAACAATAAAAGTAGTTGACTCCTTCTTCCACAGGCTGGAAAGCTCGGAGTATTGACCGGAATCGGAGATAAATAATTCTAAAAAATCTGAAGGCTTTAAAACAAGTTAATTTATAACAATTTCCTGATGTTGGAAATTGTTATAAGGTTGGTTGGGATACAAGAAAATAAAGCAAAGAATTTAATGCTGGAAAAATAAAGGGTGCAAAATAAAATCGGCAGAGCTTCCGCAAGAAATTAAAAAACTAAAACTCTGTGTATTGTTCATTGAAACAAGTCTATTTATAGCAAACCAAATGGGCTTGGCAGTTGAATTTTTGCTTGGGCTTCGTAGGAAAATTGAGAGAATCCAGGGAACGTGTGAATACTGGGTCAGTTGGAAAATAGGCACTTCATGCAGCGTAACGTTCATGACCAAGTCTTCAGTCAAATACCCTAGTTTTCCCTTGTCACGGTCGTGACAAGGGTGTCACGTTCGTGTTCCTTGTATGATATGCGTCACGGTCGTGAGTAACTTGTCACGGTCGTGAGTGCTCCTTTTGGCGTGTCACGGTCGTGACACCTAGGTGACGACCGTGAGTGTAACAAAATATGCAGGTTATGCAGAATTCCTCATTTCTTCATCTTTTAATGGTTGTTTTTGATCATTTCACTTGTGGCTCATGATTTAGCTCTGTATATGATGTACCTGCAAAATGGCAAAGAAAACTCGAGGAATCGGGTGTTAAAACGACAATTATGCGATAAAACGGTATTGAAACATAGCAATATAATCGATAGTTTTTCTCGTTATCAAACTTCCCCAAACTTAACAAACCGTACGAAGGATCGTTTTGTCGGATAAACCGGTACTTTGATAAAACACTAACGATACACTAATGACATAAGCAACAAGCTAAGTCGTCGACTTCTCGTTAAACGAAACATTCGGTAATTGCTTTACGATTTCACCTAGAGTCCTTCGATCTTATTTCGCCCGGTTTCATTCTAGCGCAATCACATTAGCCCTTTGCCTTAGCACGCACGTAGTGGAGTAGCCGGTTAGCGAATTTGATCCTTTATAAGCACGGGGTCTGGTACACGAATGTGGTAACCCTACATACATTATCCAATTTGGAGGTTGTGGGGGATCGAGCCGTAGCACGCCCTACCAAGTTCAGAACCAGTACCTCTGAACCAACCCGCAATGGACTCCTTCTCATATTTCTCGTTTCTTATATGCGACCGTGTACTTTGGTGCAATTTCTTTTCTTTTGCATCGAGATATGAAAGATCATTATAGATTAGGCATCAAACGCTTATATTCATCGGCTCCCTACGTGGTTTGTGTTCAGACGGTGCTGACTGCTAGTATAAACTACTAGGGGTTACTTTTGAACTGAAACTTAAGGTGTATTCGTTTCAATAATCGGAACGGAATCACTTAAGTGGGAAGTCTAAGGTGTCAAGACTGTATTGATCTTGTTGAATCGTTCTCAGCTTCCTAATTATGATTTCGTAGGTAAGTCGGGTAATGCGAAGAATTAATTAAAGATTTTTTTCGGTATGGCTAAATAAACGGGGAAAGTTCGAAACTAAAGAAAATAGCACAAAAATTGCTTGTTTCATTAACTTACGAAAAGGAAATACAACGGAATGGAAAAGTGCGGAAAGGGAAAATGCGGAAAATGAAAGGTACCTCTCCCACACTATATCAGACATTGTCCTCAATGTTGTGATATAATAGCGGTTAAAGTACAATACAAACAACATAATGGAAAAACAATAAACAAAAACTAAAACTAAGGCTGCTGATGACCGCGGCCTCGGCTTCTGGTGCGGGCGCGTCTGGTCGGAGTCGCTTCAGGGTCAGAACCGGTACCGGTGACAGCAGTGATATCAATGCGTAAGGCCTCTAGCTCGCTAAAGATCTCTCCGAGCTTCTCATCAGTAGACCTCTGGTTGGTTGCATTAGTGCAGAGTAATGCATCATGCTGCTCCTTCTGCCTTCGCTCCAGTGCGGCATTCATCTGGTTTTGCTAATGAATCGCACGGAGGACTTCCTCAAGTGTGTATTCTTGTGCAGGAGGCTGTCGGGTGGATGTCTCAGGAATGTCCTGGACAGGCTCAGCTGCATCCATAGTGTCTTGCATCTCGTCCGCTGGTGGATCGGCCTGCTCATCAGGAATCGGGGCGTGGCCGGCAGCATCCGGTAAAGCAAAGAGCCAGTTGGCTCGGCTAGACGGATCGATGCGGTCACGGCACGGCAAGATGATGTGGTGATAAACAGTGCCGTGGATAACAGGGCTAAACCTGCCATCCTCTCTCTGAGCAATCAAGTGTGCGGACCTGCAATAATTCTTGGTTAGGAACTCGGCGGCTCTGCTAGGCAAATTTACGACCAAGTCACCAAGGTCCAACTGAATGGCGAGGGTGGTGACAATGCCGCCTATGTAAAAGGGGGTTGCGCCTCTTTGCGCAATGGACTGGATATGGGATAGCATGAACGGGGCAGCGTTGATAGGCTCGTCATTTAGAGCGCAGTGCAAGAACAAAAGCTCCTTGGAGTTGAGCTTGTGGTTACTCTCTCGTGCAAAGATGGTGTTGCAAATGATGCGATGAAAGTATCTGATCGCCGGGTTGTGGATATGTGTAGCATTCAGGCTCTGAAAGGCTGAGGCACGGGTGTTGGTGATGTCGTGCCATAGGGTGAAAGCGGTTTCACTGAAATTGTCCGGCACGCGGAGGTGAGCTTCATTCCCGTGATCGAAGCCTAGCAACTCGGCTATCCTTGTTTGCGAAAGTTCGAACTCCCGGCCAAGCAATCTGAACTTAGCGACACTGATGAGTTGACTCTGAGAACCTGTAGGAGTGATGTAATGGAATGAGCTTAGGAATTCCAATGTTAGAAGCTCGAATGTGGGCTGGGGCTGACTGCAAAGATCCCACAGACCAACCTTTTGAAGCAGGCTCTTGACACTGTTAAGCATTCTCAATTCTCTCAAACAGACAGTGTCGACATAGCGCGTGGGTTGCACGCCACGGTTCTGGAATTGGATGAACCTCTCTCTCTGGTTTTCTCCTTGTTCACCATCTCTAAATTGAATTGCTTCCATTGCATGCAAGAACAAGAGTGGGAGATAAGAGGTTTTTGGTTTTTTGTGAGAAAAGTGATAAAATGAGAGAAAATTGGTTCGGATTAATATTGCAAGGTGAGAATGTGATAGGTGTGGAGTAAATAGAGAGGTTAATGGGGTTTAATTTGGTAATGGGAGGTTACGGAAGTTGGAAGAGATAATGGGTGGTTTTGAAGGTTATGGAAGATGAAAGAAGAAGAGGTTTCGAAGAAGAAACAGTTCTGTTTCTCTCGAATCCTATAACTGGGGTCGTCACGGTCGTGACAAGGGGATGACGGTCATGACGCGCTAATTAGCTTGTCACGATCGTTAGGGGGGTGATGACGACCATGAGGGCTTAAAACCTTGAATAATTTCCAGAAAGCATATTATCTCTCTCACGCTTCATATAAGTTATATAATATTTTTATGATCACTTCTCACTCTATTTTAAACATAAACACCATATATAATATCAACATAGTACTTGTAAATTGCATCACACGAGAGATTGTATAAAACATTAATCAATTCAAACATAACAGTATATAGATTGAAAGCATATAAATTGATTAAATTGGAAAAATTTGTAAACTAGAAGTGCTTTGCATTTGATAATTGAAATGAAATTACATTAATGAAAATACGGTACGAAAATGTTTGCGAAATGTACAACTAACTAGAAACGAAAGCAATAAGTAAAATAAGCTAGATCACTACAGCATTTTCAAAAGTGCTTCTTCAAATCTTCGATTGCGGAGTTCAGGTGGTAGAATTGCTCACATGTTATGTCAGTTAATCCTATAATGTCCAATCGCATGCTCTTAATCTCATCCTTAACAGTATTTATATCGGTTTGGTAAGCTTCAAGAGTGTTCATGATATTCTTTAAGTTGTCAGCATATTCTACTTGATTCACTTCAGGGGTTTCAATCACTTCGTCAGTGTGGTCAATGTCATGGTAACCAGGAGGTGTCTCAGGGTCACTTTCTACATCGGTCATTATATCATCCTTTATCTTGTAAGATTGAGGTGTTTCAGGAGTAGATGGATAGTCAGGAGGGGTTAACTCATAAAGCCAATTATCCTTATTGTGAAAACTTACTCTAGCATGGTTTGGTAGTGTGAACAGGGTTACTACTTCATTCCTTATTAGGTACTCGAAAGGTGGATGTCCTAAATTCCTTATGATATGTCGATTAAAGCAAAAGTTAAGATTCATAGGACGGATGGTACCTAAACGGTTACACCTGTGTAATTGGTATCTAAGTCCTAAGGCATCAGCAATCATGGTTACAAGACCTCCTACTAATATAGGTAAATCAGGTTCTTCTTGGATTCGGGTGAAGGTTTGCATCATGAAAGGCACACCATTGACTGGTTGTCCATTAGTGAAACATGACATAATAAATATCTCATCTTTAGATACTCCAGTAAGGTTTTCTTCTTTTCCAAAGAAGGTGTGGGCAAGGATCTTATGGAAGTAACGGATAGCAGGGTTATGTATCTCATCATTGTTCATGCTATTTGGTTCAGGGTGGTAGTTTCCGGTTAATGTTCCCCAAAAGAAATCCAGCTCAATGTCCATCAATTCTACCTGTGTGGTAGTAAAAGCAAAGGGTCCACTAGGGAATCCTAATAAGTCAGCTAGTTCTTTATGGTTAAAGTCATATTCTATTCCAAATAGGCGGAAACTGATAAATCCTTTCCTGAATCCAAAACCGCGCTCGGGTAGGTAAACTAAGGAGCTAAGGAACTCAAGGGTGAGCTCGCGGTAAGTCACAAACTTATGTTGAATCAGTGCATTCTCCCATCCAAGTCGGTTAAACAAGTATAGGATGCTATCATATATACCAAAGGTTTCCATAGTCAGATCATCCGGGTACAGAGTCAAATCCATTGGTCTCTGTGATAACTCTTCAAATTTCATTATTTGGTTCCTACCTCTAAATTTGGTTTCCATAAGGTTTATCGGTTGGTTAGCCATAGTTAGTGTAAATTCAGAGGAAACAAATCAGAGGGAGAAGGAAAGTGGAAAAGACTTTAGAAAATCTGTAAAAGTGATTTAAGATTAAAATAAGGAAAAAATAAAAATAAGAAAATAAAATGCATAAATTAAAAGCAATATAGTAATAATGAAATAAAAACTATAATAAAATGACAAAACAAATAAACGAATAATAAAATGATAAATGACAAAATAATAAAATGATCAAAATAATTTAAATGATTTAAATGGGTTGCCTCCCACTAAGTGCTGTTTTTATCGTCTAAAGCCTGACGTAATGCTTAGGTGTAGATTAATAAGGGGAATTAGTGGACAACTCTAAAAGCCTTAGACTATTTGCATAATCTCTATTTTCAACTTTATGGTAATGTTTTAAATGTTGTCCGTTTACTGTGAATGGTTCACTATTCCTACCCTTAATTTCTATCGCTCCGCTCGGGAACACTCTATTTATTTCAAAGGGTCCTGACCATCTAGATTTTAGTTTTCCAGGAAAGAGCCTAAGTCTTGAATTAAAAAGAAGTACAACGTCTCCCACACTAAATTCTTTCCTAGATAAGCGTTTATCATGCCATCGCTTAGTTCTTTCTTTATATATCTTAGCATTCTCATAAGCATCTAGCCTTAATTCTTCTAATTCGTTAATATCTAGGATTCACTTTTCTCCTACAGCATTATAGTTTATATTGATAGTTTTGATCGCCCAATAAGCTTTGTGTTCTAGTTCAACCGGGAGGTGACAAGATTTTCCATAAACTAATTTGAAAGGTGTAGTTCCTATGGGTGTCTTGTAAGCGGTCCTATAAGCCCATAAAGCTTCATTAAGTTTAGATGACCAATCTTTCCGAGATATGGCGATAGTCTTTTCTAAGATTTGTTTGATTTCTCTGTTCGAGACTTCAACTTGTCCACTTGTTTGTGGATGATATGGTGTTGCCACACGGTGTCTTACTCCATACTTAGATAGTAATTTGTCAAAGATTTTTGAAATGAAGTGCGAGCCACCGTCACTTATGACGAGTCTAGGCACACCAAATCTGGGAAAAATTATATTTTTGAAAAGCTTTATTACTACTCGTGTGTCATTTGTAGGAGAAGTTATAGCTTCGATCCACTTTGAAACATAATCAACAACTACGAGTATGTAATTATTACCGAAAGATAATGGGAATGGTCCCATGAAATCTATTCCCCAGACGTCAAAGATTTCTACTTCCAATATTCCTTTTTGAGGCATTTCATCTCTTCTTGAAATATTACCGGTGCGTTGACACCGATCGCAATTTATAACAGCGATGTGGACATCTTTCCATAGATTAGGCCAGAATAGGTCGGCTTGCAAAATTTTTGCACAAGTCTTGGAAGTGCTTGCATGTCCACCATAAGGAGATGAATGGCAATGAGCAATGACATCTTCTATTTCTTCTTCGGGAATACATCGACGAAAGATTCCATCGGGTCCTCTTTTGAACAATAATGGTTCATCCCAATAGTAATGTTTAAGATTGTGAAAGAATTTCTTTTTCTGCTGATAGGTTAAATCAGGTGGAAGAGCTCATGCAGCTAGGTAGTTGACAATGTCAGCGTACCATGGCAGTCCCACAGTCGTTTGGATTGTTTCCACGGGTTCTGGTTCATCTACGTCTAACTGAACTGGGTCGTTTCCTATTTGTGCTATCAGCTGTTCATACGGAAAATCATCGTTAATCGGCACTTGTTCTGGTTTAATACCTTCTATTCTAGATAAATGGTCCGCTACGACGTTTTCAGTACCTTTCTTATCTTTTATTTCGAGATCAAACTCTTGTAAGAGTAGAATCCATCTCAAGAGTCTTGGTTTAGCATCTTTCTTAGTCAATAGATATCTGATAGCAGCATGGTCTGTGTAAACGATTATTTTCGCTCCTACTAGGTAAGAACGGAATTTGTCAAGCGCAAAGACAACTGCTAACAATTCTTTTTCAGTAGTGGCGTAGTTCATCTGAGAAGAATCTAAGGTTCTACTGGCATAGTAAATCGCATGAAGTTTCTTGTCCTTCCTCTGGCCTAGAACTGCGCCTACAACATAGTCACTCGCATCGCACATGATTTCGAAAGGTAATCTCCAGTCAGGGGGTTGCATGATTGGTGCGGTGATGAGGGCTGTTTTTAGAGTTTCGAATGCTTTAAGACAATCTTCATTGAATATGAACTCAGCGTCTTTCATTAATAAACCAGTAAGAGGTTTAGTGATTTTCGAGAAATCTTTGATGAATCGTCGGTAGAAACCGGCGTGTCCTAAAAAGCTTCGTATTTATCGAACGGTTTTAGGGGGTTGAAGATCTTTTATGACTTCTATCTTAGCTTTATCAACTTCAATTCCCTTGTCGGATATAACGTGTCCTAACACGATTCCTTCTCTGACCATAAAATGACATTTCTCCCAGTTAAGCACGAGGTTTACTTTTACATATCTTTCTAACACCATTTCTAAATTTGATAGGCATCCTTCAAAACTTTGCCCGCATACAGAGAAGTCGTCCATGAACACTTCCATGATGTTGTCTATAAAATCTGCGAAGATTGACATCATACATATTTGAAAGGTTGCAGGAGCGTTGCATAATCCAAAGGGCATTCGTCTATAAGCGAACATTCCATAAGGGCATGTGAATGTAGTCTTCTCTTGATCATCTGGATGGATAGGGATTTGGAAAAATCCTGAGTAACCATCAAGATAACAGAAATAAGAATGCTTGGCTAATCGTTCTAACATTTGATCTATAAAAGGTAGTGGGAAATGATCTTTTCGAGTGGCTTTGTTCAGTTTACGATAATTTGTGCACACTCTATGTCCTGTCACTACTCTTTGTGATATCGATTCGCCTTTAGCGTTTTTCACAACAGTGATACCTCCTTTCTTTGGTACTACATGTACTGGACTAACCCATTTACTATCAGAGATTGGATATATTATTCCGGCATCTAGTAGTTTCTTAACTTCTTCCTTTACTACAGTGCTAAGGACTGGGTTAATTCTTCTTTGAGATTCTCTGGAGGTTTTGCAATCTTCTTCTAGCAGAATACGATGCATACAGATTGAAGGGCATATTCCTTTGAGATCAGATATGTTATATCCTAATGCAGTTGGATATTTCTTTAAGACATCTAAAAGTTTCTTTGTTTCGATTGTTCCTAAACTGGAATTTATTATAACTGGTCTTTTACATTCAATGTCTAAGAATTTGTATCTTAGGTTATTAGGTAAAGTTTTTAATCCTAATGTAGGTTTATCCTTACTTGGCATGGGATCCGGTGTAAGTGCTAAACTTTCGCTTAGACTATCATCCTGATACGGTTCACGCCAATTATCATCTTCGAAAATCGGAGGGATTTGAATTTTCATAATTTCAGAATAGGTAGTTTCTTTCATTTCCATTTCTCTTACACATTCGTCAATTACGTCCAGTAGATAGCATGTATCCTCTATAGCTGGTGATTGTAAGAATTGTGTTAAAATAAATTCAACTTTCTCTTCACCTACTTCAAAGGTTAGCTTTCCTCTGTTTACGTCTATTATAGCTCTGGCAGTAGCTAAGAATGGTCTTCCTAGTATGATAGGTGTAGTGGAGTCTTCAGAGATGTCCATGATTATGAAATCAGTAGGGATGTAGAATTGTCCTATACGTACTGGGACGTTTTCTAGTATGTCTACAGGATATTTAACAGAGCGATCGGCTAGTTGAACAAACATTTTAGTTGGTCTTAGGTCTCCCATGTCT
The DNA here is from genome assembly GCA_963966055.1 of Lathyrus aphaca. Classification (NCBI taxonomy): domain Eukaryota; kingdom Viridiplantae; phylum Streptophyta; class Magnoliopsida; order Fabales; family Fabaceae; genus Lathyrus; species Lathyrus aphaca. The sequence goes on along the minus strand of OZ014523.1, from coordinate 62,689,516 downwards.
AGCCTTTTGCAAATCGTTAAGGGCATAACACTGATACTGGCTCCTAAATCGCATAGAGCTTTGTCAATGACGAATTTTCCTATTACACAGGGTATAGAGAAACTTCCTGGATCTTTTAGCTTAGGAGGCATATTATTCTGAATTATGGCGCTACACTCAGCAGTAAGTGTAACTGTTACGTTATCCTCTATCTTTTTCTTATTAGATAAGATTTCTTTTAAAAACTTAGCGTACTAGGGCATTTGAGTGATAGCTTCTGTAAACGGAATAGTAATATTCAACTATTTCAGATGTTCGACAAATTTCTTAAACTGGCCCATCGTCTTGGAATTGGTTAATCTCTGAGGGTACGAAATTGGTGGTTTATAGGGTGGTGGAGGCACATAAGGCTTTTCTTTCTCCACTGCCTCTTGATTATCATCTTCCTTTTCTTCTGGATCATTCACCATTTCAGTCGGTTTATCTGGTTTTTGGTACATGGTTGGATTGTCAAGTCTTGGATCGGTGGGTCCGTCAAGTTCCTTGCCACTTCTTAATATCACAGCATTGGCCTGTCCTTTCGGATTAGGTCGAGGTTGTCCTGGAAATACTCCAGCTGGTGTAGCGGTAGGTGCTTGTTGTTGAGCTACTTGTGAAATCTGATTTTCAAGCATTTTATTATGTGTAGTTAATGCATCTACTTTGCTCACTAATTGCTTAATCTGCTCACTAGTGTGTATGTTTTGGTTCAAGAAGTCCTTGTTTGTCTGAGATTGGTTAGCTATAAAGTTCTCCATCATCAATTCAAGGTTTGATTTTCTAGGGACATTAGGAGCAGTCTTTTGATATCCTGGTGGTGTAGCTGGTGCTTGACCTGGTGCGTATAAAGCATTGTTATTCTTATAGGAGAAGTTTGGATGATTCTTCCAACCTGGGTTGTATGTGTTTGAGTATGGGTTTCCTTGAGCATAATTCACTTGATATGTGGGAATTCCTGTCAATAGTTGACAATCAGGAACTTCATGTCCTGGAACTCCACATAACTCACAGTTAGGTGTTACTGCAGCCACGGTGGCTGTTGGTGTTATGGCCAAGTTGTCGATCTTTTGGTTTAGTTGGTCAAACTTTGCATTGACTTGGTCCATACTACTTACTTCGTACATACCTCCTTTTGTTGGTTTCTCAGTTGCGACTCTCTCGCTTCCCCATTGGTAATGGTTTTGAGCCATACTTTCGATAAGTGCATAAGCATCGTTATATTCTTTGTCCATCAATGCACCGCCTGCGGCAGCGTCAATTGTCATTCTTGTATTGTACAAGAGTCCATTATAGAAGGTATGGATGACCATCCATTCTACTAATCTGTGATGTGGACAAAGTATCAGCATATCCTTATAGCGTTCCCAAGCTTCGAAAAGTGATTCGTTTTCCCTTTGCTTAAATCCGTTGATCTGAGCTCTCAGCATAGCTGTCTTGCTAGGTGGGAAATATCTGGTCAAGAAAACTCTCTTTAGTTCCTCCCACGTAGTTACTGAGTTCGAAGGCAGAGATTGAAGCCAGGCTCTTGCTCTGTCTCGAAGTGAAAAAGGAAACAAACGTAGTCTAATAGCTTCTTGGGTAACTCCATTGGCTTTTACGGTATCTGCGTATTGCACAAAGATCGAAAGATGAAGGTTCGGATCCTCGGTAGGATTTCTGGCGAATAGATTTTGTTGCACGGCTGATATCAGCGAAGGTTTTAGTTCGAAATCGTTTCGGTTGATAGCCGGTGCGGCAATGCTGGAATGCGGTTCAGCTTGCGAAGGACTAGCGTAATATTTGAGTGGGTGATTCTGTTCTTCAGCCATCTCTGCGTCCTTTGATGTTACGACTGGTTTAGGTGGATCTAATTGAAGATCTGGAATATTGTAATTTTGTTCGTAATCGAATATCCGTCTTCTTACGTGTAAGAAGCGTTCCGATTCTGGGATTAGAGGTTGCAAGTCTTCGCCTTGGGAGCGAGTACTTGGCATACACTCGGGAATTTAGATTAAGAAAAGAAAATAATTGTTACCTTAGTCTAGACAATGCTACCCTAAAGTGCACTAGTAACTAAATTAAGGTCCCCGGCAACGGCGCCAAAAACTTGATGGGCTAAAGACGTATCTAATTATGTGTCTAGCGGTATCTTAACTGCAAGTGCACAGCCTATCGAAGTAATATTTAAGATTATCGATCCACAGGGACTCTATGGTTACTTAGTGCTAGAGAAATTTCTAGTTTAGCTAAGGTGAAGGGTTGTCACGATTTTTGGTTGTTTTTAAAGATTAAAGGCGGAAATTAAGATTTAAGTTTAATAAAATAATACTAAGGCGGTCGGTATGTAATTAGGTTAACTTAGGCGGGTCAATCTAACCTAGGCTTATAAAGATGGTTCACTTAATCTATTCTGTAGAGGTTACCAGTTTAAATATCTTTAACTCACACTCTCGTGGTCTTATCTCAGATCTTTCCCCTAAAGCCCTATGCCTGCTCTCGCTAGCCCATAAGTGTTTAGAAATAATTTTTGGAAACTTAGTAATTCTAATTTATTTTAAAGCGCTCTCACTGTGTTTAATTTAAATGTCTAACTTTAGCTATCTGGTTAAAATCTCACACTCTTGTGGTCTTGACCTAACCTAATACACTTTCCTTACTCTCGTAACAAAAAGGTTGATTTTATAATAAAAAGTCTCAGCCAGAATTTTAAGCTCTTAATTATTTTAAGCCTAGAGTTGATTTTACCGATTTAGTTTGTTTTAATTACATACCGCCCTAAGGTGTCTAGCTACTCATTATTGTTGAACCAGACAGAGGCAGAGAAACATAAAACAAGATATGCATGGCAGAAAAATAAATATTCAACATAAATATAATTGCAAATTAATATAAACCTGGTTAACAATAAAAGTAGTTGACTCCTTCTTCCACAGGCTGGAAAGCTCGGAGTATTGACCGGAATCGGAGATAAATAATTCTAAAAAATCTGAAGGCTTTGAAACAAATTAATTTATAACAATTTCCGGATGTTGGAAATTGTTAAAAGGTTGGTTGGGATACAAGAAAATAAAGCAAAGAATTTAATGCTGGAAAAATAAAGGGTGCAAAATAAAATCGGCAGAGCTTCCGCAAGAAATTAAAAAACTAAAACTCTGTGTATTGTTCATTGAAACAAGTCTATTTATAGCAAACCAAATGGGCTTGGCAGTTGAATTTTTGCTTGGGCTTCGTAGGAAAATTGAGAGAATCCAGGGAACGTGTGAATACTGGGTCAGCTGGAAAATAGGCACTTCATGCAGCGTAACGTTCATGACCAAGTCTTCAGTCAAATACCCTAGTTTTCCCTTGTCACGGTCGTGACAAGGGTGTCACGTTCGTGTTCCTTGTATGATATGCGTCACGGTCGTGAGTAACTTGTCACGGTCGTGAGTGCTCCTTTTGGCGTGTCACGGTCGTGACACCTAGGTGACGACCGTGAGTGTAACAAAATATGCAGGTTATGCAGAATTCCTCATTTCTTCATCTTTTAATGGTTGTTTTTGCTCATTTCACTTGTGGCTCATGATTTAGCTCTGTATATGATGTACCTGCAAAATGGCAAAGAAAACTCGAGGAATCGGGTGTTAAAACGACAATTATGCGATAAAACGGTATTGAGACATAGCAATATAATCGATACTTTTTCTCGTTATCAACACATAAGTTGATCCTGGATCGCCATCTCACTTCTCAAGGGTTACCTCTCAAGTTGCCTAAACAAAAGGTCAAGTAAGGTGTATAAAGCAAAGTCCCTCATCTCATATCATCTAGTCCCTTAAACAGATAAAAAGATCAAGTCCCTTCATGGTTGCCTTCGTAATGATCTTGTCCCTTTCGAATAAAGATGATAAGTCCCTTCGAATTGCTTATACACCTCACAGTTGCCTAAATAACAGATGTCCCTTCATTTGTCCCTCACACATCCAAGGTAATGACTACCTATTCCTTAATAATAGGGATAGTCTTACCATTTAAAGCATATTTAAGAACAGAAAAGACTTAACCTAGGGTAGGTTCCTCTTATGTACTTGCTCACTTTTCAAAAGCATTTCAAACACTTCACATTTTCAAACAAATTTTCAAAACAAAGACTTTATATATATCCGTACATGGATCATTATAAAGTACTTAAAGAAAATTTTATTCACACACTACACATTTCAAAAAACATTTTAAAGTGAGCTAAGTAACTAAGAGCCCATGGATAACCATGGATGTAAAGGGTGCTAACACCTTCCCTTTACATAACCTACCCCCCGAACCCAAAAATCTTTTAAAAGGTCTTTCCTGTTCTTTTATGCCTTTCCTTTGGATAAAATAAAAGTCGGTGGCGACTCTTGCTATCCGCAACATAACTAAAGTCAGTTCTCCCACCGTGTTACAGAACTGGCGACTCTGCTGGGGATTTAATAAAAGAGGGGTACCCTTAGGAATTAGATCACTTTAAAATTGTTTTCCTTGTTTGCTTTATACTTATCTGTTGGGTGCTCTTATGTGTGAAAGATCCTAACCCGGATCTAGTGTACCTTAGGTAAATGGCAATAGACCAAGGAAACTATACGGCGTATACCGATATGGTTGATCTGGTGGCCATAGTTAGTGTGACTTCTTGGTTGGTGCTTATGTTCCTTAAGTCAAGTTGAGGATAATATGAGGTTTCCATATGTTGTCAATACACTAACTAACTTTTAGAACCCTAGTTATCCCATCTTGGCCTTTAGAAAAGTAGTGAGATAACCGGCTTTGGTGAAGACTGGAGTTGGTTGATACTCGATGCTACGCTCATTGAGATTCTAAACTTGGAGGGTTTTGGTTGGCAAGTAAGTTGCCTACTGAACAACCACCCTTGTGAAGGATCAGTGATATTGAGATCCCTTAGAACCTGGTTACTTTATAGGACAAGATGAACCATCTAAACTTCAGGGGAGGGTACTTACCTTTAAACCTCATGCAAGCCTTAAAACCTAGGGCTATTGTGTGACTTGTTTGTGTGTGCCACATGTTTGTGATTGAGCATAACATCATAACATCATCATGCATCATAAGCATAGCATTTTCACTAACCATTTCAAGGACCAAAGGATTTATCTTTGTTCTTTGTTGCAGGTCATGGCTTCTGTTCGTGGAAACACTATCAGGATCAACTTTGTAGGCATACCTCCTAAGCTTAAGGAGTTGGTTTCTCAAGTGTCTGAAAACTCCCAATTCATCAAAAGACATGGTTACTTACTGGATCTAGTTACTTCAGGGTTCAATGAAGACATGATGAGTGTTCTGTTTCAGTTCTTTGATCCTAAGCACCATTGCTTCACATTCCCCGACTATCAGCTGGTTCCTACAATGGAAGAGTTCTCTAAACTTCTGGGTATACCTGTACTTAATCAGAAACCATTCTCAGGTTTGGAAAAAGAGCCTAAACCTGAGGTTATTGCTGCAGCTCTACATCTAAAGAAGTCTGACATTGTTCTAGAAACAAGAAGCGGAGTTAAGGGTATTCTTGCTAAGGTGTTGATAGAGAAGGCTCAAGTGTTCTTGAAAGCTATGAGCTATGATGCTTTTGAGGAGATTTTAGCCTTGTTGATTTATGGCTTAGTGTTGTTCCCCAATCCTGATCAGTTCATAGACGTTCATGCCATCAATATATTCCTGAGTCACAATCCAGTGCCTACATTGCTTGGAGACATTCTGCACTCTCTTCATACTCGTACTACAAAGGCACGAGGAACTCTGATGTGCTGCATACCTTTGCTATCTAGGTGGTTTATTTCTCACCTTCCTCGCTCAGTGATGAAGAATTAACAAGGGTTCAGGTGGTCCAAGAGGATTATGTCACTCTCTCACTCAGATATCCATTGGTGCTCCAGATCTATGGAGAATGTTACTATTATTGACCGTTGTGGGGAGTTTCCTAATGTGCCACTTCTAGGCATAAGAGGAGGCATTACTTACAACCCTTCTTTAGCCTTATGACAGTTTGGTTACGCTCGGAGTGATGGTCCACATGACATGTTGATTCAGGGTATCGTGTTTGAATACGACAACGATCTGCAAGGTTTCCGTCAAAGGTTCATACGAGCATGGGGAAAAGTGAACAAGGTTGACAGCAAGACTCTAGAGCCCAAGTACACTATTCCTATGGAAGATTACCTCAGATGAGTGTTATCTCGTGCTCAGACTCTCATGATGCCATATCCTGCCATCCTGTCAGTTACTATGGAGCCTGTGGCTGAAGGGGATACTTCTTATACCATCATTCACCCAGAAATGCCCACTGACATGGAAGACTTACAGAGATCCTGGATCCAGTTGAAGGAGCAAAGGGATACTTTCGAGGCTCGTTACAAAGCAAGTCATGAAAGAATCCTGGAGTTAACAAAGCAACTTCACGAGGAGCGGAATCTCAACTCATACCTCAACACAAAGAGGAAACGTCCATGGGAGACTTAAAACCCCATTTTTTGTATTTATTTCATTCCTATTGTAAGCCCAAAGGGCAAAAAAATTTATTACTAATAAAAGTTTACTTTCTTGTTTGTTTAAACAAATTTAAATCCTGCGGTCCTTGAAAACATTGCATACGCATTAATACATACCATATCATTGCATCACAGGTTTCTTGTGCACAGGTTTCTTATCTTCTCGCTGTTTATTTCAGTAATGGCTCTTGAACAAACAGTCAAAGATCTCCAGGCACAAAATGCACAATTCCAAGAGATGATCCTGAACTTGTCCAAGGGGCAGGATGAATTGAAGACACTGCTGGCCAAGAAGACTAAGAAGACTAGAAAGTCAGGAGGCCTCATCAACATGGGAAGAAGGTTCAGAGGTCCTGTCAAGACCAAAGAACAGGTTGAAGATTATGAGTCTGAAGAGTCTGAGAAAGAAGGAGGCAGTCTCCACAACACTATGGGGGACTCTGATTCTGAAGATAACTACTATCATGAGCCTAATGAAGATAAGTTTAAGATGCTGGTGGATAGAATGGATGCTATGGAATTGCAAAAGTCTTCTGGGATGGATTTTGAAGACCTGAGTTTGATATCTGGGGTGGTTATACCCATTGGTTTCAAGGTTCCTACTTTCGTAGTTTATGATGGTGTCTCTTGTCCCAAGCTGCATCTGAGGTCTTATGTCCGGAGAATCCAACCCCATACTGCTAATAAGAAGTTGTCGATCCATTTCTTTAAAGAGAGCTTGTCTGGAGCTCAGTTGGAATGGTACTATCAGTTGGAGAGTGTCAACATCCGTGATTAGAATGATCTTGCTGAAGCCTTTTATAAGCAATATCAATACAATGCTGATCTAGCCCCTACTCGCATGCAACTACAGAGCATGTCTATGGGTGCTAAAGAAAATTTCAAGGAGTATGCCCAGAAGTGGAGAGATTTGGCTGGTAGAGTGCAACCCCCTCTAACTGACAGGGAGTTAGTGGATATGTTCATGTGTACGCTGAATGGTCCTTTTTACAGTCATCTCATTGGAAGCTCATCATCTGGCTTCACTGAGTTGATAATGACAGGAGAGCGCGTAGAAAGTGGTATAAGTAGCGGCAAGATCCAAGTGGGTGCTTCTTCATCCAGTACTACAAAGAAGCCCCCTAGCGGGAAGAAAGAGTCGAATGTTATTTATGGTCAACCTGATCGTAGTAGGAGGCATCAGTCTGTGAGTGCAGTTCATATCTCCAATCCAACTCCTGCAACACCAGAACAGCCACAGGGAAATCAACAGAGGGCTAGAAGACAGTTCACTAAGATCAACATGTCACTGGCCCAAGCTTTGCAACACTTGTTGAAGGGTGAACTTATCACTTTGAGGGATCCTCCTCAGAATCCCAATGTTACTTCTCCCAGGTACAATCCTAATGCACGATGTGCATATCATTCCAATTGTTAGGGACATGATACCAATAGTTGCTGAGTATTGAAGAATAAGATTCAGGATATGATTGATGCTGGAGAAATTGAGTTTGACCCTCCGGGTACTCCAAATGTGATTACTGCTCCCATGCCGAATCATGAGAAGACCGTTAATGCCATTGGTGAAGATTCACATATTTCCTCAGTTGCAGATTTAACCACACCATTGTCTGTTATTAAGAAGAAGTTGGTACAAGCTGGGTTCTTTCCAGGTTGTCGTGAAGATTGTTTATATTGTGCCTATAAGCCGGATAGCTGCTGGAGGTTGAAGGACGAAATTCAACGCCTCATGAATAATTACACCATAGTGTTTGAGAGGACTCCACCTTCTGTGGAAAGTATGGTTGATCATATAACTAGAGGTGCGAAGGTTGAAGAGGTGGATATGGTTGATAAAGTGCCGGTAAGGATTACTTCCAAGGGTCCTGTCAAAATCACTCGTAAGGGTCCAATTAAGATTACTGCTGAAGGTCCTGTGAAGATTGTTGTTGAAGCTAGAGTGGCTCCTATGATCATTACCACTCCTGGTCCTATTCCATATACTTCTGATAAAGCTGTGCCTTGGCATTATGGCTCCGATGTTTATATTCATGGTGTTAAGCAGGAACCCTTAGCTGAGACACCTGTGGCTGATGAAAACCTTGATGTTGACAATCTTGCTGGATCTAGTAAGATCACACGAAGTGGAAGAGTTTTCTCTTCTCCGGCTGTTTCCAAGAATACAGTTACTCCAGCTACTACCTCTACTGCTGATGCTCGGGGCAAAGGTCCTGTTATTGAACCTGTGCAAACTAATGTACCAGCTACTGATGATCTTTCCAAGTAGATGGAAGAAGTATTGAAGATCATTCGCAAGAGTGATTATGACATTGTTGATCAATTGGGGCATACTCCCTCCAAGATTTCTATGCTGTCTTTATTGTTGTGTTCTGAGGCTCATGCCAAAGCCTTGATTAAATTTTTGAAGACTGCTCACGTACCAAATGAGATTTCTGTAGAACAGTTTGAAAATTGTGTTGCACACTTGACCTATGATAATGGGTTAGGTTTCTTCGATGCTGATTTGACTCCTGCCAAGAGGGATCATAACAGGGCTCTACATATCTCTATTGAATGCAGGGGCACTACTCTGTCACATGTGCTAATAGACAATGGTTCCTCGCTGAATGTGTTGCCCAAAGAAGTCTTGAATAAGTTTAGTCCTGAAGATGCTGTATTGAAACCCAGAAATATAGTGGTGAAAGCTTTTGATGGCTCGAGAAGAGTGGTGCATGGAGAAATTGATCTCCCAATCAAAGTAGGTTCTCAGGTCTTCAATGCTACCTTTTATGTAATGGATATTCGTCCGTCGTATTCTTGTTTGCTTGGTCGTCCCTGGATCCATGGGGCAGGTGCTGTAACCTCCACTTTACATCAGAAGCTGAGATATCCAGTAGAAGGAAAAGTTGTCACTGTTTTCGGAGAGGAAGGATATATAGTTAGCCATGTAAACACCTTTAAATATCTTGAAGTAAAAGGTGAATATGTTGAAACTCCGTGCCAGACATTCGAAGTAGTTCCTTGGGTTGTTAATAATTATGAAGCTCCTCCTGTTGCCAAGAAAGTCCCGTGGTCACCAGAGTACCTCCTACAATGGCCTCCCTTAAAGATGCTAGAGCTGTGGTGGATGAAGGTGGTTGTACTATTTGGGGTCAGCTTCCTAACATTCCTTACAAGTCTGACAAGTTTGGTTTGGGTTTCACTGCAGAGTCCCAGAAGGCTGTTCGTCGTGCTCGTGCTGTTCGTATCACCAATCAGGGGATCATGAAAGATCAGATCAATGATGTGGGTGACTATGATGAAGACTACAACTTGGATGCTTGGATTTTTCCTACTGTGGGTGCTGGGCTCAATAATTGGAAAGCTGAAGATGTTATTCCTATCTCCTTTAGTCAGGAGTAAATACTATTACTGTGATGTTACTTTTAAAAGTTTGTAATTTTTGAACAATTAAACTCTTAAGCCTTGTGACTTACCCGGGGCATAATGGTGTGCTTGTTACGGGATGTCATTTCATTTGCATACTTCATTCAATAAAAATCAGTGGACGTTTCGTTTTCGTAAATATTGTGTTCCTTGTCTTTCTTTTCTTTTAGTTTTGTTTTATCAGCTATGTGTTCTTACACACATCCACATCACTAAAATGCAGATCCTCATCCACTCTGGATCCTGTTGATAACAGTTCTACTATTGCCAATTATAATTTCGAGAATCCGATCTATCAAGCTGAAGATGGAAAGGAGGACGATTGTGAAGTACCTGTAGAGCTTGCTAGGTTGTTACAACAAGAAGAGAAAGCTATACAGCCACATGAAGAGCCAATCGAAGTTGTGAATCTGGGAACTGAAGAAAACAGGAAAGAGGTCAAGATAGGGGCTGAATTAGAGGATAGTGTCAAGAGCAGGTTGATTCAGATGTTACATGATTATGTGGAGATCTTTGCTTGGTCCTATGAAGATATGCCAGGGTTGGATACAGACATTGTGGTTCACCGTTTACCAGTAAAAGAAGATTGTCGTCCAAAGAAGCAGAAGGTTCGTCGTATGCGTCCTGAAATGTCAGAGAAGATTAAAGCAGAGGTGATGAAACAGTTTGATGCAGGGTTCTTAGCTGTGACTTCTTATCCTCAATGGGTTGCAAATGTGGTGCCAGTACCTAAGAAAGATGGTAAGGTACGTATGTGTGTAGACTACAGAGATTTGAACAAGGCCATCCCCAAAGATGACTTTCCACTTCCTCATATTGATGTTATGGTAGACAACACTGCTCAGCATAAGGTATTCTCTTTTATGGATGGTTTCTCTGGTTATAATCAGATCAAGATGGCGCCTGAAGACATGGAGAAGACGACATTTGTTACACAGTGGGGCACTTTTTGTTATAAAGTGATGCCATTTGGTTTGAAGAATGCAGGGGCAACATATCAGCGTGCTATGGTGGCTTTGTTTCATGATATGATTCATCACGAGATAGAGGTATATGTGGATGATATGATAGCCAGGTCCCAAAATGAAGAGCAACACCTTGATCCTCTGCATAAGTTGTTTGAGAGGTTGAAGAAATACAAGTTGAGATTGAACCCAAACAAGTGTACTTTTGGAGTTAGATCTGGAAAGCTCCTGGGTTTCATTGTCAGTGGAAAAGGTATTGAAGTAGATCCTACGAAAGTGAAAGCTATACAAGAGATGCCAGCTCCCCGTACTGAGAAGGAAGTTAAAGGTTTCTTGGGACGATTGAATTACATTGCAAGATTTATTTCCCAATTGACTGCAACCTGTGAGCCAATCTTCAAGTTGTTGAAGAAAGATCAGGTAATGGAATGGAATGATGAGTGCCAAACAACATTTGATGAAATCAAGAAATATCTGCTAGAACCTCCAATTTTGATGCCACCAGTTGATGGAAGACCCTTGATCATGTATTTAACAGTGTTATACAACTCAATGGGGTGTGTATTGGGGCAACATGACGAGTCTGGTCGAAAAGAGCAGGCAATATACTACCTTAGCAAAAAGTTTACCGACTGTGAAACAAGATACTCACTGCTCGAGAAAACTTGTTGCGCTTTGGCATGGGCTGCTCGCCGACTAAGACAGTATATGTTGACCCATACTACCTTGTTGATTTCGAAGATGGATCCAATCAAGTATATATTCGAGAAACCTGCTCTCTCTGGAAGAATTGCAAGATGGCAAATGATCTTGACAGAATATGATATACAGTATACTACTCAGAAGGCCATTAAAGGAAGTGTTGTAGCTGATCATTTGGCTCATCAAGCAGTGGATGATTATCAGTCAATGAGTTTTGAGTTCCCCGATGAAGACATTATGATTATTACCAAAGAACCTGGACAATATGACGGACCTGAACAAGGATCCCGATGGACTATGGTTTTTGATGGAGCTTCTAATGCACATGGTAATGGTGTTGGTGTTGTGATCAGTTCCCCTGAAGGTTGTCATACCCCGATTACTGTCAGACTTTGTTTCTATTGTACTAATAACATGGCTGAGTATGAGGCATGTATCCTGGGTATCAAAGCTGTCATTGATATGAAGATTCAGTTCCTGGACGTATATGGAGATTCAGCCCTGGTAGTAAGTCAGATTAAAGGAGATTGGGACACCAAACATGATAATCTCATTCCATACAGAGAACATGTTTTGTCTTTAATCCCGCATTTCAAAGAGATTACCTTTGGACATATTCCACGAAGAGAGAATCAGTTGGCAGATGCCTTAGTCACCATGGCATCTGTAACACGGTGGGAGAACTGACTTTAGTTATGTTGCGGATAGCAAGAGTCGTCACCGACTTTTATTTTATCCAAAGGAAAGGCATAAAAGAACAGGAAAGACCTTTTAAAAGATTTTTGGGTCCGGGGGGTAGGTTATGTAAAGGGAAGGTGTTAGCACCCTTTACATCCATGGTTATCTATGGGCTCTTAGTTACTTAGCTCACTTTAAAATGTTTTTGAAATGTGAAGTGTGTGAATAAAAATTTTCTTAAGAGCTTTATAATGATCCATGTACGGATGCGTAAAAAACCTTTGTTTTGAAAATTGTTTAAAATGTGTGAAGTGTTTGAAATGTTTTTGAAAAGTGAGCAAGTATCTAAGAGGAACCTACCCTAAGTTTAAGTCTTTTCTGTTCTTGAATCCTTTAAATGGTAAGACTATCCCTATTATTAAGGAATAGGTAGTCATTACCTTGGATGTGAGGGACAAGTGAAGGGACATCTGTTATTTAGGCAACTGTGGGGTGTATAAGCAATTCGAAGGGACTTATCATCTTTATTCGAAAGGGACAAGATCATTACGAAGGCAACATTCGAAAGGGACTTGATCTTTTATTTGTTAAGGGACTAGATGATGTGAAATTGAAGGACTTTGCTTTATACACCCTACTTGACCTTTTGTTTTAGGCAACATGAGAGGTATCCCTAAGGAAGTGAGATGGCGATCAAAGATCGACTTACGTGTGTGAGTGTACAATTTTAATATTTATCTTTAAATTAGTGATCTAAATTAATTTTTTACATACAAACATGTTGCACTCCCTATTTACTAACCATAGCATAAAATAAATATTTAAACATTATTACTAAATATTACATCAAAGGAACAATTACATGATAATAATAATTAAAGAAAATTAAATAAATAAGCAAAAATAATAAATAATAATAATAATTGGGTTAGTGAAAATAATAATAAAAATAATACAAAATTAAATGGGGTTAGTAATCATAAGAAAATAAACATAATAGATAATATAAACAAAAACATTATAATAATTAAAAGATCAAATTTTTATATAAACAATTATTTAAGATTAATAAGAAAATATAAACAATTATACTAATTATTATAAAGTTTTAAATTATTTACAAATTATAAAAATTAAGTTAATTATAAATATATTATGAAAAATAAAATTATAATTACAAAATTAAATTAACAATTTTTAACTATTTTTAAACATATAATAAAAATTATTTACATACAAAATTAAATTATAAACAATTTATAGAATATTTACATATTATGAAAATAGGATTAATTATAATTATATTTACAAAATTTTAATTATTTTAAACAAGATTTAAATTGTAAATAAATTATAAAATATATACATGATTAAATAAAATAGGATTAAGTTTTAAATAGAAGAAAATTAGGGTTTGATTATTAAAATTTATTTATTAATTAAAATATAAACAAGAACTATGAAATTAAAATAAATAAATAAACTAATATTTACATTTAGTATTTATAGGAAATTAGGTTTTATAAAAATGTTTTTAGGGTTTAGAAAATATTATTAAGATTAATTAAATTAGGATTATAGTTTAATTTAAATTAATAATAATAAACAAACAAATAAAAACAAGAAAAATAATGAAGTAAAAGGAAAAGGGGGAGGCCTTGTTTTGAACCCAGGACCTCCCTGGTACCTGAAGAAGACCCAGCCACTGGGCTACATGCGCGCGCGTGATAGCAAACCCACTCTACTTGGTTTTGTTGCCTATCCTGAAAAATCATGAAAAAGAAAACAAAACAAAAGGCCTGGGGGGGATCGAACCCAGGACCTTTGCACTGCACACAAACACACTTACCATTCCAGCCGGGAGGGCGCTTCTGATTATATAGTGGCTATAATTCATAATATATTAAGTCTAATAGTTCAAATGGAAAAACAAGAAAAATTGTGGAAGCCAGGATTCGAACCCAGGCCTGCAAGCAATATACACGCACACTTCACCACTGGGACACACACTTGTGTGTGATACATAAACAGAACAAATACATTATAATATATAACAACAATTCAAATTTGAAAAAACGCGCGCAGGGCTTCTTCTTCTTCCTTGGTACCTGCGTATTTAGCTACGAATTTAGCTATGAAGTTTCCTGCGATTTTTACAAACCAGAAACCTACGAAATTGGAAGAGCATCAAGACAGTGAAATTTCTCAAAAATAATTAGTGCATTATAATCCCCGAGGTTCACATGATTGTTCCATGTTCTTAGAACTTGTTTATGTTAGGTTTAAAGCAAAGCCCTAATCTCATGGCCGAAACCCTAGCCATGGTGATTCTTTAATCCTGCATCGAAAATCAAATCGAATTGCCCAGAAACATTCACAAGCTTATCACAAACACAAAACCAGAATCAAATTCAATTTATATTGCATGTATGTATAAGAACGAAAAAATCATAAAGATGTCAAAAGTTGGATTCGGTTTTAGTTGTTCATGAGGTTATGGATGCATATGAGTATTGAGAATGATTCAAAGATGTCCAATAAACATGTCTCAACCTTCAAATCTCTCTGAAACAGCCTCTATTGAAGAATCCGAATTTCAAATTTTGGATGATTTTTGAAAGTTGCAACTTACTCTCGGAGGCCAGATTTTCGTGTCCAATGCATAGGGTTGTGTTGTATACTTATAGTGCAATGGAACTAGGTCAAAAAAAAATTGATTGTTGTGTGGAAAATTTGATTGAAAAAGATTGAAAAAGATTAAGACTTAAAATTCAAATATTTGTGAATTCAACCTTTCTATTTCAAGCCAATCTTCATAATTCCCATATCAATTTGATTCAAATCACCTTTATGACTTTCTAGAAACAAAATCCCATTTAAATATTTGACTTTTCTATTTTATTTTAATTTAAAATGATTTTAAATGAATAAAATCAAAATAAATAAAATAAAATAATAAAAAAATCTGAATATTTGAGGGTTGGGTCGTGCATTAGGTATTGGTATGGATTGGATCATCGTATGGCAAGCCCATTTAGAAAAATTTGGTTTTAAACCTCCATTTTCTTCATAAACCAACCAAAAATTTCCCAATTTTGCAAGGGCACAAATCCTTCAATTTTAATGCTATGAGGGTGTTCTTGGACATTTTGGAAAGCTTGAAGAGTCCTCTAACCAACCCCACTGGTTTCATGTCCATATCATTTACCATTCTCAAGTTATGCCCTTTTGAAGTTGTTGACTTTTTGTTGACTTTCAAAAGGACCTATAATGTATTAGCTCATACCTTCCAAATGAAGCATTTTTGGGCTTGGCTTGTGAGACACAAAGTTTTAGAGAATTCAATTTTCTTCAAAATGAGCTTTGGATGGAAAATTGGTGATGAAGCATGTGAAAGTTATGGCTGGTCAAAGTTCAGTTGACTTTTCCTGAGAAAACCCTAATTTAGAAACCTCTGATTCTTGATGATCTGAAATCTCCTTGATGAATCATGATCAACCCTTGATCAAATGATGAATTTTACTTCATATACTTGATGTTGGCAAAAAATCATGAAGTTTGACTTTGATTTGACCACAGTTGACCTCAGTTTGACTTTTTAACTGCTTTGACTGGTTTTGACTTATCTGATCATCTGACTGAGCAAACTTTTGAGAAAAGTCTTGAAACTTGTCATGGGGGTTCTTAAACACATATAAGATATTATGAAGCTCACTTGAAGTCTTGGAAGTCCATTTAGCCTGATTAAAGTCAAAACCCTAGTTTTGGATGCACTGCTTAGGAGGATGCATTGTCTGAGAGAATTGTCAAACTTCTGACCAATTGTGAACTTTGTGGACCTTGTGAACCATCATAAGATGTCTTGTGAACCTTGTGAACCTCATGGGAGGTCTTGTGAACCTTGTGAACCTCATAAAGTGTCTTGTAAACTTCATGAACCTCATGAAAGGTCTTGTGAACCTTGTGAACCTCATAAAGTGTCTTGTAAACTTCATGAACCTCATGAAAGGTCTTGTGAACCTTGTGAACCTCATAAAGTGTCTTGTAAACTTCATGAACCTCATGAAAGGTCTTGTGAACCTTGTGAACCTTCTTAGCACACAAAGTCTTGTATTGTGAGGGCAAATTTTGGTGTGCAACAGCTGCCCCTGTTCAATTTTCTGAAACTTGAGGGGTTAGATTGGTATATTTGGCAGTCGTGACCTGGAAGGTTGAAGGGGATTGAACATAAAAGCCCAAAAATTTGCACTCAACGGTGCGTAAAGTGATATTGATGACTAGTTGAATATGCTTGAGTGGGCTTAAAGATGCCACTTGGAGAACAGTTCTTCAGATATATTTCTTTTGGAGGATAAAGCAGTCCAAAATATGAAGATACAATGATAGCTTTCAGGAGGATAAACAACGTCCTGAAGTATAAGTGATAGCTTTCAGGAAGATAAACAACGTCCCGAAGTAGTGGTGATAGCTTTCAGGAAGATAAACAACGTCCCGAGGTAGTAGTATGCTTTCAGAAGGATAAACAACATTCTGAGGAAATGATATGCTTTCAGGAGAATAAACAACGTCCTGAGGTAGTAGTATGCTTTCAGAAGGATAAACAACATTCTGAGGAAATGATATGCTTTCAGGAGGATAAACAACGTCCTGAGGTGATAGTATAACTTTTGGGAAGATAAACAACGGCCCAACAGTCATGATATGCTTTCAGGAGGATAAACAACGTCCTGAGGAAATGGTAACCTTTGGGAAGATAAACAACGGCCCAAAGTCATGATAGCTTTCAGGAAGATAAACAACGTCCCGAGGAAATAATATGCCTTCAGAAGGATAAACAACGTTCTGAGGAAATGATATGCTTTCAGGAGGATAAACAACGTCCTAAGGTATAATGATGTAACCTTTGGGAAGATAAATAACGGCCCAAGGTCAGGATATGCTTTCAAGAAGATAAACAACGTCCCGAGGTAATGATAACTTTTGGGAAGATAAACAACGGCCCAATAGTCACAATTTGTTGATGAAATTTGTCTGTTGGAGAATTAACCTGAAAAACAAGGTAGCATTCTGTATGATAATATTAGTTTATGCATTATGCATGTTTGTATGATATGATACCTAAGTAATGTATTATGTATCTATGTATATGTATGTTATGATGTAAATGATGTATGTATGCATCATGCAGCCTGAAGCGTCTGGATATCTTCGTATAACAACTGCTGGCCAGGGAAAATAAATCCCGATTTGTTACTGGAGAATATGAGGAACTCGTTCCCGTCTTGTTTGATAATATAGTATATATAACCTCCCGTCTTCGTTCGTCATACTCCTATTGGAAGAGTAAATTCCTGACTATCCGTATGAGGATAAAAGAGATGGATATAAATTCCAGGGGATATGTGACTTGAAGTACTTATGAAGATGGACTTGCCCAACTGGGGAACTTGTAGTTGTCTTATAGAGATGAACTGGTGAAGCTTCGTTGAAATCCTTCCCTCGTTCGTCCTTAGTAAATACTATTACTGCATTTCTATGCATTTCTGGTAAACATCAATCATATTAAGCATTTATGCATTTCTGGTAAACATCAATCATATTCAAAAGCATACATACATTCAAACACAACCAATGGACGTTTCGCTTATGTAAATAGGGTAAAAGTAAATTTGGATTCAAAGATGGAATTTTATTTATATCAAAAAGCGACCTATACATAGGTAGGTTTGTACAAGGAGACAGAAATCCTAGTAAGAGGAATTTGTCATAAAGTTTTTACAAAACAAAGGAAATCAGCTATATGAGAAATAATCCTATTGAGTTTCAATTCTACTATTGCCATTATCTTCAAGTATCTCATCTTCTGCTGTTGAGACGGAAACGATTGGATTGAGCTTTATCTGTTCGAGCTTGAGTAAGTAACACAACTGGTTGCAGTTTCATGGGTGATCCAAACGAGACATAGTCGTACGCTTTAATCCCTAACTTTTGCCTGGGTTGCCCTTTCAGGTTTTCAATCCACCGGGATACCCTTTTTTGCCCAAGCCGCCTTTTCAGGTTTTCGACTTGCCGGGTGTACATTTTTTTTTATATATATCCCTAATTTTTGCCCAAACCCTTTTGGTTTGCCGGGATGCCCTTATTTTTGCCTAGGCCAGTCAACCTAGCGGGTCTCTCTTTATGCGTAGTATTTTTTAACTATGTCTGCGTTTACAGGCTGCGGGAAGTCTTCACCATCCATAGTAGTAAGTATCATGGCACCTCCTGAGAATATTGTCTTGACTACAAATGGTCCTTCATATGTTGGAGTCCACTTGCCCCTAGGATCACCCTGTGGTAATATGATATGCTTGATTACCAAGTCACCAGCCTGATATACCTTTGGCATAACCTTCTTATTGAAAGCCTTGATCATTCGTTTCGGGTACATCTGACCATGACACACAGCTGCTAACCTCTTCTCATCAATCAAATTTATCTGGTCAAGTCGAGTCTGAATCCACTCATCTTCATCCAAGCCTGCATCCTTCATAATTCTTAAGGAGGGAATCTGAACTTCAATGGGCATAACTGCTTCCATACCATAGACTAAGGAGAATGGGGTTGCCCCTGTTGAAGTACGTATTGTGGTACGATAACCATGAAGAGCAAATAGTAACATCTCATGCCAATTCTTGTAAGTAACAGTCATCTTTTGTACAATCTTCTTAATGTTCTTACTAGCAGCTTCAACTGCCCCATTCATCTTTGGACGATACGGAGAAGAGTTGTGATGCTTAATCTTGAACTGCGTGCAGATATCAGTGATCATAGTGTTGTTCAGATTAGAGCCATTGTCAGTAATAATCCTTTCAGGGATGCCATACCTACATATGAGATTATTCTTAATGAATCGAGCCACAACATTCTTGGTAACAGATGCAAATGAAGCTGCCTCCACCCACTTTGTGAAGTAATCAATAGCAACCAGGATGAAACGATGACCATTAGATGCGGTAGGTTTAATCTCACCAATCATATCAATGCCCCACATGGCAAAGGGCCAAGGAGCAGTCAACACATTCAATGGTGATGGAGGTATATGGACTTTATCAGCATAGATTTGACACTTGTGACATGTTCTGGAGTGTTGATAGCAATCAGCTTCCATGGTAGACCAATAGTAACCTGCTCTCAATATCTTCTTTGTCATGGTATGACCACTAGAATGAGTGCCAAAGATCCCATCATGCATATCTTCCATAATCTCTGTTGCTTCCTTCTTATCCACACAACGAAGCATAGTTGAATCATGATTGCGCTTGTACAAAATTCCATTACTCAAAAAGAACTTAGCAGAAAACCTTCTCAGAAACTTCCTATCTTTGATAGATGCCCTTTCCGGGAATTCCTGAGCTTCAAGATATCTTTTCACCTCATAAAACCAAGGCTTCTCTTCTGCTTCTTCAGTGCCAATCTCATTGCAATATGCAGGCTTCTCAAATCTATCAATAGTAATTTTGGGAGCTTCATCATCCCAGCTGATCTCAAACATGGATGCCATGGTAGCTAAGGCATCTGCCAACTGATTCTCCCTTCGTGGAATATGTCCAAAGGTAATCTCTTTGAAATGTGGTATCAAAGACAACACATGCTCTCTGTAAGGAATGAGGTTATCATGCTTAGTATCCCAATCTCCTTTAATCTGACTTACTACCAGGGCTGAATCTCCATACACATCGAGGAACTGAATCTTCATATCAATGGCAGCTTTGATACCCAGGATACATGCCTCATACTCAGCCATGTTATTGATACAATAGAAACAAAGTTTGGCAGTAATCGGGGTATGACAACCTTCAGGGGAACTGATCACAACACCAACACCATTACCAAGCGCATTAGAAGCTCCATCAAAAACCATAGTCCATCGGGATCCTTGTTCAGGTCCGTCATATTGTCCAGGTTCTTTGGTAATAAGCATAATGTCTTCATCAGGAAACTCAAAACTCATTGACTGATAATCATCCACTGCTTGATGAGCCAAATGATCAGCCACAACACTTCCTTTAATGGCCTTCTGAGTATTATACTGTATGTCATATTCTGTCAAGATCATTTGCCATCTTGCAATTCTTCCGGAGAGAGCAGGTTTCTCAAATATGTACTTGATTGGATCCATCTTCGAAATCAACAAGGTAGTATGGGTTAACATATACTGTCTTAGTCGGCGAGCAGCCCATGCCAAAGCGCAGCAAGTTTTCTCGAGCAGTGAGTATCTTGTTTCACAGTCGGTAAACTTTTTGCTAAGGTAGTATATTGCTTGCTCTTTTCGACCAAACTCGTCATGTTGCCCCAATACACACCCCATTGAGTTGTCTAACACTGTTAAGTACATAATCAAGGGTCTTCCATCAATTGGTGGCATCAAAATTGGAGGTTCTAGCAGATATTTCTTGATTTCATCAAAGGCAGTCTGGCACTCATCATTCCATTCCATCACCTGATCTTTCTTCAACAACTTGAAGATTGGCTCACAGGTAGCAGTCAATTGGGAAATAAATCTTGCAATGTAATTCAATCGTCCCAAGAAACCTCTAACTTCCTTCTCAGTACGGGGAGCTGGCATCTCTCGTATAGCTTTCACTTTTGCAGGATCCACTTCAATACCTTTTCCACTGACAATAAAACCCAAGAGTTTACCAGATCTAACTCCAAAAGTACACTTGTTTGGGTTCAATCTCAACTTGTATTTCTTCAACCTCTCAAACAACTTATGCAGATGATCAAGATGTTGTTCTTCATTCTGGGACCTGGCTATCATATCATCCACATACACCTCTATCTCATGATGAATCATATCGTGAAACAAAGCCACCATAGCACGCTGATATGTTGCCCCTGCATTCTTCAAACCAAATGGCATCACCTTATAATAAAAAGTGCCCCACTGTGTAACAAATGTTGTCTTCTCCATATCTTCAGGTGCCATCTTGATTTGATTGTAACCAGAGAAACCATCTATAAAAGAGAATACCTTATGCTGAGCAGTGTTTTCCACCAGAACATCAATATGAGGAAGTGGAAAGTCATCTTTGGGGCTGGCCTTGTTCAAATCCCTGTAGTCTACACACATACGTACCTTACCATCTTTCTTAGGTACCGGCACCACATTTGCAACCCATTGAGGATAAGAAGTCACAGCTAAGAACCCTGCATCAAACTGTTTCATCACCTCTGCCTTAATCTTCTCTGACATTTCAGGACGCATGCGACGAACCTTCTGCTTCTTTGGACGACAATCTTCTTTTACTGGTAAACGGTGAACCACAATGTCTGTATCCAACCCTGGCATATCTTCATAAGACCAAGCAAAGATCTCCACATAGTCATGTAACATCTGAATCAATCGGCTCTTGACACTATCCTCTAAATCAGCCCCTATCTTGACTTCTTTCCTGTTTTCTTCAGTTCCCAGATTCACAACTTCGACTGGCTCTTCATGTGGCTGTATAGCTTTCTCTTCTTGTTGTAACAACCTAGCAAGCTCTACAGGTACTTCACAATCGTCCTCATTTCCGTCTTCAGTTTGATAGATCGGATTCTCGAAATTATAATTGGCAATAGTAGAACTGTTATCAACAGGATCTAGAGTGGATAAGGATCTGCATTTTAGTGATGTGGGTGTGTGTAAGAACACATAGCTGATAAAACAAAAATAAAAGAAAAGAAAGACAAGGAACACAATATTTATGAAAACGAAACGTCCACTGATTTTTATTGAATGAAGTATGCAAATGAAATGACAGCCCGTAACAAGCACACCATTGTGCCCCGGGTAAGGCACAAGGCTTGAAAGTTTAATTGTTCAAGAAATTACAAACTTAAAAGCAACACAGTAATAGTATTTACTCCTGACTAAAGGAGATAGGAATAACATCTTCAACTTTCCAGTTATTGAGTCCAGCACCCACAGTAGGAAAAATCCAAGCATCCAAGTTGTAGCCTTCATCATAGTCATCTACAGCATTGATCTGGTTCTTCATAATCCTCTGATTGGTGATACGAACAGCACGAGCACGACGAACAGCCTTCTGGGACTCTGCAGTGAAACCCAAACCAAATTTGTCAGACTTATATGGGATATCAGGAAGCTGACCCCAAATAGTACAACCACCTTCATCCACCACAGCTCTAGCATCTTTAAGGGAAGCTATTGTAGGAGATACTCTGGTGACCACAGGAACTTTCTTGACAACAGGAGGAGCTTCATAATCATTAACAACCCAAGGAACCACTTCAAATGTCTGACACGGAGTTTCAACATATTCATCTTCCACTTCCAGATATTTAAAAGTGTTTACATGGCTAACAACATATCCTTCTTCCCTGTAGACAGTAACAACCTTTCCTTCCACCGGATATCTCAACTTCTGATGTAATGTAGAGGTTACAGCACCTGCCCCATGGATCCAGGGACGCCCAAGCAAACAAGAATATGACGGACGAATATCCATGACATAAAAGGTAGCATTGAAAACCTGAGAACCAACTTTGATTGGGAGATCAATTTCTCCATGCACCACTCTTCTCGAGCCATCAAAAGCCTTTACCACTATATTACTGGGTTTCAACACAGCATCTTCAGGACTAAGCTTATTCAGGACTTCTTTGGGCAACACATTCAGAGAGGAACCATTGTCTATCAATACATGTGACAGGGTAGTGCCCCTGCATTCAATGGAGATATGTAGAGCCCTGTTATGATCCCTCTTGGCAGGAGTCAAATCAGCATCAGAGAAACCTAACCCATTATCATAGGTCAAGTGTGCAACACAATTTTCAAACTGGTCAACAGAAATTTCATTGGGTACATGAGCAGTCTTCAGAAACTTAATCAAAGCCTTGGCATGAGCCTCAGAACACAACAATAAAGACAACATAGAAATCTTGGAGGGAGTATGCCCCAACTGATCAACAATGTCATAATCACTCTTGCGAATGATTTTCAATACTTCTTCCATCTGCTTAGAGAGATCATCAGTAGCTGGCACATCATTTGATATAGGTTCAATAACAGGACCTTTGCCCCGAGCATCAGTGGTGGAGGTAGCAGCTGGAGTAACTGCATTCTTGGAAGTGACTGGAGGAGAGAAAACTCTTCCGCTTCGTGTGATCTTACTAGATCCAGCAATATTATCAACATCAACAAGCATATCAGCTAAGGGTTCCTACTTAACGCCATGGATATAAACATCAGCCCCATAATGCCAAGGCACATCTTTATCATAAGTATACGGAATGGGACCAGGAGTGGTAATGACCATAGGGGCCACTCTAGCTTCAGCAACAATCTTCACAGGGCCTTCAACAGTAATCTTAATTGGACCCTTATGAGTGATTTTGACAGGTCCCTTGGAAGTAATCCTTACCGGCAATTTATCAACCATATCCACCTCTTCAATCTTTGCACGCTGGGTTATATGATCAACCACACTCTCTACGGAAGGTGGAGTCCTCTCAAACACTATGGTACATTTATCCATGAGACGTTGAATTTCATCTCTCAATCTCCAGCAACTATCCGGCTTATAGGTACAATACAAACAATCTTCACGACAACCTGGAAAGAACCCAGCTTGTACTAACTTCTTCTTGATAACAGACAATGGTGTGGTCAACTCTGCAACTGAATAAATATGTGAATCTTCATCAATGGCATTGAAAGTCTTCTCATGATTTGGCATGGGAGCAGTGATTACATTTGGAGTACCCGGAGGGTCAAACTCAATCTCTCCAGCCTCAATCATATCTTGAATTTTGTTCTTCAATACCCAGCAACTATTGGTATCATGTCCCTGGCAGTTTGAATGATATGCACATCGTGCATTAGGATTGTACCTAGGAGAGGTAACATTAGGATTCTGAGGGGCATCTTTCAGAGGGATAAGTTCAGCCTTCAACAAGTGTTGCAATGCTTGAGCCATTAACATGTTGATCTTAGTGAACTGCCTTCTAGCCCTCTGTTGGTTGCCCTGTGGCTGCTCTGGTGTTGTAGGAGTTGGATTTGAGATATGAACTGCACTCACAGACTGATGCCTTCTATTACGATCAGGTTGACCATAAACAGCATTTGACTCTTTCTTCCCACTAGGAGGCTTCTTTGCAGCACCTGATGAAGAAGCACCCACTTGAATCTTGCCACTCCTGATACCACTTTCTACACGCTCTCCTGTCATTATCAACTCAGTGAAGCCAGATGATGAGCTTCCAATGAGATGACTGTAAAAAGGACCATTCAACGTACACATGAACATATCAACTAACTCCCTGTCAGTTAGAGGTGGTTGCACTCTTCCAGCCAAGTCTCTCCACTTCTGAGCATACTCCTTGAAACTTTCTTTAGCACCCATAGACATGCTTTGAAGTTGCATGCGAGTAGGAGCTAAGTCAGCATTGTATTGATACTGCTTATAGAAGGCTTCAGCAAGATCATTCCAATCCCGGATGTTGACACTCTCCAACTGGTAGTACCATTCCAATTGAGCTCCAGATAAGCTCTCTTGGAAGAAATGGATCCACAACTTTTTATCAGCAGTATGGGGTTGGATTCTCCTGACATAGGACCTCAAATGCAGCTTGGGACAAGAGACACCATCATAAACAACAAAAGTAGGAACCTTGAAACCAATGGGTATAACCACCCCAGATATCAAACTCAGGTCTTCA
The DNA here is from genome assembly GCA_963966055.1 of Lathyrus aphaca. Lineage (NCBI taxonomy): Eukaryota > Viridiplantae > Streptophyta > Magnoliopsida > Fabales > Fabaceae > Lathyrus > Lathyrus aphaca. The sequence goes on along the minus strand of OZ014523.1, from coordinate 62,664,546 downwards.
AAATCCAGCCCAGAAGATTTCTGTAATTCCATAGCATCCATCCTATCCACCAGCATCTTGAATTTATCTTCATTAGGCTCATGATAGTAGTTAGCTTCAGAATCAGAATCCCCCATTGTGTTGTGGAGACTGCCTCCCTCTTTCTCAGACTCTTCAGACTCATAGTCTTCAACCTGTTCTTTGGTCTTGACAGGACCTCTGAACCTTCTTCCCATGTTGATCAGGCCACCTGACCTCCTAGTCTTCTTAGTCTTCTTGGCCAGCAGTGTCTTTAATTCATCCTGCCCCTTGGACAAGTTCAGGATCAGCTCTTGGAACTGTGCATTTTGTGCCTGGAGATCCTTAACTGTTTGTTCAAGAGCCATTGCTGAAATAAACAACGAGAAGATAAGAAACCTGTGCACAATGAACCTGTGATGCAATGATATGGAATGTAAATGTATATGCAATGTTTTCAAGGACCGCAGGATTTAAATTTGCTTAAACAAACAAGAAGGTAAACTTTTATTAGTAACAAATTTGTTTTGCCTCTTGGGCTTACAGAAAATGAAATGTAATAAATACAAGAGATGGGGTTTTAAGTCTCCCATGGACGTTTCCTCTTTGTGTTGAGGTATGAGTTGAGATTCCGTTCCTCGTGAAGTTGCTTTGTTAGTTCCAGAATTCTTTCTTGGCTTGCTTTATAATGAGCCTCGAAAGTATCCCTTTGCTCCTTCAACTGGATCCAGGATCTCTATAAGTCTTCCATGTCAGTAGGCATGTCTGGGTGAAGGATGGTGTAAAAAGTATCTCCTTCAGCAACAGGTTCCATGGTAACTGGCAGGATAGCAGGATATGGCATCATGAGTGTCTGAGCACAAGATCGCACCCATCTGAGATAAGCCTCCATAGGAATAGTGTACTTAGGCTCCAGAGTCTTGCTGTCAACCTTGTTCACTTTTCCCCATGCTCGTATGAACCTTTGACGGTAACCTTGCAGATCGTTGTCGTAGTCAAACACAATACCCTGAATCAACATGTCATGTGGACCATCACTCCGAGCATAACCAAACTGTCGTAAAGCTAGTGAAGGGTTGTAAGTAATGCCTCCTCTTATGCCTAGAAGTGGCACATTAGGAAACTCCCCACAACGGTCAATGATAGTGACATTCTCCATAGATCTGGAGCACCAACGAATATCTGAATGCGAGAGTGACATGATCCTCTTGGACCACCTGAACCCTTGTTCATTCTTCATTACTGAGCGAGGAAGGTGAGAAATAAACCACCTAGAAAGTAAAGGTATGCAACACATCAGGGTTCCTCGTGCCTTTGTAGTACGAGTATGAAGAGAGTGCAGAATGTCTCCAAGCAATGTAGGCACTGGATTGTGACTCAGAAATATGTTGATGGCATGAACGTCTATGAACTGATCAGGATTGGGGAACAACACTAAGCCATAAATCAACAAGGCTAAAATTTCCTCAAAAGCATCATAGCTCATAGCTTTCAAGAACACTTGAGCCTTCTCTATCAACACCTTAGCAAGAATACCCTTGACTCCGCTTCTCGTTTCTAGAACAATGTCAGACTTCTTCAGATGTAGAGCTGCAGCAATAACCTCAGGTTTAGGCTCTTTTTCCAAGCCTGTGAATGGTTTCTGATCAAGTACAGGTATACCCAGAAGTTTAGAGAATTCTTCCATGGTAGAAACCAACTGGTAGTCGGGGAATGTGAAGCAATGGTGTTTGGGGTCAAAGAACTGAAACAGAACACTCATCATGTCTTCATTGAACCCTGAAGTGACTAGATCCAGTAGGTGACCATGTCTCTTGATGAACTGGGAATGTTCAGACACTTGAGAAACCAACTCTTTAAGCTTAGCAGGTATGCCCACAAAGTTGATCCTGATGGTGTTTCTACGAGCAGAAGCCATGACCTGCAACAAAGAACAAAGATAAATCCTTTGGTCCTTGAAATGGTTAGTGAAAATGTTATGCTTATGATGCATGATGATGTCATGACGTTATGCTCAATCACAAACATGTGGCACACTCAAACAAGTCACACAATAGCCCTAGGTTTAAAGGCTTGCATGAGGTTTAAAAGTAAGTACCCTCCCCTGAAGTTAGATGGTTCATCCTGTCCTACAAAAGTAACCAGGTTCTAAGGGATCTCAATATCATTGATCCTTCACAAGGGTGGTTGTTCAGTAGGCAACTTACTTGCCAACCAAAACCCTCCAAGTTTAGGATCTCAATGAGCGTATCATCGAGTATCAACCAACTTCAGTCTTCACCAAAGCCGGTTATCTCACTACTTTTCTAAAGGCCAAGATGGGATAACTAGGGTTCTAAAAGTTAGTTAGTGCATTGACAACATATGGCAGCCTCATATTATCCTCAACTTGACTTAAGGAACATAAGCACCAACCAAGAAGTCACACTAACTATGGCCACCAGATCAACCATATCGGTATACGCTGTACAGTTTCCTTGGTCTATTGCCATTTACCTAAGGTACACTAGATCCGGGTTAGGATCTTTCACACATAAGAGCCCAACAAGTAAGTATAAAGCAAACAAGGCAGACAATTTTAAAGTGATCTAATTCCTAAGGGTACCCCTCTTTTATTAAATCCCCAGCAGAGTCGCCAGTTCTGTAACACGGTGGGAGAACTGACTTTAGTTATGTTGCGGATAGCAAGAGTCGCCACCGACTTTTATTTTATCCAAAGGAAAGGCATAAAAGAACAGGAAAGACCTTTTAAAAGATTTTTGGGTCCGGGGGGTAGGTTATGTAAAGGGAAGGTGTTAGCACCCTTTACATCCATGGTTATCTATGGGCTCTTAGTTACTTAGCTCACTTTAAAATGTTTTTGAAATGTGAAGTGTGTGAATAAAAATTTTCTTAAGAGCTTTATAATGATCCATGTACGGATGCGTAAAAAACCTTTGTTTTGAAAATTGTTTAAAATGTGTGAAGTGTTTGAAATGTTTTTGAAAAGTGAGCAAGTATCTAAGAGGAACCTACCCTAAGTTTAAGTCTTTTCTGTTCTTGAATCCTTTAAATGGTAAGACTATCCCTATTATTAAGGAATAGGTAGTCATTACCTTGGATGTGAGGGACAAGTGAAGGGACATCTGTTATTTAGGCAACTGTGGGGTGTATAAGCAATTCGAAGGGACTTATCATCTTTATTCGAAAGGGACAAGATCATTACGAAGGCAACATTCGAAAGGGACTTGATCTTTTATTTGTTAAGGGACTAGATGATGTGAAATTGAGGGACTTTGCTTTATACACCCTACTTGACCTTTTGTTTTAGGCAACATGAGAGGTATCCCTAAGGAAGTGAGATGGCGATCAAAGATCGACTTACGTGTGTGAGTGTACAATTTTAATATTTATCTTTAAATTAGTGATCTAAATTAATTTTTTACATACAAACATGTTGCACTCCCTATTTACTAACCATAACATAAAATAAATATTTAAACATTATTACTAAATATTACATCAAAGGAACAACTACATGATAATAATAATTAAAGCAAATTAAATAAATAAGCAAAAATAATAAATAATAATAATAATTGGGTTAGTGAAAATAATAATAAAAATAATACAAAATTAAATGGGGTTAGTAATCATAAGAAAATAAACATAATAGATAATATAAACAAAAACATTATAATAATTAAAAGATCAAATTTTTATATAAACAATTATTTAAGATTAATAAGAAAATATAAACAATTATACTAATTATTATAAAGTTTTAAATTATTTACAAATTATAAAAATTTAGTTAATTATAAATATATTATGAAAAATAAAATTATAATTACAAAATTAAATTAACAATTTTTAACTATTTTTAAACATATAATAAAAATTATTTACATACAAAATTAAATTATAAACAATTTATAGAATATTTACATATTATGAAAATAGGATTAATTATAATTATATTTACAAAATTTTAATTATTTTAAACAAGATTTAAATTGTAAATAAATTATAAAATATATACATGATTAAATAAAATAGGATTAAGTTTTAAATAGAAGAAAATTAGGGTTTGATTATTAAAATTTATTTATTAATTAAAATATAAACAAGAACTATGAAATTAAAATAAATAAATAAACTAATATTTACAATTAGTATTTATAGGAAATTAGGTTTTATAAAAATGTTTTTAGGGTTTAGAAAATATTATTAAGATTAATTAAATTAGGATTATAGTTTAATTTAAATTAATAATAATAAACAAACAAATAAAAACAAGAAAAATAATGAAGTAAAAGGAAAAGGGGGAGGCCTGGTTTTGAACCCAGGACCTCCCTGGTACCTGAAGAAGACCCAGCCACTGGGCTACATGCGCGCGCGTGATAACAAACCCACTCTATTTGGTTTTGTTGCCTATCCTGAAAAATCATGAAAAAGAAAACAAAACAAAAGGCCTGGGGGGGATCGAACCCAGGACCTTTGCACTGCACACAAACACACTTACCATTTCAGCCGGGAGGGCGCTTCTGATTATATAGTGGCTATAATTCATAATATATTAAGTCTAATAGTTCAAATGGAAAAACAAGAAAAATTGTGGAAGCCAGGATTCGAACCCAGGCCTGCAAGCAATATACACGCACACTTCACCACTGGGACACGCGCTTGTGTGTGATACATAAACAGAACAAATACATTATAATATATAACAACAATTCAAATTTGAAAAAACGCGCGCAGGGCTTCTTCTTCTTCCTTGGTACCTGCGTATTTAGCTACGAATTTAGCTATGAAGTTTCCTGCGATTTTTACAAACCAGAAACCTACGAAATTAGAAGAGCATCAAGACAGTGAAATTTCTCAAAAATAATTAGTGCATTATAATCCCCAAGGTTCACATGATTGTTCCATGTTCTTAGAACTTGTTTATGTTAGGTTTAAAGCAAAGCCCTAATCTCATGGCCGAAACCCTAGCCATGGTGATTCTTTAATCATGCATCGAAAATCAAATCGAATTGCCCAGAATCATTCACAAGCTTATCACAAACACAAAACCAGAATCAAATTCAATTTATATTGCATGTATGTATAAGAACGAAAAAATCATAAAGATGTCAAAAGTTGGATTCGGTTTGAGTTGTTCATGAGGTTATGGATGCATATGAGTATTGGGAATGATTCAAAGATGTCCAATAAACATGTCTCAACCTTCAAATCTCTCTGAAACAGCCTCTATTGAAGAATCCGAATTTCAAATTTTGGATGATTTTTGAAAGTTGCAACTTACTCTTGGAGGCCAGATTTTCGTGTCCAATGCATAGGGTTGTGTTGTATACTTATAGTGAAATGGAACTAGGTCAAAAAAAAATTGATTGTTGTGTGGAAAATTTGATTGAAAAAGATTGAAAAAGATTAAGACTTAAAATTCAAATATTTGTGAATTCAACCTTTCTATTTCAAGCCAATCTTCATAATTCCCATATCAATTTGATCCAAATCACCTTTATGACTTTCTAGAAACAAAATCCCATTTAAATATTTGACTTTTCTATTTTATTTTAATTTAAAATGATTTTAAATGAATAAAATCAAAATAAATAAAATAAAATAATAAAAAAATCTGAATATTTGAGGGTTGGGTCGTGCATGAGGTATTGGTATGGATTGGATCATCATATGGCAAGCCCATTTAGATAAATTTGGCTTTAAACCTCCATTTTCTTCATAAACCAACAAAAAATTTCCCAATTTTGCAAGGGCACAAATCCTTCACTTTTAATGCTATGAGGGTGTTCTTGGACATTTTGGAAAGCTTGAAGAGTCCTCTAACCAACCCCACTGGTTTCATGTCCATATCTTTTACCATTCTCAAGTTATGCCCTTTTGAAGTTGTTGACTTTTTGTTTACTTTCAAAAGGACCTATAATGTCATAGCTCATACCTTCCAAATGAAGCATTTTTGGGCTTGGCTTGTGAGACACAAAGTTGTAGAGAATTCAATTTCCTTCAAAATGAGCTTTGGATGGAAAATTGGTGATGAAGCATGTGAAAGTTATGGCTGGTCAAAGTTCAGTTGACTTTTCCTGAGAAAACCCTAATTTAGAAACCTCTGATTCTTGATGATCTGAAATCTCCTTGATGAATCATGATCAACCCTTGATCAAATGATGAATTTTACTTCATATAATTGATGTTGGCAAAAAATCATGAAGTTTGACTTTGATTTGACCACAGTTGACCTCAGTTTGACTTTTTAACTGCTTTGACTAGTTTTGACTTATCTGATCATCTGACTGAGCAAACTTTTGAGAAAAGTCTTGAAACTTGTCATGGGGGTTCTTAAACACATATAAGATGTTATGAAGCTCACTTGAAGTCTTGGAAGTCCATTTATCCTTATTAAAGTCAAAACCCTAGTTTTGGATGCACTGCTTAGGAGGATGCATTGTCTGAGAGAATTGTCAAACTTCTGACCAATTGTGAACTTTGTGGACCTTGTGAACCATCATAAGATGTCTTGTGAACCTTGTGAACCTCATGGGAGGTCTTGTGAACCTTGTGAACCTCATAAAGTGTCTTGTAAACTTCGTGAACCTCATGAAAGGTCTTGTGAACCTCATAAAGTGTCTTGTAAACTTCATGAACCTCATTAAAGGTCTTGTGAACCTTGTGAACCTCATAAAGTGTCTTGTAAACTTCATGAACCTCATGAAAGGTCTTGTGAACCTTGTGAACCTTCTTAGCACACAAATTCTTGTATTGTGAGGGCAAATTTTGGGGTGCAACAGCATCCATGTTTGAGATCAGCTGGGATGATGAAGCTCCCAAGATTACTATTGATAGATTTGAAAAGCCTGCATACTGCAATGAGATTGACACTGAAGAAGCAGAAGAGAAGCCTTGGTTCTATGAAGTGAAAAGATATCTTGAAGCCCAGGAGTTCCCTGAAGGGGCATCTGTCAAAGATAGAAAGTTTCTGAGAAGGTTTTCTGCTAAGTTCTTTTTTAGTAATGGGATTTTGTACAAGCGCAATCATGATTCAACTTTGCTTCGTTGTGTGGATAAGAAGGAAGCAACAGAGATTATGGAAGATATGCATGATGGGATCTTTGGAACTCATTCTAGTGGTCATACTATGGCAAAGAAGATATTGAGAGCAGGTTACTATTGGTCTACCATGGAAGCTGACTGCTATCAACATTCCAGAACGTGTCACAAGTGCCAAATTTATGCTGATAAAGTACATATACCTCCATCACCATTGAATGTGTTGACTGCTCCTTGGCCTTTTTCCATGTGGGGCATTGATATGATTGGTGAGATCAAGCCTACTGCTTCTAATGGGCATCGTTTCATCCTTGTTGCTATTGATTATTTTACAAAGTGGGTGGAGGCAGCTTCATTTGCATTTGTTACCAAGAATGTGGTGGCTCGATTCATTAAGAATAATCTCATATGTAGTTATGGCATCCCTTAAAGGATTATTACTGACAATGGCTCTAATCTGAACAACACTATGATTACTGATCTCTGCACGCAATTCAAGATTAAGCATCACAACTCTTCTCCGTATCGTCCGAATATGAATGGGGCAGTTGAAGCTGCTAACAAGAATATCAAGAAGATTATACAGAAGATGACTGTCACTTATAAGGATTGGTATGAGATGTTACCATTTGCTCTTCATGGTTATCGTACTACAATACGTACTTCAACAGGGGCAACCCCATTCTCATTAGTATATGGTATGGAAGCAGTTCTGCCCATTGAAGTTCAGATTCCCTCCTTAAGAATTATGAAGGATGCAAGCTTGGATGAAGATGAGTGGATTCAGACTCGACTTGACCAGATAAATTTGATTGATGAGAAGAGGTTAGCAGCTGTTTGTCATGGCCAGATGTACCAGAAACGAATGATCAAGGCTTTCAACAAGAAGGTTAAGCCAAAGGTATATCAGGCTGGTGATTTGGTAATCAAGCGTATCATATTACCACAGGGTGATCCTAGGGGCAAGTGGACTCCTACATATGAAGGACCATTTGTGGTCAAAACAGTATTCTCAGGAGGTGCCATGATACTTACTACTATGGATGGTGAAGACTTTCTGTTGCACCCCAAAATTTGCCCTCACAATACAAGACTTTGTGTGCTAAGAAGGTTCACAAGGTTCACAAGATTCACAACATTTACAATATCTTTCATGAGGTTCATGAAGTCTACAAGTCACTTTATGAGGTTCACAAGGTTCACAAGATTCACAATGCTTACAAGACCTTTCATGAGGTTCATGAAGTCTACAAGATACTTTATGAGGTTCACAAGGTTCACAAGACCTCCCATGAGGTTCACAAGACATTTTATGATGGTTCACAAGGTTCACAAAGTTCACAAATAGTCAGAAGAGTTGACAATTCCCTCAGACAATGCACCTCCTAAGCAGTGCATCCAAAACTAGGGTTTTGATTTTAATCAGGCTAAATGAACTTCCAAGACTTCAAGTGAGCTTCATAACATCTTATATGTGTTTAAGAATCCCCATGACAAGTTTCAAGACTTTTCCCAAAGGTTTGCTCAGTCAGATGATCAGATAGGTCAAAATCAGTCAAAGTAGTTAAAAAGTCAAACTGAGGTCAACTGTGGTCAAACCAAAGTCAAACTTCATGATTTTTTGCCAACATCAAGTATATGAAGTAAAATTCATCATTTGATCAAGGGTTGATCATGATTCATCAAGGAGATTTCAGATCATCAAGAATCAGGAGTTTCTAAATTAGGGTTTCCTTAGTAAAAGTCAACTGAACTTTGACCAGCCATAACTTTCACATGCTTCATCACCAAGTCTCCATCCAAATCTCATTTTGAAGGAAATTTAATTCTCTACAACTTTGTGTCTCACAAGTCAAGCCCAAAAATGCTTCATTTGGAGGGTATGAGCTAAGACATTATAGGTCCTTTTGAAAGTCAACAAAAAGTCAACAACTTCAAAAGGGCATAACTTGAGAATGGTAAATGATATGAACATGAAACCAGTGGGGTTAGTTAGAGGACTCTTCAAGATTTCCAAAATGTCCAAGAAAACCCTCATACCATTAAAATTGAAGGATATGTGCCCTTGCAAAGTTGGGAAATGTTTGGTTGGTTTATGAAGAAAATGGAGGTCTAAAACCAATTTCTTCTAAATGGGCTTGCCATATGATGACCCAATCCATACTATGACCTCATGCACGACCCAAGTCAACAAAAATCATATTTTTTATCATTTTATTTTTATTTATTTTGATTTAATTCATTAAAAATCATTTTAAATTAAAATAAAATATAAAAGTCAAAGATTTAAATGTGATTGAGCTTCTAGAAATTCATTAAGATGATTGGCATCAAAGTGGAAAGAAGATCATGATGATTGGCCTAAAATAGCAAGTGTTTATGCAAAAATATTTGATTTTTAAGGCTTATCATTTTGAATCTTTTTAGATCAAACTTCTCACACAAGTATCCAATTTTTCTGACCTAATTGATCACTCTATAAGTACTTGAGACAACCCTAATCACAAGGGACGAATTTCCAGCCCCAAGTGTAAGTTTCACAATTTCAAAAAACTCTCCAAATTCAAAATTCGGATTCTCACATACAAGGCATTTGAAGGAATGTTTCTGGACAGTAACCTTGAAGCTTGGTACCCTCAATCGTATTTCACCATTGTTAGGGTTTGAATGGCCGAATTAGGGTTTTATGATTTAGACAATATAAATGAATTCTAACAACGTGGATTGATTGTGTGAACCATAAGGAACTCATTGGTATAAACAATTTGATGTAATTGTACTGTTTGTTTGGTGTTTGAATTTCGCAGGACATGAACATAGAAGAACTTGTAAGAAATTTCGCAGGAAAAATTGTATTAATTTTCGCAGGTAATATGAAGAAGATGAAGGCCCTGCGCGCGCGTTTCTGGAATTTGAATTTGATTTTAATATTTTTATGTTTTGTTTCTGTTTTGGTATCACAAGCTTATGCTTGTCCCAGTGGTATGCTACGCGCGTGTGTTGCTTAGGGGGAGGAGTTCGAATCCTGGCTCCAACCAATTTTTTGTTGTTTTTCCATCTTAATTGCAGCCTTAATATATTATGACTTAAAGTGGTTACATCAACAGATTCGCTCATCCAGCTGGAATGGTAATGTACTTGTGTGTTTGCTTGTAAGGTCCTGGGTTCGATTCCCCCAGGCCTTTTGTTTTTCTTCTTTTTTGTGATTTTTCAGGAATGATACAACAAAACCAATTCAACCCATCCTTGTACTGCCTGCGCACGCTGGCCTGGTGGTATGTGTTGTTGGCCTGGGTATTTGCAATCAAAGTGTCCTGGGTTCAATTCCCAGCCAGGTAAGTTCCAATTTTTTTTTTATTTAATTTGTTTTGTTAATTATATTAATATTAATTAGATATAATCATGTTTAGTATATAATTAAATAATTCTAGAAAATATGTAAATATTTTGTAATTTGTTTTTAATTCTAAAACTAGTTTATTATTATATATTAAAAATTAAAAATATGTATATAATAATTAGATTAATATTTGATATTTTTGTATATAAAACTCAATTTATTTTTATAAACCCTAAAAATATATTTTTCTACAAACCCTAATTTAATCATAATAATTTCTAAAAAACCTAATTTCTTTTTCTTCTATTTTTGTTTAATATTATTATTAATCTAATTTTTATTAAATACATAAATTGTTTATAATTTAAAATTTTGTATATAAATATGTGTAAAAATTAAAATGTCTAATTTATTTTTATGAAAATATTCACTAATTGTTTATAATTAATTGGACATGTAAATAATTCCTAAAAATTGCAAATTTAATAATTATAATTTATTTCTCATAATATGTTCATAATTGATTTAATTTTATAATTTACATACAATTTCAAATTTTATAATAATTAATATGATGGTTTATATTTTCTTGTTAACTTTTAAATTTTGTTTATTATAATATTTTTTGCTTATTTCATTATTATTATTATTAATTATGTTTATATGATTATTACTAACCCCATTTATTTATTTTTTAATTGTTATTATTATTATTTCTACTAACCCAATTATAATTGTTTATTTATTTTGCTTTGCTTATTTATTTATTTATTTATTTTGCTATTATTATTGTAATTGCTCCTGGATGTAATATTTAAATTATTTATTTTTATGCCATGGTTAGTAAAAATAGGGAGTGTAAACATGTATGTTATTTAAAATTAATTTAGATCACTTAATTTAAAAGATTAATATTAAAAATTGTACACTCACACACGTAAGTCGATTTTTGATCGCCATCTCACTTTCTAGGGTTACCTCTCATTGTTGCCTAATCAAAAGGTCAAGTAGGGTGTATAAAGCAAAAAGTCCCTCAAAATAAAGTCATCTAGTCCCTTAACAATAAAAGATCAAGTCCCTTTCGAATGTTGCCTTCGTAATGATCTTGTCCCTTTCGAATAAAGATGATAGTCCCTCCAAAATTGCTTAATACACCCCACAGTTGCCTACATAAACAGATGTCCCTTCATATGTCCCTCACATCCAAGGTAATGACTACCTATTCCTTAATAATAGGGATAGTCTTACCATTTAAAGGATTCAAGAACAGAAAGACTTAAGCTTTAGGGTAGGTTCCTCATAGTTACTTGCTCACTATTCAAAAACTTTTCAAAACACTTTACAATTTCAAACAATTTTCAAACACAAGTTTTTTACGCATCCGTACATGGATCATTATCAAACTCTTATGAAAATTTCTATTCACACACTTCACATTTTCAAAAACAATTCAAAGTGAGCTAAGTAACTAAGAGCCCATGGATAACCATGGATGTAAAGGGTGCTAACACCTTCCCTTTACATAACCTACCACTCGGACCCAAAAATCTTTTAAAAGGACTTTCCTGTTCTTTTATGCCTTTCCTTTGGATAAAATAAAAGTCGGTGGCGACTCTTGCTATCCGCAACATAACTAAAGTCAGTTCTCCCACCGTGTTACACTTTCCACAGCCTGTAAACGCAGACATAGTTAAAAAATACTACGCATAAAAAGAGACCCGCTAGGTTGACTGGCCTAGGCAAAAATAAGGGCATCCCAGCGAACTAAAAGGGTTCGGGCAAAAATTAGGGATATATATAAAAAAAATGTACACCCGGCAAGTCGAAAACCTGAAAAGGCGGCTTGGGCAAAAAAGGGTATCCCGGTGGATTGAAAACCTGAAAGGGCAATCTAGGCAAAAGTTAGGGATTAAAGCGTATGACTATGTCTCGTTTGGATCACCCATGAAACTACAACCAGTTGTGCTACTTACTCAAGCTCGAACAGATAAAGCTCAATCCAATTGTTTCCGTCTCGACAACAGAAGATGAGATACTTGAAGATAATGGCAATAGTAGAATTGAAACTCAATAGGATTATTTCTCACATAGCTGATTTTCTTTGTTTTATAAAAATTTTACGACGAATTCCTCTTACTAGGATTTTTGTCTCCCTGTACAAACTTGCCTATGTATAGGTCACTTTGTGATATAAATAAAATTCCATCTTTGAATCCAGATTTACTTTTACCCTATTTACATAAGCGAAACGTCCATTGGTTGTGTTTGAATGTATGTATGCTTTTGAATATGATTGATGTTTACCAGAAATGCATAAAATGCTTAATATGATTGATGTTTACCAGAAATGCATGAAAATGCAGTAATAGTATTTACTAAAGACGAACGAGGGAAGGAATTCAACGAAGCTTCGCCGGTTCATCCCCACCAAACAGATACAAATCCCCCAGTAGGGCGAATCCATCTTCATAAATACTTCGAGACACATCTCCCCTGGAATTTATATCCATCTCTTTTATCCTCAGAAGGATAATCGGGAATTTATTCTTTCAATAGGAGTACGACGAACGAAGACGGGAGGTTATGGATACCTTACTATCGAACAAAGACGGGAGGTTATGGATATCTTACTATCGAACGAAAACGGGAGGTTATGGATACCTTACTATCAAACGAAGACGGGAGGTTATGGATACCTTACTATCGAACGAAGACGAGAGGTTATGAATACTATGTTATCAAACAAGACGGGAACGAGTTCCTCATATTCTTCATTAACAAATCGGGATTTATTTTCCCTGGCCAGCAATTGTTATACGAAGATTTGTCAGACGCTTCAGGTTGCATGAGTCATACATACATCATCTACATCATACCATAATATACATATCCATAAGTACATAATACATTACTTAAGTGCATCATACTATGCATGCATACATAATGCATAAACTAATATTTTCCTAGCAGGATAGTTATATGCAGGTAAAACAATATCAACGACTTATACCTCAGGACGTTGTTTATCCTCCTGAAAGCTATCATGACTTTGGGCCGTTGTTTATCTTCCCAAAAGTTATACTTATACCTCGGGACGTTGTTTATCCTCCTGAAAGCTATCATGACTTTGGGCCGTTGTTTATCTTCCCAAAAGTTATACCCTTACCTTGGGCCGTTGTTTATCTTCCCAAGTACTCTATCATGACTTTGGGCCGTTGTTTATCTTCCCAAAAGTTATACCCTTACCTTGGGCCGTTGTTTATCTTCCCAAAGGTTATCTTATTATCTTGGGACGTCGTTTATCCTCCCGAGGGCTATCTTGAGACGTCGTTTATCTTCTCAAAAGCCGTATTGTTACCTTGGGCCGTTGTTTATCTTCCCAAAGGTAATGTCAGGACGTTGTTTATCCTACTGAAAGCTATCATTACTTTGGGCCGTTGTTTATCTTCCCAAAAGTTATACTTATACCTCGGGACGTTGTTTATCCTCCTGAAAGCTATTCCATTACCTTGGGCCGTTGTTTATCTTCCCAAAGGTAATGTTGGGACGTTGTTCATCTTCCCAAAAGCTATATCTTCATACTATGGACTACCTTATTCTCCAAGAAGTATATTTGAAGAACTTTTCTCCAGATGGCATCTTTAAGCCTATCTCATTTTCTCCAAGTGGCATCTTTGAGCCCACTCAAGCATATACAACATATCATCAGTATTACTTTATGCACTGGTGAGTGCAAATTTTTGGGCTTTTGTGTTCAATCCCCTTCAACCTTCCAGGTCACGAATGGTACATATACCAGTCTAACCCCTCAGGTTTCAGAAAATTGAACAGAGGCAGCTGTTGCACCCCAAAATTTGCCCTCACAAGACAAGACTTTGTGTACTAAGAGGCTCACAAGGTTCACAAGATTCACAAGACATCTTATGAGGTTCACAAGGTTCACAAGACACTTTATGAGGTTCACAAGACACTTTATGAGGTTCACAAGACATCTTATGAGGTTCACAAGGTTCACAAAGTTCACAATTAGTCAGAAGATTTGACAATTCCCTTAGACAATGCATCCTCCTAAGCAGTGCATCCTAAACTAGGGTTTTGACTTTAATCAGGCTAAAGGGACTTCCAAGACTTAAAGTGAGCTTCATAACATCTTATATGTGTTTAAGAATCCCCATGACAAGTTTCAAGACTTTTCTCAAAGGTTTGCTCATTCAGATGATCAAATAGGTCAAAATCAGTCAAAGCAGTTTAAAAGTCAAACTGAGGTCAACTGTGGTCAAACTAAAGTCAAACTTCATGATTTTTTTGCCAACATCAAGTATATGAAGTAAAATTCATCATTTGATCAAGGGTTTATCATGATTCATCAAGGAGATTTCAGATCATCAAGAATCAGGGGTTTCTAAATTAGAGTTTCCTCAGGAAAAGTCAACTGAACTTTGACCAGCCATAACTTTCACATGCTTCATCAAATTTTTCCCATCCAAAGCTCATTTTGAAGGAAATTGAATTCTCTACAACTTTTTGTCTCACAAGCCAAGCCCAAAAATGCTTCATTTGGAAGGTATGAGCTAAGACATTATAGGTCCTTTTAAAAGTCAACAACTTCAAAAGAGCATAACTTGATAATGGTAAAAGATATGGACATGAAACCAATGGGGTTGGTTAGAGGACTCTTTAAGCTTTCCAAAATGTCCAAGAACACCCTCATAGCATTAAAATGGAATGATTTGTGCCCTTGCAAAGTTGGGAAATTTTTGAGTGGTTTATGAAGTAAATGGGATCTTAAAACCATAATTCTTCAAATGGGCTGAACTTTTTGTGACCCAATGTGTTCCATGACATCATGCACGAATTTTATTTAATATTTTCATAATTTTATTCATTTTATTTTATTTATTATGATTTTTTATATTAAAAATCATTTTAAATTCAAATAAAATATAAAATATGAAGATTTAAAAAATATTTTGATTCTAGAAGGTCATGAAAGTTAATTGGATCAGATTGATATGAAAATCATGGTGATTGTCTTAAAATAGCAAGGTTGTATTCAAAAATATTTGAAATTTAAGACATGATCTTTTTCAATCTTCAATGATCAAAAAGTCCAAATAATCTTACAATGTTTTGACCTAGTTATGTTCTACTATATATACATAACTCATCCAAACACAAAAGGGACGAATTTGCTGCCTCAAGAGTAAGTTTCAAGTTTTCAAAAACTCACCAAAAAACCTCAATTTGGATTCTTACATAGAGGCCACATCAAGAGATTTTGAAGGTTGCAATATGTTCCTAGATGATCATTGAACCTATTTGAACCATTTGCAGCATCTAAATCATTGCATATTGCTTAAACCGAATCAGTTTTGCTCTTGAATTTGAATTTTTCGATTCCATTTATTTAGCTAATGTCAACTGATTTTGTTGTTTGATTTGTGTTAGTCATGACTTGTAGATGATTTCTGGATAATTTTCATGAAGCTTGATGCCCTATATCACAATCGGCCATAGCTAGGGTTTTAAGCTCCAAATTGGGATTCTGTGATTTACCTAATTTAAATAGATTCTAATGACATGGTCTTGTTGTATGAGTCATGAGGAATTCATTGACATAATCAATTTGATGAAACTGTACCATTTGTTTGCTGTTTGAGATTCGCAGGTTGTAAACATTGGAAAATTCGCAGGTAAATGCGTAAGAGAAAACGCAGGAAAATTTGTAGGTTCAGAGGAAGAAGACGAAGGCCATGGCGCGAACTCTGGTTTTTGAAATTGAACTTGTTTTATTATGTTATGTTATCATATATATTTCACGTACCATGCTTGGCACAGCTGGTAAGAGCACGCGCGTATGGAGCAATGGTCAGGGGATCGAAACCAGTCTCCAACAATTTTTTTGCCTTAAGTTCATTTATGCAATGAATTTACAATATAATGATCAGCTTCTCCCTCCATATCAAACGCGCGCAGGTAGCTTGGCTGGTTTTGCACCTTGAGGATTGAGGTAGGGGACCTGGGTTCAAATCCCAGGTCCTTTCTTTTTGGTCAATTTCTTTATTTTTTTATTTTCAATTTATTTTATTATATTAATGCTATTTTGTTTAAATTAGCAAATCTAAAAATATATAAATAATTTCTAAAATACCATTATAATATTTTTCTTTATATTCTTAAAATATCATAATTGATTTTATTAAAAAAAAAATTAAATTATTTATATTTATAATATGTATATATATATATATATATATATATATATATATATATATATATATATATATATATATATATATATGTGTGTGTGTATATATATATATATATATATATATATATATATATATATATATATATATATATATATATATATATATATATATATATATATATAGTTTGTAAATAAATTGATTTAATTTGTAAATAAATAAGTAAAACCCTAATATTTTTATAAACCCTAATTGTAAATATTAATTTATTTGTTTATTTTAATTTCATAATTTTTGTTTATATTTTAATTAAGTAGTAAACCCTAATGTATTTTTCTAAATAATTAAACCCTAATTTTATTTTATATATATAATTTATGCTTATTTAATTTTGATTAGATATTTTTAATATGTATATAAAATTAAAATAATTAGACTATTAGACATATTTTGTTAATATGTAATATTTATCATTTATTTCTATTATTAATTAAAAACTTTAAAAATAATTATTCATTTAAAATTGAACTTTAATTTATTATTTATGCTAATTCTTTCATCTTATTCTTATTTATTTTATTACTACTAACCCCTTTTATTTATTTATCTATTATGTGATTATTTATTATTATTACTAACCCATTTAATTATTTATTTATTTACTTATTTTAATTATTATTATGTAATTGTACCACTTATGTAATAGTTGTAGTAATTTTTATTATTTATTTTTAAATGCTATGGTTAGTAAAATAGGGAGTGTAAAACATGTTTGTATGTAAACTTGAATTTAGATCATTAAAACTTAAAGATAAATATCTGAATTGGTACACTCACACACGTAAGTCGATCCTGGATCGCCATCTCACTTCTCAAGGGTTACCTCTCAAGTTGCCTAAACAAAAGGTCAAGTAAGGTGTATAAAGCAAAGTCCCTCATCTCATATCATCTAGTCCCTTAAACAGATAAAAAGATCAAGTCCCTTCATGGTTGCCTTCGTAATGATCTTGTCCCTTTCGAATAAAGATGATAAGTCCCTTCGAATTGCTTATACACCTCACAGTTGCCTAAATAAAAGATGTCCCTTCATTTGTCCCTCACACATCCAAGGTAATGACTACATATTCCTTAATAATAGGGATAGTCTTACCATTTAAAGCATATTTAAGAACAGAAAAGACTTAACTTAGGGTAGGTTCCTCTTATGTACTTGCTCACTTTTCAAAAGCATTTCAAACACTTCACATTTTCAAACAAATTTTCAAAATAAAGACTTTATATATATCCGTACATGGATCATTATAAAGTACTTAAAGAAAATTTTATTCACACACTACACATTTCAAAAAACATTTTAAAGTGAGTTAAGTAACTAAGAGCCCATGGCTAACCATGGATGTAAAGGGTGCTAACACCTTCCCTTTACATAACCTACCCCCCGAACCCAAAAATCTTTTAAAAGGTCTTTCCTGTTCTTTTATGCCTTTCCTTTGGATAAAATAAAAGTCGGTGGCGACTCTTGCTATCCGCAACATAACTAAAGTCAGTTCTCCCACCGTGTTACAATATGGTGCCTTGCAAGTAATCAAAGTGCGTAGTGAACATGTGGTGTAGTGCAGTTGTTCTTAAGTGAATACCAACAATGTTAATAGTTGATTGGGTTGATGTTGGGTTTAAACTGTGTGTTTCTATGTTGTTGTGTTCTAATTCTTCGATCATCGAATTATTGAGTTGGGTAATGTCTTGTGTTGCGATGCTAGTTGTCAAGTATATTGCTTGTGTAGTATTTGTAATCATTGTTGTTGTGATGTTATGAGTTATGTGGAGTTGTCTTTCTGAGTCGTGAGTTGAATTGTCGGATGGAATAAGTGGTTGAAGTAGTTATATCAGATGAATATTCGAGGACGAAAATATTCTAACTGGGGGAGAGTTGTAACACCCCAAAAATAATTAGAATATTTATTTAATTGGTTTATAGTAAATATTCGGAATTTATCGGTGAATTTGGAGAAATATGATAGTGTGAGATGTGTTTATGACGAATGAGGTGTAATTGACAAATTAAGTGATTATCCGAAAATATTTTATTGATGATAATAGAATAATATTATTTGGATTATTATAATTATAATTATTTAAAATAAAAAGGAGAATGATTAAAGATATAATGATATTTTTGGGATGGATAAGTGGGGATAAAATCAGATTAATGTATTGAGGCCCAAGACGGTAAAGGAGGAAAACATAAAATCAGATTCTGGAAAGGAATTCAGAAACAATCGTATTTTGTAAAACCGCCCTGAGGAACAAAGGCAGAAAGGCGAAGACTCGGAGGTTTCTCAAAGACATCGAGAAAAAGGAATTTAGAGTTAGACATGTAAGGTATTAGGAGTATTACCTTTCATTATAATTGATATAAGGTGTAGATCATATATGTGCATGATTTGGGATTTTTGGGGGTTTATGGAGATACGTGATGAATTTGGCATTTATACAAAATTGTTGATTTTGATTTTATTATTGTGTAGTTGTTGTTATTATAATTGATGGAATTGTTATATATTTAATAAGTGGTTGATTTTGATCGGTAATGTACCTTAGAAAGATTTAATTAAGTGACGGAGATACGTAGAATTGAGGTTTTGAATTGAGGAACGTTTGTTGATAATTCTTCGAGAATTAAGATTGAAAATGAGAATAATCGATGACTGGAGAATTTGGGAATTGGGAGTAAAATATACCTCTTTCAGCAATGGGTGGAGGTTGCCACCCTAAGAAGTTTTTAAGTGGCGCATACCACAAGGAAGAAGACTAGGTGGAGGCTGCCACAATGTAATGTGGTCAGCGCCATATTGAAGCATGGTGAGTGGCGGGAGCCACTAGCATAAGTGGCAGAGACCACTATGAGTTTGTGGGGGGTGGCGTCTGCCACTTGGAAAAGTGGTCGGCGCCATGTTTAAAGGTTGGAAAGTGGCAGGTGTCACTAAGAAATGTGGCAGGTGCCACATGAATTACATATAGTTTAGTTTATGTTTCTTTTAATTAATTCTATTAAACCTATTTTTATTAAATCATGTTTTATACTAACATATAAACTCTAATCTATAATTTACGTTAAGCTTGATGAATAAAAAGAGAATAATAGGTACGAGGTAAATAATAATAAGTAACTATCAGTAATTGTAATGGTTGCAAAGTAATTGTAATGGTTGCAGAGATGGAGTATATTTTAGCGAGGTAGCAAATAAATGGACCAGTAGTTGTATTAAAATTTTAGATGGAAATTAGTAAATTAAGATGACAGTACTTGGTGGGTAATTACAATGGGAGACCTATAATCGCAGATTCTGAATTGCCGAGTAGGAATATTAATAAGTGTTATGCACTGTATTAATTGTGACTTATGTGTAGTATGCGTATAGATTATGTGATATATGTGACTTTAGCACTCAACCGCGAGTTGGTTTTTCATGTCGTTTGAATTGTGCGATAAATGACGCAAAATTCGACAATTTAGTGAAACAAAATGAGGTATAGGTTGTCATTATCCAGTGATCGCGTAGAAGAAAATTAATTGACAATATTATATGCCGAATAAATTATGCGTGCGTGCTTTATTATATAAAATGTTATGATGATGCTTTGAGGGAAATTTCTTAGTGTTTATTACGATGAAATGACAGTCTGTTAACCATGATTATGTGTATATATGATGCTATATGAAGTAAATATGATGGTTTGATGATTAATGATATGTTATCTACGTTGTATGCGTATATGAGGTATGTGAAGAGAATATGATAACTACGACGATTAAGATGTTGTATGATATACATGACAATAAATTGATGAATGATGATGCGTTTTGACTAGCCGTGGTCGTATCTAATTGTTGTTACGCATCATGCATTCATATCATTGTTTAGGACGAATAATCCAGTGACGTTTTGCAGGATAAAAATCCAGTGAAGAATTGTAAGACGGTAATGTCCAATAATGGCCTTAATCCCATGGTGTGGATTAAGTGCAATTTGTGATGTGCTCTGGTTCCAAGCGGGAACCGATCCTATAGGTGGGGATCGTTTGAGATACGTGATCACACTAAAATTCACTGTATTTCTGACTCCGATTTCGCATGCATTCTTAGCATTTATTGTTATTTTGTTATGTTATTACTTTATTTTTCTTTGTTTTCAGGTTTTTTATGTAATCGGGGCTTAAATCGAGAAAAGGAGCGAAAAAGGAGTGGAAACGGACGAAAACCTAGAAATTCAGCGTTTTACACTTACGGCATCCACCGTGGCGGGCGCCATGGGGTCTGCCATGACGTAGCCACGTCTCAGGACCACTCCACAACTGCCAAGACCCACGATCCTCACTCTTTCATCCCATATCAGTCCTATGGCGGGCGCCATGGCCTTGTGGCGAGCGCCACAAGGCAAAAACTGTTTCCATCCACTTTTTAGTGGAGGGGGCATCCTGGTCTTTTCCTGCATTTAGATTTCCTATAAATAGGACCTTAGATTTTCGTTTTTCATCATCCAAACTTAGAATCTCTTAGGCATATATCAGTTTTAAAGCAGTTACCATTCTACATCGGGGTGTTTCTGCAATCGAGTGATCGAGTCTGTATCTGTCTGTGTGATCGAGTTTTGGAGCACTCTGGGAGGAAGTTAATCCTGCCGCCATTTTAATTCCAGTTCGTATTTTATTTTTTCGCATTGCTTTACTTTTATTTATTTTCTGCATTGCTTTACTTTCGTTTATTTTCCCGCACTCGCTTTACTTTATTTATTTCTCGCACTCGCACTACTTTCGTTTATTTTCCGCACTCGCTTTAAATACCTTTATTTCTTGCACTCAATTTACTTTTATTTACTTTCCCCACTCGCACTACTTTCATTTACTTTCCGCACTCGCACTAAATTACTTTTATGAAAAATTATAAAAAGAAATTTTACTTTACCATGTCTAACTAAATCCATAAAGGTTAGAATGTAAGGATCGTAATTAAACCAGTAATCCGTACAATTGTTCGTGGAAGCACTTAAGGGCTATTTTATCTTTCAATTTAAGCAATTGTTTTTAACTATTTCAAAAACAGCCAAAAGCGCTTTGTCTAGTTCATTAGGAGTTTTTAGATTAAAAAGAAAAGAGATTTTAAAACGATCTTCGGACGCGTTATGAAGTTTAGAGTCTGGTTCGTAAGAACCTCTTTTTGCTAAGAAATTCAGGTTAAAATACTTTTCAACTTAGTTAAGATACTATATTTCTTAAAAATAGGTTTACTACTCTAACGCAGTACGCACCTTTTTATCCATGACAATAGGAGGGGTCGATTAGAGAGTACAACTCGGTTCTGAATACGCGAAAGCGACAGTTCCTGTTAAATTAGTTCTTTTCAAAGTGGAAAACATTGCCCATAAGTAGTTCCATTAACAAATACCGGATTATCAATTGATTATGTGAATTACATTCGAACCTGTCTTTGTTTATTGTTTAAAATTATTATTTTATTTACCATCGCACCCTTCTTAAAACCCTTATATTTAGTTGCCTTAGATACACACCATAACAACAGGTATGATAGATTGACACTTGGTCTCTGTGGATTCGACAATCTTTTATATTACTCTGACGTGTTCGTACACTTGCGAAAAACACGCATCAAGTCTTTGGAGCCGTTGCCATGGACCAATTTCGTCAAATTTCATACCCTGTAGTTATACCGTTTAGACTAAGGTTGTTACCCACCGGTCAATGCGAAAGACTCGCAGTGCCTGAAGTTTAGTAGACCCTCTAGCTGAACCTGAACGTTACGCTCGCGCACGTTTGTTTTTCCATAGGAATAGGAAAGCTATGGCCGAAGATCAAAACCGAAGACCTCTTAAGGACTTCGCCCAACCATCAAACGAGGAACCTAGTTCTAGTATAGTAAACCCCGTTATCCCAGCCAATAAATTTGAACTTAAACTATCCCTGCTGCAATTAGTGCAACAGAGACAATTCGCAGGTCTCGCTACTGATAACCCGAACCAACATTTGAAAAACTTTCTTCAGTTAGCAGACACCTTTAAAACCAATGGAGCTTCCCCTGAGGCGATACGCTTAAGATTATTTCCCTTTTCCCTCAGAGATAAAGCTCTATCATGGTTAGATTCCCTTCCACCCAATTCAATAACAACTTGGGATGACCTTAGAAAATTTTTCCTTGCTAGATATTTTCCCCCAAGTAAGACTGCTCTTCTTCGAAACCTAATAACCAGATTTACCCAACACCAAGGAGAGTCGTTGTTCGAAGCCTGTGAGAGATATAAAGAGCTATTAAGAGCATGCCCATATCATGGCTTAGAGAATTGGCTAATCATTCAAACCTTCTATAATGGACTTCATTATAACACTAAGATGACCATCGACGCTTCCACTGGTAGCGCAATGATGAACAAACCTTACCCTGAAGCTAGTGCCCTTATCGAGGATATGGCCCAAAACCATCAATCATGGGGAGTAGAACGAGCGACAGTGGAAAAGAAGGAAGCCCAATGAGGAATACATGAGCTAAGCTCTATGGACATGATGCAAGCTAAAATGGACGCATTGGCCCTTAGAGTCGAACATATGTGTACAACTCCGAATACTGTAGCCACAGTTTCGCCGAATTGTGAGATATGTGGGACGCAAGGACACCAATCCGCCGAATGCAATCTGTTAAATGAGACCAATCATGAGCAAGTGAACTACACCCAAGGGAACCCATTTTCAAACACATATAACCCTGGATGGAGGAATCACCCAAACTTCTCCTACAAAAATAATAACCCTATTCAAAATACCGCTCCTCCGAGACAACAAGGTTACCAAGCCCCAAGAACAAATCAACCTATGCAACCTGTACCACCAAGTCCGAGCCTCGAGGAAATTGTAAAAAATTTCATCACCGCTCAAACACAACAAAACAAAGAGTTCATGAACCAAAACATCCATGTTAACGAACTAATTACCCAGTTAGGAACCAAGGTTGATCAAATTATTACTCATAATAAGATGCTTGAAACCCAGATCTCTCAGGTAGCTTTAAACCAAGCCCCACAGACTACACCAGGAGGACAGTTCCCTGGACAACCTCAACAAAACCCGAAAGGGCAAGCAAATGCCATTACTCTAAGAAGTGGAACCACTTATAAGGAACCTTCAAACCCTAGATTAATTGAGCCCGAAACTTCTGAGAGAAATAAGGAGAAGGAACCAGAGGAATCTGAAAACCCGGAAAGTCAAGAAAAAGGAGAAGAACCTAAAAATAAAACCTATGTACCACCACCGCCATACAAACCACCAATACTATACCCTCAAAGATTAAAGAAAACCCAAATCGATAATCAGTATCAAAAATTCGTTAAGGTTATAGAAAAACTTCACGTAGAAATCCCCTTTACAGAAGCCATCACCCAAATACCATCCTACGCTAAGTTTCTCAAAGACATACTTACAAATAAACATAGACTTGAAGATCCGAAACCCGTGGAATGTAATTCTATTTCCGAAAATAGGTTAGCAAAGAAAGATAAAGATCCCGGAAATTTTTCCATTCCTTGTGTTCTGGGGAATCAGGTCATCGAAAAAGCTTTTCTAGACTTAGGAGCTAGTGTGAGCTTAATGCCTTTAGCAGTCTGTGAGAGATTAAACTTAGGAGAATTAGAACCTACTAAGATGTCACTTCAATTAGCCGATAGATCCGTTAAGTACCCTATAGGCATACTTGAAGATGTCCCTGTTAGGATAGGTCAGTTGTTTATACCTACTGATTTTGTTGTCATGGACATAAAAGAAGATGACGACATACCAATACTCCTAGGTAGACCATTCTTATCGACTGCTGGAGCCGTAATAGATGTTAAAAAAGGGAAACTAACCTTCGAGGTAGGTAACGAGAAGATAGAATTTATACTTTCAAAATTTCTTATGGCACCTGTGATAAGAGATGCTTGTTATGCCTTAGATATCATTGATGAATGCATTAGGGAATTAGAACAAGAAGAAGAAACTGAATCTATGAAATTTCCATCAACCCTTATTTTGGAAGATGACAATTATAAAAGACCCTACATTGATGATAACCTTCACGAATGTTTATCTCTTACCCCAGATCCTATGCCTTGCCCTATAAAACCTGTAGATGTTTAAGAATTGGCAGAATTTTTGACCAACAAGAAATGTTGAATTCAGTTCAGAATGTCCTATCAGATGTTGGGACATTATCAAACAGAGTATGTGAACTTATTTCAGGATGTCCTACCAGATGTTGGGACATTGTGTAAATGACTTAAGTTCAGTTTTTCAGGATGTCCCAACAGATGTTGAGACATCTCAGACCTGCTACCAGAATTAATTATGGATTAACTAATCAGAGATATTTAAGGAGAGTTATCTGGAATTAATTAATTATGGATAAAAACAGAACAAGGCGCATCTGTAGGGAGATTTATATTGAAGATTCAGATTAAATCAGAAGACCTAAATCACCTAGAATCTAGGAGGTAACAAACCCTAAATTCAAGGTGGAAGCTGCTGCGCATTAGGGCTGGATAATTCTACAGAAAGCCCAAATTACAGATACCTATTTAAGCAACAGAAACTCATAGAATTGAGTACGAATTTCAGAAGACCAAATAGGGTGTCTAGTGTTTTAATAGCAGGTTGTTTAATATGTACCACTTTATGAGCTTTTAAGCAAAAGTGCATTTGTGACTTGATTGAAACTGTTAAGTAAGATCAAGCTGTATTGTTTGAAGGATGTCTTCAATTTTTGTAAACTTGTAAACTTGATCACTGTGTGATTGAGGGGGAGTGAGTAGGGTACTCTTATCTAAGGTGTGTCTTAGGTAGAAATTGCATTGGGTAGTTATTAAGTGATAGATTAAACAGGGTGGTTTAAGTCTAGAATTAATAATACTTATAGTGGATTTCCTCCTGGCTTGGTAGCCTCCAGATGTAGGTGTGGTTATACACTGAACTGGGTTAACAAACTTCTGTGTTGTTTACTTTTCTTGCTATTTAAGTTTTGGTTAAATTTGTCAAGTGTCCTATCAAGTGTTGGGACATCTCTTAGGACATCTCATACCTGATCACAGAATTTCAATTGGCATCAGAGCAGGCACCCTGCCTGTTTATACTGGGTGAGATCTAGGGAATACAAATTCTGTAACATGGACAGAGATTTAGGGTCAGTAAATAGACCACCTATACTGGATGGATCTAATTATGACTACTGGAAGCCAAGAATGATTGCATTCTTAAGGTCACTTGACAACAGGGCATGGAGAGCAGTCAATGTTGGATGGGATCATCCTGTCCAAGACACCAAAGATGGATCAAAAGTGCTGAAACCTGAAGAAGAATGGAGTAAGGAGGAAGAAGACTCAGCACTAGGCAACTCAAAAGCCTTAAATGCTTTATTCAATGGCATTGATAGGAACATTTTCAGACTTGTGCATCATTGTGAGCTGGCCAAAGATGTTTGGGATACTCTCAAAATAACTCATGAAGGAACATCAAAAGTAAAAATGTCAAGACTTCAACTTCTCACCACCAAGTTTGAAAACTTGAGAATGAAGGAAGATGAATCAATTCATGAGTTCTATATGAACATCTTGGATATAGCCAATACTTCTGGAGCTTTGGGAGAAAAGATGACTGATGAAAAGCTTGTAAGAAAGATTCTCAGATCTTTGCCAAAAAGATTTGACATGAAAGTCACTGCAATAGAAGAAGCTCAAGACATATGCTCCATGAAAGTTGAAGAACTCATTGGTTCCCTTCAAACTTTTGAGATGGGAATGAATGACACAAATGTCAAAAAGAACAAAAGCATAGCCTTGGTGTCAAATACAGATGAAGAAGAAGATGATGAATCAGCAAATGATAAAAGCTTATCAGAAAACCTTGCCTTGCTTGGAAGACAATTCAAACAGATTCTCAGAGGAATGGAAGGCAAATCCAAACCTAGTGGAAGAAACACAAACTCTGAGAACAGAAGACCTTATGATGCTAACAAAAGATTAAAGTATGCTGAAAAGACCAGTCAAGATAAAGGAGTCAAATGCCATGAATGTGAAGGATATGGACACATCAAGATTGAATGTCCTACCTATTTAAAGAGGCAAAAGAAAGGACTCTCTGTGACCTGGTCTGATGAAGACTCAGGAGATTCAGAAGAAGAATCAGCTAAGCATATTACTGCTTTAGCTGGACTGTGTAAATATGATAGTGATTCCAGTTGTGGAGAACTTACTTATGAAGAACTTGAGCAAGCATTCAAAGATCTATACAAAAGAAGCTCTGAAATATGCAGTGAAGTTATAAAGCTAAAGAAGCAGAATGAGGCATTAGAAGATGACAAAGCAAATGATCAGGAGATCATTGACACCTTAAAAAGTGAAGTAAGCCTTCTCAACTCTAAGTTGGAACATATGTCCAAATCTGTTAGAATGTTGAACAGCAGCTCAAACACACTGGATGTTATTCTCAGCAATAATAAACATTCAGGGGACAAAAGTGGACTGGGATATAACAGAGATGAAGCCAGCTCTAGCAAAACTTCTTCAAAAACTACACAGTCAAACAAGATGTCCCAACAGATGCTCCAACATCAGAACACAAAGACAAACATAATGTTCCAACAGATGTCTCAACATTCTGGAAAGAACAAAATGAAGAAGAAGTATCAAAGATGGAGATGCCATCACTGTGGAAGATTTGGGCATATCAAACCTCACTGTTATAAGCTACATGGATATCCAAATCAGATGTATCAGCAACCTTCCAAGCAGAAAGTAGAAGGTACCAAGAAAGTGCTGCATAGACATCAAAGAAATCAGCAACCTCCTAAGCAGAAGACAGAGGTCATCAAGAAGGTTTGGAGACCAAAAGCTGACATTCAGACTGATCAAAGCCACATACCCAAGAACCAGATCAACAATCAAGCTTGGAGATCAGCTGAACAACACACAGGGCAGAGGCATCAAAAGAAATCTCAACTTATCTGGTCAAAGAAAAGTACTGCATACATAGCACATACATCTCTGAGAGTATCAGCTAAAGAAGACTGGTACTTTGACAGTGGATGCTCAAGACACATGACTGGATTGAAGAATTTGCTAGTAAACTTAAAATCACATTCATCCAGGTATGTTACCTTTGGAGATGGAGCTAAAGGAGAAATCAAGGGAGTTGGAACCTTGGATTGTCAAGATGTTCCAAGACTAGATGATGTGCTGCTAGTTAAAGGTTTAACTGCTAACCTGATCAGCATAAGTCAACTATGTGATCAAGGATACAGTGTAAACTTTACCAAATCTGAATGTATAGTGACTAACAAAGAACAAGAGGTTGTCATGAAAGGAGCCAGATCTAAAGACAACTGTTACATGTGGGAATCCCAAAATCTCAGTCTCACTTCAACCTGCTCTCTAGCTAAAGAAGAAGAAGTGAAACTGTGGCATCAAAGACTAGGTCATCTTCATTTCAGAGGCATAAAGAAGATCATATCTATGGATGTTGTAAGAGGTATTCCTAAACTGAAGATTGATGATGGCAAAATATGTGGTGAATGTCAAATAGGCAAGCAAACCAAGATGTCCCATCCAAAGCTCCAACATCTGACAACTTCCAAAGTTCTGGAACTTCTACATATGGATCTTATGGGACCTATGCAGGTTGAAAGTCTTGGTGGTAAGAGGTATGCCTATGTTGTGGTTGATGATTTTTCAAGATATACATGGATAAACTTCATCAAAGAAAAGTCAGATGTATTTGATGTATTCAAAGAATTATGTCAAAGATTGCAAAGGGAAAAATCCAGCTGTGTGATCAGAATAAGAAGTGATCATGGAAAAGAATTTGAGAATCAAAAGTTCTTAGATTTCTGCTCTTCAGAAGGAATCAATCATGAGTATTCTTCACCTATCACTCCTCAACAGAATGGGATTGTTGAAAGGAAGAATAGAACCATTCAAGAATCAGCAAGAGCTATGATCCATGCTAAAAAGTTACCTCTATACTTTTGGGCTGAAGCTATGAACACTGCCTGTTACATCCATAACAGAGTTACTTTAAGGAAAGGAACTTTGTCCACAATATATGAAGTCTGGAAGGGCAGAAAACCCACAGTTAAGTACTTCCATGTTTTTGGAAGTATCTGTTATATTCTGGCAGATAGGGAGCAAAGAAGAAAAATGGATCCTAAAAGTGATGAAGGGATTTTCCTTGGATACTCCATAAACAGCAGAGCATATAGAGTATTTAATTCTAGAACCAAGGTTATCATGGAATCCATAAATGTGATAATTGATGATGCTCCTACAGATGTCCCAGAAGATGTTGGAACATCTGCTGATATCAAGATTGAAGCTGAAGAAAAGAATGATCAATATAACTTCACTCAAACCGATACAAGGACAGAAGAATCAAGCAAACCTCCTTCCATCAGAATACAAAAGGATCATCCCAAAGATTTGATAATTGGTGATCCCAACAGAGGTGTGAGCACTAGATCAAGAGAAGTGATTTCAGGTTCTTGTTTTGTTTCCAAAATAGAACCTAAAAATATCAAGGAAGCTCTCACTGATGAATACTGGATTTGTGCTATGCAAGAGGAATTAGGTCAATTCACAAGGAATGAAGTGTGGAATCTTGTTCCTAGACCTGATGACATAAATGTGATTGGTACAAAATGGGTGTATAAGAACAAGTCAAATGAACAAGGAGTTGTTACAAAGAACAAAGCTAGACTTGTGGCTCAAGGATACACTCAAATTGAAGGGGTAGACTTTGATGAAACCTTTGCACCAGTAGCAAGGCTTGAATCAATAAGACTACTGTTGGGAATTGCTTGTATCTTGAAGTTCAAGCTATTTCAAATGGATGTGAAAAGTGCCTTTTTAAATGGCTACCTTAATGAAGAAGTATATGTAGAACAGCCTAAAGGATTTGTTGATCCAAACTGTCCAAATCATGTATACAAACTAAAGAAGGCACTTTATGGTTTGAAGCAAGCTCCAAGGGCATGGTATGAAAGACTGACCACATTTCTTATCAAGCAAGGATACAGAAAAGGTGGAATTGATAAAACCCTGTTTGTTAAAGATGAAGAAGGAAATGTCATGATTGCACAAATATATGTTGATGACATTGGTGGGATGTCTGACAGGATGGTCAAACATTTTGTCAAGCAGATGGAATCTAAATTTGAAATGAGTCTAGTAGGAGAATTAACCTACTTTCTTGGTCTGCAAATAAAGCAAATGGAAGACTCAATGTTCATCTCACAAAGCAAGTATTCCAAGAACATAGTCAAGAAATTTGGAATGGAAAATGCTGCTCACAAGAGAACTCCTGCCCCCACACATTTAAAGCTGACTAAAGATGAAAAGGGTGAGAATGTAGATCAAAGCTTATACAGAAGCATGATTGGAAGCTTGCTATACTTGACTGCTAGCAGACCAGACATTGCTTTTGCAGTAGGAGTGTGTGCAAGATATCAAGCTGATCCAAAAGTCAGTCATCTCAATCAAGTCAAGAGAATCCTTAAATATGTTAATGGTACTTGTGACTATGGCATAATGTACTTTCATGGTTGCAAACCAATTCTCACTGGCTTCTGTGATGCTGATTGGGCAGGAAGTGCTGATGACAGAAAAAGCACTTCAGGAGGATGCTTCTTTCTAGGAAACAATCTGATTTCTTGGTTCAGTAAGAAACAGAATTGTGTATCCTTATCTACAGCTGAAGCTGAGTATATAGCAGCAGGTAGCAGTTGTTCTCAGTTGGTTTGGATGAAGCAGATGCTCACTGAGTACAATGTCCCACAGGATGTCATGACATTGTACTGTGACAACTTAAGTGCAATCAACATATCAAAGAATCCTATCCAACATAGCAGGACAAAGCATATTGATATCAGACATCATTTCATCAGAGATCTTGTAGAAGAAAAGGTGATTTCATTGGAGCATGTAGCTACAAATCTGCAGTTAGCTGATATCTTTACCAAAGCATTGGATGCTACACAATTTGAGAACTTAAGGGGCAAACTTGGAATCTGTTTATGTGATATCTAGCAGTTAATGAGATGTGCCAACATGTCATATGACATTGTATGGCATAAGGTCCAGATGGCAAAACTAATCTGGACAAGATCCTTGGGAATTCCAGCTCTAATCATTTGCACTGTAACGGCTACTTATTTAGTAACTGCTTATAATCAGCTATCAAGATTCCCATCATACTATCACAAGCGAATCACATTAACCAGCTATTATCCAGAAATTAAAAACCCTAAAGCTTTCTATCCATCTTCTTCAACAATGTCTCAAAACCCTAACTCAACTGAAGAAGTTCTCAATCAAGAAGACGTAGTTCATGCCACTCCCATTTCTGTAGTACCAATGCAATCAACCCCATTGGACGAACTCAGGGGAAGCGTTTCTCACACTAAAAAGGCAAGAACTCCAAAGAGAGGTAAAGATCAAGTCAGAAGCAAAGCTAAAGGCACTCCCTCTCCAGCTAACATGCCCCCTAAATCTTCACAATATGTGGATGATTCAATCAAGGAGATTGTCACTCAAATTCTGTTTGAACAAAGAAAGGTGAGTGGAATCTCTGTTCCTCTGAACACAATGCCTGCACCTCAAGAAGAACCAGCTCAAACTGCAAAGGACACTCCTGCAGAACAAGATGTCCCAATAGATGTTGGAACATCTGCAGATGAGAAAGAAAATTCATCTGATGCTGATACTGAACAGACTGAGGACCAGAAAAAGGCCTCAAGTGAAAGTGATAAAGAAAACTCTGAGGATCAGATCAAAGCCTCAAATGAAGATCAAATCCCTGCTGATCAAACAGCTGAAGAGGAGACTGCTCAATCTCCTCCAGTGGTCAACATGGAGCAGGACTCTGATGCAGAAATCATAGCATCTGTTAAACCCAGCATAGCCAAAAGGCTAAGGTCCAGGAAAGGCAAGATGCAAGCTGAAGTAGCAATCCCTGAGAAGAAGAAGGCTAGTCCAAAGAAAGGCAAGGCTAAAGCTACCTTTGGTCCAACAAAACCATGGAGCAAAGTCCAAACCCAGAAGAGAAAAGCTGCCACACCATCAGATTCAGATGTTGGATCAGATGTCCCAACATCTCCTCCCAAGAAGAGACCAGCATCATCCAGAGCTTCAACTACTGTTCCAGAAGCTCCTTTGGACAACATATCGTTCCATCATGTCTCCAGTGTCAACAGATGGAAATATGTGTACCAAAGAAGGGTTGCTCTAGAAAGAGAACTGAGCAGCAATGCACTTGAGTGCACAGAACTGATTGACCTCATCTCTGCTGCAGGACTATTCAAGACAGTCTCAGAGTTCTCTCCCTGCTATGAACTTCTTGTCAAAGAGTTCATTGTGAATCTTCAGGAGGATTGCTCAAATGGTAAGTCATCTGAGTTCAGAAAAGTGTTTGTGAGAGGTAAGTGTGTTGAGTTCTCTCCTCAAATCATAAATCAATACCTAGGAAGAGAAACAGATGGACCAAATGAGCTAGGCAAAACAGATAATCAAATCTGTAAGGTGATCACTGCAAATCAGGTCAAGGCTTGGCCTGTGAAGGGAAAGCTCTCTGTGAGCATGCTTACCAGAAAGTATGCCATGCTGAACAGGATTGGAACTGCTAACTGGGTGCCTACCAACCACACTTCTTCAATCTCAACTGGTCTGGCCAGATTCATCTATGCTGTGGGAACTCAAACCAAGATGGATTATGGAGCTTATATTTTTGATCAGACTATGAAACATGCCATCTCTTCTGCAACAAAGCTGCCAATAGCTTTTCCATCTTTGCTGTGTGGTATTGTGCTCAATCAATACCCTGGAATTCTCACTGACAAGGATACAGCCTGCAAAAGAGAAAGCCCCTTGGCTTTTCACTACAAGTTATTCCTCAGTCATCATGCAGCAGATGTTGAAGCACCTTCTGGGACATCTGCAGGTCCTTCAACTACTAGGAATCCAATCTCCAAGAAGGCTTTAATTGCTGAACTCAAAAGCACCTGCAAAGAGCTTGAAGCTAGAAAGCAGAAGCTTGAGGAAATAATTAAAAGGTTGGAAAGTGAAGAAGATCAGAATGCTGCATCTGATGAAGACAGTGAAGCTGATGAAGAAAGTGAAGCTGATAAAGAAACTGAAGTGGAGGAAGAAACTGAGAGTGATGAATTTGAGTGATCAATGTATGTGAGGCAAATGTAATGACAGCAATGTATTTGGAATAGTGTCTTTGGGCCCTAATTTTGTGTCTACCAAGGGGGAGAACAACATTAAATTATTGTAATTGCTGTTTAAGGATGAATGAAAAAATCTGTTTGTTTGCTTCTGAACTGAATAAGTGTTTTTCTGTTGCAACAAGATTGGATACATATATGTTTGAGGGGGAGTAATCTCAAATAAGAATCAACAGAAAAGTAATGCTATACTCTGATAAAAAGAACTTCTGCTGCACTCTGAAAACCAGAAAAGATGTTAGCCAAAAATTAACCAAAGGGGGAGTTTGTAGATGTTTAAGAATTGGCAGAATTTTTGACCAACAAGAAATGTTGAATTCAGTTCAGAATGTCCTATCAGATGTTGGGACATTATCAAACAGAGTATGTGAACTTATTTCAGGATGTCCTACCAGATGTTGGGACATTGTGTAAATGACTTAAGTTCAGTTTTTCAGGATGTCCCAACAGATGTTGAGACATCTCAGACCTGCTACCAGAATTAATTATGGATTAACTAATCAGAGATATTTAAGGAGAGTTATCTGGAATTAATTAATTATGGATAAAAACAGAACAAGGCGCATCTGTAGGGAGATTTATATTGAAGATTCAGATTAAATCAGAAGACCTAAATCACCTAGAATCTAGGAGGTAACAAACCCTAAATTCAAGGTGGAAGCTGCTGCGCATTAGGGCTGGATAATTCTACAGAAAGCCCAAATTACAGATACCTATTTAAGCAACAGAAACTCATAGAATTGAGTACGAATTTCAGAAGACCAAATAGGGTGTCTAGTGTTTTAATAGCAGGTTGTTTAATATGTACCACTTTATGAGCTTTTAAGCAAAAGTGCATTTGTGACTTGATTGAAACTGTTAAGTAAGATCAAGCTGTATTGTTTGAAGGATGTCTTCAATTTTTGTAAACTTGTAAACTTGATCACTGTGTGATTGAGGGGGAGTGAGTAGGGTACTCTTATCTAAGGTGTGTCTTAGGTAGAAATTGCATTGGGTAGTTATTAAGTGATAGATTAAACAGGGTGGTTTAAGTCTAGAATTAATAATACTTATAGTGGATTTCCTCCTGGCTTGGTAGCCTCCAGATGTAGGTGTGGTTATACACTGAACTGGGTTAACAAACTTCTGTGTTGTTTACTTTTCTTGCTATTTAAGTTTTGGTTAAATTTGTCAAGTGTCCTATCAAGTGTTGGGACATCTCTTAGGACATCTCATACCTGATCACAGAATTTCAATTGGCATCAGAGCAGGCACCCTGCCTGTTTATACTGGGTGAGATCTAGGGAATACAAATTCTGTAACATGGACAGAGATTTAGGGTCAGTAAATAGACCACCTATACTGGATGGATCTAATTATGACTACTGGAAGCCAAGAATGATTGCATTCTTAAGGTCACTTGACAACAGGGCATGGAGAGCAGTCAATGTTGGATGGGATCATCCTGTCCAAGACACCAAAGATGGATCAAAAGTGCTGAAACCTGAAGAAGAATGGAGTAAGGAGGAAGAAGACTCAGCACTAGGCAACTCAAAAGCCTTAAATGCTTTATTCAATGGCATTGATAGGAACATTTTCAGACTTGTGCATCATTGTGAGCTGGCCAAAGATGTTTGGGATACTCTCAAA
Organism: Lathyrus aphaca; assembly: GCA_963966055.1. NCBI lineage: Eukaryota > Viridiplantae > Streptophyta > Magnoliopsida > Fabales > Fabaceae > Lathyrus > Lathyrus aphaca. The sequence goes on along the minus strand of OZ014523.1, from coordinate 62,630,012 downwards.
ATAACTCATGAAGGAACATCAAAAGTAAAAATGTCAAGACTTCAACTTCTCACCACCAAGTTTGAAAACTTGAGAATGAAGGAAGATGAATCAATTCATGAGTTCTATATGAACATCTTGGATATAGCCAATACTTCTGGAGCTTTGGGAGAAAAGATGACTGATGAAAAGCTTGTAAGAAAGATTCTCAGATCTTTGCCAAAAAGATTTGACATGAAAGTCACTGCAATAGAAGAAGCTCAAGACATATGCTCCATGAAAGTTGAAGAACTCATTGGTTCCCTTCAAACTTTTGAGATGGGAATGAATGACACAAATGTCAAAAAGAACAAAAGCATAGCCTTGGTGTCAAATACAGATGAAGAAGAAGATGATGAATCAGCAAATGATAAAAGCTTATCAGAAAACCTTGCCTTGCTTGGAAGACAATTCAAACAGATTCTCAGAGGAATGGAAGGCAAATCCAAACCTAGTGGAAGAAACACAAACTCTGAGAACAGAAGACCTTATGATGCTAACAAAAGATTAAAGTATGCTGAAAAGACCAGTCAAGATAAAGGAGTCAAATGCCATGAATGTGAAGGATATGGACACATCAAGATTGAATGTCCTACCTATTTAAAGAGGCAAAAGAAATGACTCTCTGTGACCTGGTCTGATGAAGACTCAGGAGATTCAGAAGAAGAATCAGCTAAGCATATTACTGCTTTAGCTGGACTGTGTAAATATGATAGTGATTCCAGTTGTGGAGAACTTACTTATGAAGAACTTGAGCAAGCATTCAAAGATCTATACAAAAGAAGCTCTGAAATATGCAGTGAAGTTATAAAGCTAAAGAAGCAGAATGAGGCATTAGAAGATGACAAAGCAAATGATCAGGAGATCATTGACACCTTAAAAAGTGAAGTAAGCCTTCTCAACACCCTGTTTAGTCATAAGTGATGGAGGATCACACTTCATATCGAGAATATTTGATAAACTTTTAAGCAAATATGGAGTTAAGCATAGAGTAGCAACACCATACCACCCACAGACCAATGGACAAGTGGAAGTATCTAATAGGGAGATCAAACAAATTCTTGAGAAGACTGTCTCTATATCTAGAAATGATTGGTCACAGAAACTTTAAGAAGCATTATGGGCCTATAGAACCGCTTTTAAAACCCCTATAGGAACAACCCCTTATCAACTGGTCTATGGAAAATCATGTCACTTACCTTTTGAATTGGAGCATAAAGCCTATTGGGCCATCAAAACTTTGAATTTGGATTACTTGACTGCTGGTGAAAAACGTATCCTTTATATCCACAAATTAGAAGAGCTCAGACAATCCGCCTACGAAAATGCCATCATATACAAAGAAAGAACAAAAGCTTGGCATGACAAAAGAATCATAAGAAGAGACTTCAAAATAGGCGATCTTGTTCTCTTGTTCGATTCTAGATTACGACTTTTTCCAGGGAAGCTTCGTTCGAGATGGACTGGCCCTTTCAAAATATCTAAGATCCTGAGATCTGGTGCTATTGAAATCAAGAACCAAACATGTAAATCATTCATCATCAATGGACAGAGGTTGAAGCCCTATGAAGGAGGTGACATCCCAACAACATACACCTTCCATACTCTGAGTGATCTACCATATCCTTCAAATGATATATAAAATTCGGTCGTCGAGCTAATGACGTTAAACAAGCGTTGCATGGGAGGCAACCCATGGTTTTTCTTATTTACATACTTTTTAATTTTATTTTACTTTATTTTAATTTGTTTACTTTATTATTATTATGTCAGGACTAACGATTGAATGTTTTATGTGCTTTCAGGACTTGTTTGCTAACCTTGTGCAGAATGCAGAACCCCGATGACATGCATGTGACCTTTAGAGATGACGCACAGAGAGAGTGTTACTATGTCCACATGAGACGCCCTATGGCTCCTACCAGGTACCCTGACCACGATTGCATGGATGCCTTGGGGATAGAGCCAAGCGTTAGATTCTTATGCCATCAACTCCAGTGGGACCAGTTTGACGATAGGAACAACACTTACAGGAACTTGACACTAGAGTTCCTCAGCTCTTTTCATTATGATCCTTGGGCTGGACCCGATGGACACGCTGTTTTCAGGTTTTTCGGGATTGACTACTCCTTCTCTCACAAAGAGTTTGGTGATTTACTAGGTTTTCAGACTACTCCTGATGCTATTCCAGAGACACCGATGGGGTATTTTATGAGCAGAGAAGTGGAAAAGTTTTGGTCTAAAATCTCAGGTGGAGGGAGCCAAGATCCTTACACCCAATTTTATCAGGTAATCCACAAACCCTGTGTTAAGGTACTTCCAGATGATTCTAGCACATTCTTTCCTAGGTTTGCCAGATACAAAGACCCTGCTAAGCGAAGAGGAGATTTTCCTACTGTTTTGTGCGACTCAGTCTCGCTCAGTTGCTTGTGGCAACTTTCTGTTGAAGGGCCTTGCTAGTGTTGCCATATCATCTGTAGGCATCATACATGTCGGTTGGATTGTTACACAGATAGCTACTGCATTGGGTTTGTCTCGCAAATTATTGCACCTCAGGACCTTCTGCTGCTACACCACCCTGGATGTTGACTTTTGTCTTGACAGAGGACTGATGAGGAGGGCCTCTTTTGAGCCCAACATGTTTAGATTACTGATTGACGGCGAAGTGATACATTACCTTACATTACCAGACCCGCTGATGACCAATGTCCATGATCCTGCTAATTGGAGTTATGCTCTAGAGGGTTATGGAGAGACTGTCGAAGAGCCGAAATCACCTACCGCCGCTGAGTACACTCCTACACCTCTTTCTCCCCGAATCACTGTTATGTCTAACAATATGTCTTTGCAGCTGCCTGATCTATAGACCCAGATTTATGAGCTCCGTAAGGACACTGCCCTGCTCAAGCAGGAAGTAGCGGATTTGGAATTACAGATTCAGGTATCTGATCTCACTCATGCCTCAGAGGTCGATGCTCTATATCAGGAGATTGAAGAGCTTCGGAGGGAGATAGTTGAGATTCGTGGATCAAACCAGGAGGAGAAGCCTACCACATGATTCATTCTACACTGACGATATTACCCTAGTATTTAATTTCTTTTTTTCATACTTTATTTTATTTCTCGCATCTCCAGACATATCTTCTATTATTGCATCTATTACATTTTCTTTTTTCATGTACTTTGAGTTTATCTTATATATACATATTATTTTATGCACTAATGTTGATTTTTCTCTTTTCTTTTTGATTTTTAATTATTTTATTTTTTCGAGCAAAGAAAAAATATATATATAAGACAAAAATATTTTCATTTTTGTCTTCATAAAAAAATATGCAAGCCTCATGCCTTGGAAAAGAGAAGAAAATGCTATCCAGACCCCCCGAAGACCGAAGGTGCAAATAGGGCCCAAAGGAGGATTTAAAAAATCCAAGGCCCATCAGGGATTTGCCTTGTGGCGGGCGCCACAGGCCCATGGCAGGCGCCATGCCTTCCTCTCCTAAAACGGGGCTGAACCTTCATTTTCACCATTTTCACACCTTCCATCTTCAAAAACCCATTTTTACAAGTTTCAAAAACCCCCATTGAACCCCATTAAAGCTCCCCCATTTCCAAAATACCCACCATCCATAAAACCTATCCAAAATCCATTTTCATTTTCATCCACCACAAACCATAAAAATAAAACCTTTATCATTTCTCTCATAAACCATTTTCTACCATTTTTCACTTCCTAAGGAGCAACAACAATGGAGTTCAATGGATTTCTTCTTCGCGATGGAAGACTAGGTGATAGGCAAAGGAAAATTATTCAGAGGCTTCAGAGTAGAGAAATTCTCTCGACTAGGTGTTGCACCCCAAAATTTGCCCTCACAATACAAGACTTTGTGTACTAATAAGGAGGTTCACAAGGTTCACAATGCTTACAAGACCTTTCATGAGGTTCATGAAGTCTACAAGACACTTTATGAGGTTCACAAAGTTCACAAGACCTTCCATGAGGTTCACAAGGTTCACAAGACATTTTATGATGGTTCACAAGATTCACAAAGCTCACAAATAGTTAGAAGATTTGACAATTCCCTCAGACAATGCACCTCCTAAGCAGTGCATCCAAAACTAGGGTTTTGACTTTAATCAGGCTAAATGAACTTCCAAGACTTCAAGTGAGCTTCATAACATCTTATATGTGTGTAAGAACCCCCATGACAAGTTTCAAGACTTTTCTCAAAATTTTGCTCAGTCAGATGATCAGATAAGTCAAAATCAGTCAAAGCAGTTAAAAAGTCAAACTGAGGTCAACTGTGGTCAAACCAAAGTCAAACTTCATGATTTTTTGCCAACGTCAAGTATAGGAAGTAAAATTCATCATTTTATCAAGGGTTGATCATGATTCATCAAGGATATTTCAGATCATCAAGAATCAGGGGTTTCTAAATTAGGGTTTCTTCAGGAAAAGTCAACTGAACTTTGACCAACCATAACTTTCACATTCTTCATCACCAAGTATCCATCCAAAGCTCATTTTAAAGGAAATTGAATTCTCTACAACTTTGTGTCTCACAAGCCAAGCCCAAAAATGCTTCATTTGGAAGGTATGGGCCAAGACATTATAGGTCCTTTTAAAAGTCAACAAAAAGTCAACAACTTCAAAAGGGCATAACTTGAGAATGGTAAATGATATGAACATGAAACCAGTGGGGTTGGTTAGAGGACTCTTCAAGCTTTCTAAAATGTCCAAGAACACCCTCATAGCATTAAAATTGAAGGATGTGTGCCCTTGCAAAGTTGGGAAATTTTTGGTTGGTTTATGAAGAAAATGGAGGTTTAAAACCAATTTTTTCTAAATGGGCTTGCCATATGATGACCCAATCCATACCATTACCTCATGCACGACCCAAGTCTCTAAAAATCAGATTTTTTCATCATTTTATTTTATTTATTTTGATTTAATTCATTTTAAATCATTTTAAATTAAAATAAAATAGAAAAATCAAAGATTTAAAAGGAATTGAGCTTCTAGAAATTCATAAAAGTGATTGGTATCAAAGTGGTAAGAGAATCATGGTGATTGGCTTGAAATAGAAGGTGTTCATACAAGAATATTTGAATTTTTAAGCCTAATCTTTTTGAATCTTTTCTAATCAAATTTTTCACATAATGATCAATTGTTTTGACCTAGAATCATCACACTATAAGTACATAACTTAAACCTAATCATAGAACACGAAATTCCAGCCTCAAAGTGTAAGTTTCAAATTTCAAAAATCATCCAAAAAACCAATTTTCGGTTTCATCCATTCAAGAGGTTTCAAGGTATTTTGAGAACATAGCAAGCTTCCCTGGACATCCTTGAATCGAAACCAATCACTACATTGCATCATAACATGATACATTAAGAAATCCGAATCGTTTTTGTTCACTTTCGATTTTTTCTTGTTCATGCATTTTCATGTAATATTAATCAAGTTTGACTGTTGGTTTGTGTTTAGATGAGTGCAGGGATGAATTCTGGGCAAGTGGATTGATGATTTAGTGACTAATTCGTGAAACACCATTATTAGGGTTTTTTCGGCCAAATTGGGATTCAATGATTGAGCCAATATAAATAATTTCTAAAGACGTAGATTAGTTGCAAACATCCTTAGGAATTCAATGATGGTTTCAATTTTGTGAAATTTTGCTGTTTTGTTGATGTTTGAGTTTTATAGGGTTTGCTGCAACTTAGATTTCGCAGGAAATATTGCAGGAAGATTCGCAGCAAAATTCGCAGGGCTGGAGGAAGAAGATGATCCCCTGCGCGCGAATTTCATATTTAAAAATTGAATATAATATTTGTTTGTTTTGTTTTGATATTATTTCACAGATGTTGGTTGGCTCAGTTGGTGGAAGGATGCGCATGGGAAGTCTTGGTCCAGGGATCGAATCCTGGCTTTTTACAAAGTTTTCTTATTTTTCAGTTTGATTATTAGGCATAATATATAATGAATTATTGTTGTTATACTAACAGGTGCGCTCTCCCAGCTGGAATGGTTACGTGTTTGTGTGATGTTTGAAGGTCCTGGGTTCGATCCCCCCAGGCCTTTTGTTTTTCTTTCTTTTTCTTTGATTTTCAGGAATAAGGCACAAAACCAATTGGACTCCCTCCTTTGTCACCTGCGCGCGCTGACCCAGTGGTTGGTGTTGCTGACTTGTGTTCTGAAAAGCAAGAGGGGCTGGGTTCAATTCCCAGCCAAGGTAAGTTCTCTTTTTCTTTTTTTTTTCTATTTGTTTTGCTTATTATTAATATTAATTAATTAAAACTATAATTTTAAAATCCTAATATGTTTCATAAATATAAATCCTAAAATATTTTCTAAAACTAATTTTTTTTATTAATATGTATATATTATTATTGTATAATTTATTTGTATAATTGAGTTAATATTTAATATTTAACATTTTTTGCATATAAAACCTAATTTATTTTTGTAAACCCTAAAAAACATATTTTTTTCAAACCCTAATTTTTCTTCTTCTATTTATTTAATACTATTATTTGTATATATTATATTCATAATTTAATTAAAATTCTTAATTTAATTTTTATTAATATATAAATTGTTTATAATTTAAATTTTTGTATGTAAATATGTTTAAAAGTTAAAATTCTTAATATGATGATATGACATAATTTGTTTAGAATTTAATTTTGCATGTAAATAATTTTTATTATATGTTTAAAAATTGCTAATTTAATTTTTGTAATTATAATCTATTTTCATAATATATTCATAATTAATTTTATAATTTACATATAACTTAAAATTCTATAATAATTGTTCATATTTTCTTATTAACCTTTAAAAAATTTTGTTTATTATAATATTCTTGTTTATTTCATTATTATTATTAATTATATTCTTGTGGTATTTATTTATTACTAACCCCATTAATTTGGTATTATCTTTTATTATTATTATTTTCACTAACCCAATTATAATTATTTATTTATTTTGCTTATTATATTTGATTTTGTTTTTATTATTATTATGTAATTGCTCCTTGGTGTAATATTTATTTATAATGTTTATTATTTATATTTTATGCTATGGTTAGTAAATAGGGAGTGTAAACATACTTGTAATATAAAATCAATTTAGATCACAAATTTAAAGATAAATATTAAAATTGTACACTCACACACGTAAGTCGATCTTTGATCGCCATCTCACTTCCTTAGGGATACCTCTCATGTTGCCTAATCAAAAAGGCCAAGTAGGGTGTATAAAGCAAAAGTCCCTCAAAATAAAGTCATCTAGTCCCTTAATAAATAAAAGATCAAGTCCCTTTTCGAATGTTGCCTTCGTAATGATCTTGTCCCTTTCGAATAAAGATGATGGTCCCTCCAAAATTGCTTATACACCCCACAGTTGCCTACATAAACAGATGTCCCTTTACTTGTCCCTCACATCCAAGGTAATGACTACCTATTCCTTAATAATAGGGATAGTCTTACCACTTAAAGGATTCAAGAACAGAAAAGACTCAAACTTAGGGTAGGTTCCTCATAGTTAGTTGCTCACTCTTCAAAAAATTTCAAACACTTTACAATTTCAAACAATTTTCAAAACAAAGGTTTTTTACGCATCCGTACATGGATCATTATCAAACTCTTAAGAAAATTTCTATTCACACACTTCACATTTCAAAAACATTTTAAAGTGAGCTAAGTAACTAAGAGCCCATGGATAACCATGGATGTAAAGGGTGCTAACACCTTCCCTTTACATAACCTACCCCCCGAACCCAAAAATCTTTTAAGGTCTTTCCTGTTCTTTTATGCCCTTTCCTTTGGATAAAATAAAAGTCGGTGGCGACTCTTGCTATCCGCAACATTTAACTAAAGTCAGTTCTCCCACCGTGTTACACTAGGTACGTCGATGATAACTGTCTGTATGCTTTGGGTCTTTATCATGGTGTTTTCCATTTATTAGATTTTTTAGGCTCGCATAATATTTTTATTAATCAGGAACCTACCTATGAGAGGCTGACAGTTGAGTTTTTAAGTTCATTGATATACATTGTCAGTCCTAACACTGCTAGCACAGTCGGTACTGTTAATTTTAGACTGTTTGGAATTGAATATGAATTCAGTACCGACGAGCTAACAGGCTTGTTAGGAACCCCTCATAGGGAAGATGCGATTTGTGAGGCACCTTTGGATGCAGAATGGTCGGCCGAGGTATTTTCCTTCTGGCAGAGGCTTTCAAGTACTTCAATAAATTCTTTTGAAGGAATACTTGCGTCGACCATTCATAACCCGACCATAAGAGTTTTCAGATATCTTTTGGCATGTACTATTTTTGGCCGGGAGAGTCCAAACAAGGGAAATGCTAGAGAACTCCTATTTTTGCAAGGATGCCTCACTGGTACCCATATCAATCCGGTCCTGTTTATGCTTGCACACATGGCTTTACTTACTAATAAAACAGGACCGATTGTTTTTGGAGGGCTTGTTACGTCTATTGCTCGGGCTCTTGACCTGAACAATGAGATAGTTACACTTGAACCACTACCTCCTCGCACAATTAATTTAAAATTTCTAAAAGACATGAAATTGTGCCGAACGAGGAGAGAAAGTGGTTATGAGTTGATGGTTCATGGGGTAGCTATCCCATCTGTTGCTTTACCTTTCAGTAGACGTACTGATGTACGTAATGAAAGGAACTGGACCTATGATCTGAATGCTCCACCTGTTTTAGGTCCACTTCCTCCTAATATTCCTGATGGGGAGGCACATGACACTGATGAAGAGTATGATCGGAGAGAGCAGTCTCCCATACCTCACATGTCCCCCCATCGTCCTTCACAGTCACACATCGCACCATCTTCCTCTAACCCTGTTGCAGGTGCTGCTCCTGGATTCTATGTCACTGAGGAGATGTGGCGTGATATGACATCTAGAGAGGAAAGGCGAGACGACCTTCTCTCTACTATTTCACAACAACTGACGGACAACATGAACTTCATGCAACAATCGCGATTGGTTTCGGATCGTGCTTACAACAACGTTTGTCGTACCTTGAACGATATCACATTAGAGCATGACCGTCAGAGAGAATTCAACCGCCGACACTATCAGCTTATGAAGGCCACTCAGGGTTCCATCTTAGGTAACCTTCGAGAGGTCCGGGTGTAACACGGTGGGAGAACTGACTTTAGTTATGTTGCGGATAGCAAGAGTCGCCACCGACTTTTATTTTATCCAAAGGAAAGGCATAAAAGAACAGGAAAGACCTTTTAAAAGATTTTTGGGTCCGGGGGGTAGGTTATGTAAAGGGAAGGTGTTAGCACCCTTTACATCCATGGTTATCCATGGGCTCTTAGTTACTTAGCTCACTTTAAAATGTTTTTGAAAGGTGAAGTGTGTGAATAGAAATTTTCATAAGAGTTTGATAATGATCCATGTACCGATGCGTAAAAAACTTGTGTTTGAAATTGTGAAGTGTTTTGAAAAGTTTTTGAATAGTGAGCAAGTAACTATGAGGAACCTACCCTAAAGTTTAAGTCTTTCTGTTCTTGAATCCTTTAAATGGTAAGACTATCCCTATTATTAAGGAATAGGTAGTCATTACCTTGGATGTGAGGGACAAGTAAGGGTCATCTGTTAATGTAGGCAACTATGGGGTGTATTAAGCAATTTTGGAGGGACTGTCATCTTTATTCGAAAGGGACAAGATCATTACGAAGGCAACATTCTAGAAGGGACTTGATCTTTTATTTGTTAAGGGACCAGATGACTTTACTTTGAGGGACTTTTGCTTTATACACCCTACTTGACCTTTTGATTTAGGCAACAATGAGAGGTAACCCTAGAAAGTGAGATGGCGATCAAAAATCGACTTACGTGTGTGAGTGTACAATTTTTAATATTGATCTTTTGAATTAAGTGCTAAATAAATTTTAAATTACATACATGTTACACTCCCTATTTTTACTAACCATGGCATAAAATAAATAATTTAAACATAAAAATATTACATCCAGGAGCAATTACAATAATAATAATAAAAGCAATCTAAATAAATAAGCAAAATAAATAAATAGATAAATAAGCAAAATAAATAAGCAAAATAAATAAACAATTATAATTGGGTTAGTAGAAATAATAATAATAATAATTTAAAAAAATAAATGGGGTTAATAATAATCATAATAATAATAAGCAAAAATAGTATAATAAACAAAAATTTTTAAAAATTAATAAGAAAATACAAACAATCATATTAAAAATCAATTATGAACATATTATGAGAAATAAATTATAATTATTAAATTTGCAATTTTTTAGAAATTACTTACATACATAATTAAATTATAAACAATTAGTGAATATTTTCATAAAAAATAAATTAAGCATTTTAATTTTTACACCTATTTATGTACAAAATTTTAAATTATAAATAATTTATGTATTTAATAAAAATTAGATTAACTATAAATAATAATATTAAACAAAAATAGAAGAAAAAGAAATTAGGTTTTTTAGACATTATTATGATTAAATTAAGGTTTGTAGAAAAGAATTAGGGTTTTATATACATATTTTTAGAATAATAAAATAATTATATATATAATTTAACAATATTAATAATTTAAAATAAATAAATAAATAAATTTTCTTATAACATTAAAAAGGATGAATTTAAAATAATATGAACATACTATTTATTATTTGAATTTATTTAAGATAGAAAATTAATTAAATCAAAAAAATAAGGAAAAGAATGAGAAAATAAAAACCTGCTTGGGCTGGGATTTGAACCCAGTCCCTAAGCTTGCAGACTCCAAGACTTGCATTCCATCCACTGGGCCATGCGCACGCTGGCATTAGAAGCAAGGGACTAATCCCTTTTGTTCTCAACCTGGAAAAATCATAGCAAAAATAAAAACAACACAAAAGGGCCTGGGGAGACTCGAACCCATGTCCCTTACAATACACACAAACATTCTTTCCATCCAGCCGGGAGGGCGCTACTGGTAACATATTCATAATAACACATAATATATTAAGTACAACAATTAAAATATGAAAAATAGAAAAACCACTGCAGCCAGGTTTCGAACCAGTACCCTCAAGCAACACACACGCGTTTCTTACCACCAAGCCAACGCTGCACCTGTGAATAAAAACAGAAACAATGGAATAAAATATTATAAGCATTATTTGAATTCTCCAAACGCGCGCGCTGGCTTCGTCTTCCTCATTGGACTTTCGCAGGTTTTCCTGCGAAATTTCCTGGAGAATTTCCTACGATTTCTCCTGCGTGTATAAACCTGCGAAATACAAACTATGCCAAACAGGTACAATTTCATCCAATTGAGCACACCATTGTGATCTACACAGTTCACTCAATCAACCTACGGTCTTAGAATGTATTTATATACGCTGTATTAAGAAACCCTAATTCGAAGGTATAAACCCTAACCATGGTGATTGACTGATTACACCATGAAACTTCCATGTTTTCGTCCAGAATCAATCCTTAGAACCTCACAAACAATAAAGCACAACCAAAATTCATTAGCAATGCATAAAAAGTCATAATCGAAAAATCTAAATTTCAAGAACAAGAGCAATCCGGTTTATGCAATTCATGAGGCTTTTGATGCAAATAATGATTGGTAATGATTCAGTGATGTCCAGGGATCACTCTTATGTCCTTAAAATACCTTCAAATGCCTTGTATGTGAGAATCCGAATTTTGAATTTGGAGAGTTTTTTGAAATTGTGAAACTTACACTTGGGGCTGGAAATTCGTGTCCTGTGATTAGGGTTGTCTCAAGTACTTATAGAATGATCAATTAGGTCAGAAAAATTGGATACTTGTGTGAGAAGTTTGATCTAAAAAGATTCAAAATGATAAGCCTTAAAAATCAAATATTTTTGCATAAACACTTGCTATTTTAGGCCAATCATCATGATCTTCTTTCCACTTTGATGCCAATCATCTTAATGAATTTCTAGAAGCTCAATCACATTTAAATCTTTGACTTTTATATTTTATTTTAATTTAAAATGATTTTTAATGAATTAAATCAAAATAAATAAAAATAAAATGATAAAAAATCTGATTTTTGTTGACTTGGGTCGTGCATGAAGTTATAGTATGGATTGGGTCATCATATGGCAAGCCCATTTGGAAGAAATTGGTTTTAGACCTCCATTTTCTTCATAAACCAACCAAAAATTTCCCAACTTTGCAAGGGCACATATCCTTCAATTTTAATGATATGAGGGTGTTCTTGGACATTTTGGAAAGCTTGAAGAGTCCTCTAACCAACCCCACTGGTTTCATGTCCATATCATTTACCAATATCAAGTTATTCCCTTTTGAAGTTGTTGACTTTTTGTTGACTTTCAAAAGGACCTATAATGTCTTAGCTCATACCTTCCAAATGAAGCATTTTTAGGCTTGGCTTGTGAGACACAAAGTTGTAGAGAATTCAATTTCCTTCAAAATGAGCTTTGGATGTAGACTTGGTGATGAAGCATGTGAAAGTTATAGCTGGTCAAAGTTCAGTTGACTTTTACTAAGGAAACCTTAATTTAGAAACTCCTGATTCTTGATGATCTGAAATCTCCTTGATGAATCATGATCAACCATTGATAAAATGATGAATTTTACTTCATATACTTGATTTTGGCAAAAAATCATGAAGTTTGACTTTGGTTTGACCACAGTTGACCTCAGTTTGACTTTTTGACTGCTTTGACTGATTTTGACTTATCTGATCATCTGATTGAGCAAACTTTTGAGAAAAGTCTTGAAACTTGTCATGAGGGTTCTTACACACATATAAGATGCTATGAAGCTCACTTGAAGTCTTGGAAATCCATTTAGCCTGATTAAAGTCAAAACCCTAGTTTTGGATGCACTGCTTAGGAGGTGCATTGTATGAGGGAATTGTCAACTCTTCTGACCAATAGTGAACTTTGTGAACCTTGTGAACCATCATAAAATGTCTTGTGAACCTCATGGGAGGTCTTGTGAACCTTGTGAACCTTGTGAACCTCATAAAGTATCTTGTAGACTTCATGAACCTCATGAAAGGTCTTGTAAGCATTGTGAATCTTGTGAACCTCATAAAGTGACTTGTAGACTTCATGAACCTCATGAAAGATCTTGTAAATGTTGTGAATCTTGTGAACCTTGTGAACCTTCTTAGCACACAAAGTCTTGTATTGTGAGGGCAAATTTTGGGGTGCAACAGCTGCCCCTGTTCAATTTTCTGAAACCTGAGGGGTTAGATTGGTATATGTGTCAGTCGTGACCTGGAAGGTTGAAGGGGATTGAGCACAAAAGCCCAAAAATTTGCACTCACCGGTGCATAGAGTGATACTGATGTTTGGGGTTATATATGCTTGAGTGGGCTTAAAGATGCCACTTGGAGAAAAGTTCTTCACATACATTTCTTGGAGGATAAAGCAGTCCAAAATATGAAGATATAATGATAGCTTTCAAGAGGATAAAGCAATCCTGAGGTAGTGATATGCTTTCAGGAGAATAAAGCAGTCCTGAGGTAGTGATATGCTTTCAGGAGGATAAAGCAGTCCTGAGGTAATAATATGCTTTCAGGAGGATAAAGCAGTCCTGAGGTAATAATAATATGCTTTCAGGAGGATAAACAACATCCTGAGGTGATGATAATATGCTTTCAGGAGGATAAACAACATCCTGAGGTGATGATATGCTTTCAGAAAGATGAACAACGTTCTGAGGTATGAATATGCTTTCAGGAGGATAAAGCAGTCCTGAGGTAGGGGTGATAACTTTCAGGAAGATAAACAACGTCCCGAGGAGATAATATGCTTTCAGGAGGATAACAACGTCCTGAGGTGTAAGATGATAGCTTTCAGGAAGATAAACAACGTCCTGAGGAGATAATATGCTTTCAGGAGGATAACAACGTCCTGAGGTATAAGAAGCTTTCAGGAGGATAAAGCAGTCCTGAGGGATTAATAACTTTCAGGAGGATAAAGCAGTCCTGATAGTCACAAATCTGTTTGCTGGAGACTTAACCTGAAAACAAGGTAGCATTCTGTATGGTAATATTAGTTTATGCGTTATGTATGCATGTATAATATGATGCACTTAGGTAATGTATTATGTATCTATGGATATGTATGTTATGGTATGATATAAATGATGTATGTATGATATGATGCTGCCGGAAGCGTTTGGATATCTTCGTATAACAACTGCTGGCCAGGGAAAATAAATCCCGATTTGTTGCTGAAGAATATGAGGAACTTGTTCCCGTCTTGTCTTGATAATATAGTATTCATAACCTCCCGTCTGCTGGGGATAGCAAGGTATATATAACCTCCCGTCTGCTGGGGATAGCAAGGTATATATAACCTCCCGTCTTCGTTTGATAGTAGGGTATATATAACCTCCCGTCTTCATTCGTCGTACTCTTATTGGAAAGTAAATTCCCGAATATCCGTATGAGGATAAAAGAGATGGATATAAATTCCAGGGGAGATGTAACTCGAAGTACTTTATGAAGATGGATTGGCCCTACTGAGGGATTTGTAACTGTCTTGTAAGAGTGAACCTGGTGAAGCTTCGTTGGAATCCTTCCCTCGTTCGTCCTTAGTAAATACTATTACTGCATTTTCATGCATTTCTGGTAAACATCAATCATATTCAAAAGCATAATACATTCAAACACAACCAATGGACGTTTCGCTTATGTAAATAGGGTAAAAGTAAATCTGGATTCAAAGATAGAATTTTATTCATATCAAAGAGTGATAGTACATGGGTGATTTTGTACAAGGAGACATAAACCCTAGTAAGAGGATTTTGTCATAAAGTTTTTTTTTTTTTACAAAACAAAGAAAATCAGCTATGTGGGAAATAATCCTATTGAGTTTCAATTCTACTATTGCCATTATCTTCAAGTATCTCATCTTCTGCTGTCGGGACGGAAACGATTGAATTGAGCTTTATCTGATCAAACTTGAGTAAGTAGCACAATTGGTTGCAGTTTCATGGGTGATCCAGACGAGACATAGTCATACGCTTTAATCCCTAACTTTTGCCTGGATTTCCCTTTCAGGTTTTCAATCCACCGGGATACCCTTTTTTGCCCAAGCCGCCTTTTCAGGTTTTCGACTTGCCGGGTGTACATCTTTTTATATATATCCCTAATTTTTGCCCAAACCCTTTTGGTTTGTCGGGATGCCCTTATTTTTTCCTAGGCTTGTCAACCTAGCGGGTCTCTTTTCATGCGTAGTATTTTTTAACTATGTCTGCGTTTACAGGTTGCGGGAAGTCTTCACCATCCATAGTAGTAAGTATCATGGCACCTCCTGAGAATACTGTCTTGACTACAAATGGTCCTTCATATGTTGGAGTCCACTTGCCCCTAGGATCACCCTATGGTAATATGATACGCTTGATTACCAAGTCACCAACCTGATATACCTTTGGCTTAACCTTCTTGTTAAAAGCTTTGATCATCCGTTTCTGGTACATCTGGCCATGACAAACTGCTGCTAACCTCTTCTCATCAATCAAATTTATCTGGTCAAGTCGAGTCTGAATCCACTCATCTTCATCCAAGCCTGCATCCTTCATAATTCTTAAGGAGGGAATCTGAACTTCAATAGGCAGAACTGCTTCCATACCATAGACTAAGGGGAATGGGGTTGCCCCTGTTGAAGTACGTATTGTGGTACGATAACCATGAAGAGCAAATGGTAACATCTCATGCCAATCCTTGTAAGTAACAGTCATCTTCTGTATAATCTTCTTGATGTTCTTATTAGCAGCTTCAACTGCCCCATTCATCTTTGGACGATACGGAGAAGAGTTGTAATGCTTAATCTTGAACTGCGTGCAGAGATCAGTAATCATAGTGTTGTTCAGATTAGAGCCATTGTCAGTAATAATCCTTTCAGGGATGCCATACCTACATACAAGATTATTCTTAATGAATCGAGCCACCACATTCTTAGTAACAGATGCAAATGAAGCTGCCTCCACCCACTTCGTGAAGTAATCAATAGCAACTAGGATGAAACGATGCCCATTAGAAGCAGTAGGTTTGATCTCACCGATCATATCAATGCCCCACATGGCAAAGGGCCAAGGAGCAGTCAACACATTCAATGGTGATGGAGGTATATGTACTTTATCAGCATAGATTTGACACTTGTGACATGTTCTGGAGTGTTGATAGCAATCAGCTTCCATGGTAGACCAATAGTAACCTGCTCTCAATATCTTCTTTGCCATGGTATGACCACTAGAATGAGTACCAAAGATCCCATCATGCATATCTTCCATAATCTCAATTGATTCCTTCTTATCCACACAACGAAGCAAAGTTGAATCATGATTGCGCTTGTACAAAATCCCATTACTCAAAAAGAACTTAGCAGAAAACCTCCTCAGAAACTTCCTATCTTTGACAGATGCCCCTTCAGGGAATTCCTGAGCTTCAAGATATCTTTTTACTTCATAGAACCAAGGCTTCTCCTCTGCCCCTTCTGTGTCAATTTCATTGCAGTATGCAGGCTTCTCAAATCTATCAATGGTAATCTTGGGAGCTTCATCGTCCCAGCTGATCTCAAACATAGATGCCATGGTGGCCAAAGCATCTGCCAACTGATTCTCTCTTCGTGGAATATGTCCAAAGGTAATCTCTTTGAAATGTGGGATCAAAGACAACACATGCTCTCTGTAAGGAATGAGATTATCATGTTTGGTATCCCAATCTCCTTTAATCTGACTTACTACCAGGGCTGAATCTCCATACACATCAAGGAACTGAATCTTCATATCAATAGCAGCTTTAATACCCAAGATACATGCCTCATACTCAGCCATGTTATTGGTACAATAGAAACAAAGTCTGGCAGTAATCGGGGTATGACAACCTTCAAGGGAACTGATCACAACACCAACACCATTACCAAGTGTAACACGGTGGGAGAACTGACTTTAGTTAAATGTTGCGGATAGCAAGAGTCGCCACCGACTTTTATTTTATCCAAAGGAAAGGCATAAAAGAACAGGAAAGACCTTTTAAAAGATTTTTGGGTCCGGGGGGTAAGTTATGTAAAGGGAAGGTGTTAGCACCCTTTACATCCATGGTTATCCATGGGCTCTTAGTTACTTAGCTCACTTTGAATTGTTTTTGAAAATGTGAAGTGTGTGAATAGAAATTTTCATAAGAGTTTAATAATGATCCATGTACGGATGCGTAAAAAACTTGTGTTTGAAAATTGTTTGAAATTTGTGAAGTATTTGAGAAATTTTTGAATAGTGAGCAAGTAACTATGAGAAACCTACCCTAAAGTTTAAGTCTTTCTGTTCTTTATCCTTTAAATGGTAAGACTATCCCTATTATTAAGGAATAGGTAGTCATTGCCTTGGATGTAAGGGACAAGTGAGGGTCATCTGTTAATATAGACAACTGTAAGGTGTCTTAGCAATACAAAGGGACTTATCATCTTTTATTCGAAAGGGACAAGATCATTTACGTAGGCAACATCGAAGGGACTTGATCTTATAATCTTAAAGGGACTTGATGATATTTCATGAGAAGGGACTTTTCTTTTTAGACACCTTACTTGACCTTTTGATTTAGGCAACATGAGGGATAACCTTAGGAAGTGAGATGGCGATCAAAGATCGACTTACGTGTGTGAGTGTTTAATTTTATATTTATCTTATAATTTAAATAATCTAAATTCAATTTTAAATATCATACATGTTTACACTCCCTATTTACTAACCATGACATAAAAATAAATAATATAAATATTACAAAAAATTACATCCAGGAACAATTACAACAATGATAAATAAACAATTTAAATAAATAAAGCAAAAGATATAATAATAGTAAAAATTGGGTTAGTGAAAATAATAATAATAATCACAATTTTTAAAAATAAAGGGGTTAGTAAAAATCATGTAATAACAATAATAAAAATAAACAAATATATTATAATAAACAAAATTTTAATGGTTAGTAGAAAAATTATAAACAATTATATCAATTATTATGAAATTCAGAATTATAAACAAATTAAATAAATTATGAACACATTATGAAAAATAAATTATAATTAAAAGTTAAATTAGCAATTTTTAAACATATAATAGAAATTATTTACATATATATTTAATTATAAACAATGATAGGATATTTATTAAAAATTGGATTAATTATAATTATATTTACAAAATTTTAATTATTTTAAATAAGATATGTACATGATAAAAATAAAAAAAATGATCATACAATTATATTTACAAAAATTAGAAATTAAAATCACAAAATAGAATTAGGTTTTTTAATTGCTTAGAAAAAATAAATTAGGGTTTATCAAATATTAGGGTTTACTTTATTTACAAAATTAATTTAATATACATATTATAATCTAAACACATAATAAAAAATTAATTTTTGAATTAAGAAAAAGAATTTTAGAATTTAGAGAATATTGAATATATGTATGTAGAATTATTTAATTATATGTATATATATGATTATTAATAGAAATAATTAAACAAAATTAATTAAACAAGATAAAATAGAAAAAGAAACAAAAAATTGAAAACTTACCTAGATGGGGTTTGAACCCAGGACATCCTGCCCTCATGAACCTATGCCAGCAACCACAACCACTGGGCCACGCATGTGTTGGTGTAAGAAGAGTGAGTCCATTTGTTTTTGTTCTATATCCTGGAAAATCACAAAAAATAAGAAAAACCAAAAGGCCTGGGGGGGAATCGAACCCAGGACCTTCACAGTATCATACAAGTACGTTGTCAATCCTGCTGGGTGAGCGCATCTGATATTGGAATGGCAATAATGCATAATATATTAAGCTTCATGATTAACCTGAAAAATAAGAAAAAAATGTACAAAGCCAGGATTCGAACACAGGTCCTATAGCCACACACATGCGCTTCCTTCCACTGGGACACATGTTCATGTGTGATAAACAAACAGAATAATAACATAATATTTTAAAACAGAAATTCAAATATAAAATTCGCGCCAGGCCAACTTCATCCTCTTCATGATACCTGCGAAAGTACATGCAACTTTTCCTGCGAAATTTCATGCAAGTTCTTCCATGTTTACACCCTGCGAAAATCAAACACCAACGAAACAGTACAAGTTCATGAAATTGAAACCACCATTGAGTTCCTTATGGTTCACACAATCAATCCATGTTATTAGAATTCATTTATATTGCCTAAATTGTAAAACCCTAATTCGGCCATTCAAACCCTAACAATGGTGAAATACGATTGAGGGTATCAGGCTTCAAGGTAACTGTCCAGAAACATTCCTATCATCATCACAAACACCAAACAATCATTAAATTTCATTTAAATCAAGTAAATATATGGAATCGAAAAATTCACATTCAAGAACAAAGTTTGGTTCGGTTTATGCAATTCATGAGGCTTTTGATGCAAATGATGATTGGTAATGATTCAGTGATGTCCAATAGTCATGGTTGTATCCTCAAAATACCTTCAAATGCTTTGGAATGTAGAAACCGAATTTGAGTTTGGAGAGGTTTTTGTGAGATGCAAACTTACACTTTTTGAGCTGGAAATTCGTGGCTTGTTCTAGGGTTGTGTTAAGTACTTATAGGATGATCAATTGAGGCTGAAAAATTAGGTCATTGTGTAGAAGATTTGATCCAAAAAAGATTCAAAAAGATGGCCTTTGAAAATCAAATTTTCTTGCATAAACACTTGCTATTTTGGTATGATTCTCATTACTCTTGTATCAATCAAGTCTCAATATAATTTAAGACCTTCTAGAAACCAAATCAAATTTAATTTTCATTATTTTATATTTTATTTGAATTTAAAATGATTTTTTAATATAAAAATCATAATAAATAAAAACAAAATGAATAAAATTATGAATAAATCAATTTAATTTCGTGCAAGATGTTTTGAAGTGGATTGGGTCATTATTTGGCAAGCCCATTTGGAAAAAATTGGTTTTAGACCTCCATTTTCTTCATGAACCAACCCAAAATTTCCCAACTTTGCAAGGGCACATATCCTTCAATTTTAATGGTATGAGGGTGTTCTTGGACATTTTGGAAAGCTTTAAGAGTCCTCTAACCAACCCCACTGGTTTCATGTCCATATCATTTACCAATCTCAAGTTATGCCCTTTTGAAGTTGTTGACTTTTTGTTGACTTTCAAAAGGACCTATAATGTCTTAGCTCATACCTTCCAAATGAAGCATTTTTGGGCTTGGCTTGTGAGACACAAAGTTGTAGAGAATTCAATTTCCTTCAAAATGAGATTTGGATGGAGACTTGGTGATGAAGCATGTGAAAGTTATGGCTGGTCAAAGTTTAGTTGACTTTTACTGAGGAAACCCTGATTTAGAAACCCCTGATTCTTGATGATCTGAAATCTCCTTGATGAATCATGATCAACCCTTGATCAAATGATGAATTTTACTTCACATACTTGATGTTGGCAAAAAATCATGAAGTTTGACTTTGGTTTGACCACAGTTGTCCTTAGTTTGACTTTTTAACTGCTTTGACTGATTTTGACTTATCTGATCATCTGACTGAGCAAACTTTTGAGAAAAGTCTTGAAACTTGTCATGGGGGTTCTTACACACATATAAGATGTTATGAAGCTCACTTGAAGTCTTGGAAGTCCATTTAGCCTGATTAAAGTCAAAACCCTAGTTTTGGATGCCCTGCTTAGGAGGTGCATTGTCTGAGGGAATTGTCAACTCTTCTGACTATTTGTGAACTTTGTGAACTTTGTAAACCATCATAAAATGTCTTGTGAACCTCATGGGAAGTATTGTGAACCTTGTGAACCTTGTGAACCTCATAAAGTGACTTGTAGACTTCATGAACCTCATGAAAGGTCTTGTAAGCATTGTGAATCTTGTGAACCTTGTGAACCTCATAAAGTAACTTGTAGACTTCATGAACCTCATGAAAGGTCTTGTAAGTGTTATGAATCTTGTGAACCTTGTGAACCTTCTTAGCACACAAAGTCTTGTATTGTGAGGGCAAATTTTGGGGTGCAACAGCTGCCCCTGTTCAATCTTCTGAAACCTGAGGGGTTAGATTGGTATATTTGCCAGTCGTGACCTGGAAGGTTGAAGGGGATTGAACACAAAAGCCCAAAAATTTGCGCTCACCAGTGCATAGAGTGATACTGATGTTTGAGTGGGCTTAAAGATGCCACTTGGAGAAAAGTTCTTCACATACATTTCTTGGAGGATAAAGTAGTCCAAAATATGGAGGTATAATGATAGCTTTCAGGAAGATAAAGTAGTCCTGAGGTAATAGTAATCTCTGAGATATTGATAATATGCTTTCAGGAGGATGAAGCAATCTTGAGGTAATGATGATAGCTATCAGGAGGATAAAGCAGTCCTGAGGTAATAATATGCTTTTAGGAGGATAAAGCAATCCTGATGTAGTGATATGCTTTCAGGAGAATAGTTGAATCATGATTGCGCTTGTACAAAATCCCATTACTCAAAAAGAACTTAGCGGAAAACCTTCTCAGAAACTTCCTATCTTTGACAGATGCCCCTTCAGGGAACTCCTGAGCTTCAAGATATCTTTTCACTTCATAGAACCAAGGCTTTTCTTCTGCTTCTTCAGTGCCAATCTCATTGCAGTATGCAGGCTTTTCAAATCTATCAATAGTAATCTTGGGAGCTTCATCATCCCAACTGATCTCAAACATGGATGCCATGGTGGCCAAAGCGTCTGCCAACTGATTCTCTCTTCGTGGAATATGTCCAAAGGTAATCTCTTTGAAATGTGGGATCAAAGACAACACATGCTCTCTGTAAGGAATGAGGTTATCATGCTTGGTATCCCAATCTCCTTTAATCTGACTTACTACCAGGGCCGAATCTCCATACACATCAAGGA
This sequence comes from Lathyrus aphaca, assembly GCA_963966055.1. Taxonomy (NCBI): domain Eukaryota; kingdom Viridiplantae; phylum Streptophyta; class Magnoliopsida; order Fabales; family Fabaceae; genus Lathyrus; species Lathyrus aphaca. The sequence goes on along the minus strand of OZ014523.1, from coordinate 62,608,026 downwards.
ACTGAATCTTCATATCAATAGCAGCTTTAATACCCAGGATACATGCCTCATACTCAGCCATGTTGTTGGTACAATAGAAACAAAGTCTGGCAGTAATCGGGGTATGACAACCTTCAGGGGAACTAATCACAACACCAACACCATTACCAAGTGCATTAGAGGCACCATCAAAAACCATAGTCCATCGGGATCCTTGTTCAGGTCCGTCATATTGTCCAGGTTCTTTGGTAATAATCATAATGTCTTCATCAGGGAACTCAAAACTCATTGACTGATAACATCCACTGCTTGATGAGCCAGATGATCAGCTACAACACTCCCTTTAATGGCCTTCTGAGTGGTATATTGTATGTCATATTCTGTCAAGATCATTTGCCATCTTGCAATTCTTCCGGAGAGAGCAGGTTTCTCAAATATGTACTTGATTGGATCCATCTTTGAAATCAACAGGGTAGTATGGGTCAACATATACTGTCTTAGTCGGCGAGCAGCCCATGCCAAAGCGCAGCAAGTTTTCTCGAGCAGTGAGTATCTTGTTTCACAGTCGGTAAACTTTTTGCTAAGGTAGTATATTGCCTGCTCTTTTCGACCAGACTCGTCATGTTGCCCCGACACACACCCCATTGAGTTGTCTAACACTGTTAAGTACATAATCAAGGGTCTTCCATCAACTGGTGGCATCAAAATTGGAGGTTCTAGCAGATATCTCTTGATTTCATCAAAGGCAGTCTGGCACTCATCATTCCAATCCATCACCTGATCTTTCTTCAACAACTTGAAGATTGGCTCACAGATGGCAGTTAATTGGGAAATAAATCTTGCAATGTAATTCAATCGTCCCAAGAAACCTCTAACCTCTTTCTCAGTACGGGGAGCTGGCATCTCTCGTATAGCTTTCACTTTTGCAGGATCTACTTCAATACCTTTTCCACTGACAATGAAACCCAGGAGTTTACCAGACCTAACTCCAAAAGTACACTTGTTTGGATTCAATCTTAACTTGTATTTCTTCAACCTCTCAAACAATTTATGCAAATGATCAAGATGTTGCTCTTCATTCTGGGACCTGGCTATCATATCATCCACATATACCTCTATCTCATGATGAATCATATCATGAAACAAAGCCACCATAGCACGCTGATATGTTGCCCCTGCATTCTTCAAACCAAATGGCATCACCTTATAGCAAAAGGTGCCCTACTGTGTAACAAATGTTGTCTTCTCCATGTCTTCAGGAGCCATCTTGATTTGATTATAACCAGAGAAACCATCCATAAAAGAGAATACCTTATGTTGAGCAGTGTTGTCTACCAGAACATCAATATGAGGAAGTGGGAAGTCATCTTTGGGGCTGGCCTTGTTCAAATCCCTGTAGTCTACACACATACGTACCTTACCATCTTTCTTAGGAACGGGTACCACATTTGCAACCCACTGAGGATAAGAAGTCACTGCCAAGAACCCTGCATTGAACTGTTTCATTACCTCTGCTTTGATCTTTTCTGACATCTCAGGACGCATACGACGAACTTTCTGCTTCTTTGGACGACAATCTTCTTTTACTGGTAAACGGTGAACCACAATGTCTGTATCCAACCCTGGCATGTCTTCATAAGACCAAGCAAAGATCTCCACATAGTCACGTAACATTTGAACCAGTCTGCTCTTGACACTATCCTCTAAATCAGCCCCTATCTTGACTTCTTTCCTGTTTTCTTCAGTTCCCAAATTTACAACTTCGACTGGCTCTTCATGTGGCTGTATGGCTTTCTCTTCTTGTTGTAACAACCTAGCAAGCTCTACAGGTACTTCACAATCGTCCTCATTTCCGTCTTCAGTTTGATAGATCGGATTCTCGAAATTATAATTGGTAATAGTAGAACTGTTATCAACAGGATCCAGAGTGGATGAGGATCTGCATTTTAGTGATGTGGGTGTGTGTAAGAACACATAGCTGATAAAGCAAAAATAAAAGAAAAGAAAGACAAGGAACACAATATTTACTAAAACGAAACGTCCACTGATTTTATTGAATGAAGTATGCAAATGAAATGACAGCCCGTAACAAGCACACCATTGTGCCCCGGGTAAGGCACAAGGCTTGAGAGTTTTAATTGTTCAGAAATTACAAACTTAAAAAAAAAAACAGTAATAGTATTTACTCCTGACTAAAGGAGATAGGGATAACATCTTCAGCTTTCCAATTATTGAGTCCAGCACCCACAGTAGGAAAAATCCAAGCATCCAAGTTGTAGTCTTCATCATAGTCTCCCACAGCATTGATCTGGTCTTTCATAACTCCTTGATCGGTGATACGAACAGCACGAGCACGACGAACAGCCTTCTGGGACTCTGCAGTGAAACCCAAACCAAACTTGTCAGACTTGTATGGGATATCAGGAAGCTGACCCCAAATAGTACAACCACCTTCATCCACCACAGCTCTAGCATCTTTAAGGGAGGCCATTACCATTGTTGGAGGTACTCTGGTGACCACAGGAACTTTCTTCGCAACAGGAGGAGCTACATAATCATTAACAATCCAAGGAACCACTTCAAAAGTCTGACACGGAGTTTCAATGTATTCACCTTCCATTTCCAGATACTTGAAGGTATTCACATGGCTGACAAAATATTCTTCCTCTCCATAGACAGTAACAACCTTTCCTTCCACCAGATATCTTAGCTTCTGATGTAATGTAGAGGTTACAGCACCTGCCCCTTGGATCCAGGGACGACCAAGCAAACAAGAGTACGAAGGACGAATATCCATCACATAAAATGTAGCAGTAAAAACCTGAGAGCCAACTTTAATTGGAAGATCAATTTCCCCATGCACTACTCTTCTAGAACCATCAAAAGCCTTCACCACAATATTACTGGGCTTCAGCACAGCATCTTCAGGACTCAGCTTGTTCAGGACTTCCTTGGGCAACACATTTAGAGAGGAACCATTGTCTATCAATACATGGGACAGGGTAGTGCCCCTGCATTCAATTGAAATATGCAGAGCCCTGTTATGATCCCTCTTGGCAGGGGTCAAATCAGCATCAGAAAATCCCAACCCATTATCATAGGTCAGGTGGGCAACACAATTCTCAAACTGGTCAATAGAAATTGCATTGGGTACATGAGCAGTCTTCAGAAACTTGATCAAAGCTTTTGCATGAGCTTCAGAACATAACAACAAGGATAGCATGGAAATCTTTGAGGGAGTATGCCCCAACTGATCAACAATGTCATAATCACTCTTGCGAATGATTTTCAATACTTCTTCCATCTGCTTAGAGAGATCATCAGTAGCTGGCACATCAGTAGATATTGGTTCAATAACAGGACCCTTGCCCCGAGCATCAGTGGTAGAGGTAACAGCAGGAGTAACTGCATTCTTGGAAGTAACTGGAGGAGAGAAGACTCTTCCACTTCGTGTGATCTTACTAGATCCAACAATATTGTCAACATCAACAGGCACATCAGCTAAAGGCTCCTGTTTAACACCATGGATGTAAACATCAGACCCATAGTGCCAAGGCACAGCTTTATCAGATGTATACGGAATAGGACCAGGAGTAGTAATGATCAGAGGAGCCACTCTGGCTTCAGCAACAACTTTCACAGGACCTTCAACAGTAATCTTGATTGGACCCTGATGGGTGATTTTAATAGGTCCCTTTGAAGTGATCCTTACCGGTACTTTATCAACCATGTCAACCTCTTCAATCTTCCTACCTTGAGTAATATGATCCACCATACTTTCCACAGACGATGGAGTCCTCTCAAACACTATAGTGTACTTATCCATGAGACGTTGAATTCCATCTCTCAATCTCCAGCAACTATCCGGCTTATAGGTACAATACAAACAATTGTCACGACAACCTGGAAAGAGCCCAGCTTGCACTAACTTTTTCTTGATAACAGACAACGGTGTGGTCAACTCTGCAACTGAATAGACATGTAAATCTTCATCAATGGCATTGACAGTCTTCTCATGATTTGGCATGGGAGCAGTAATCACATTTGGAGTACCCGGAGGGTCAAACTCAATCTCTCCAGCCTCAATCATATCTTGAATTTTGTTCTTCAAAACCCAGCAGTTATTAGTATCATGTCCCTGACAGTTTGAATGATATGCACATCGTGCATTGGGGTTGTACCTGGGAGAGGTAACATTAGGATTCTGAGGAGCCTCTTTCAGAGTAATAAGTTCAGCCTTCAACAAGTGTTGCAATGCCTGAGCCATTGTCATGTTGATCTTTGTGAACTGCCTTCTAGCCCTCTGTTGGTTGCCCTGTGGCTGCTCTGGTGTTGTAGGAGTTGGATTTGAAATATGGACTGCACTCACAGACTGATGCCTTCTGTTACGATCAGGTTGACCATAAACAGCATTGGATTCTTTCTTCCCAGCGGGAGGCTTCTTTGCAGTACCTGATGAAGAAGCACCCACTTGGATCTTGCCATTCTTTATACCATTTTCCACTCGCTCTCCTGTCATTATCAACTCAGTGAAGCCAGATGATTAGCTTCCAATGAGATGACTGTAAAACGGACCATTCAGCGTACACATGAACATATCAACCAATTCCCTGTCAGTTAAAGGGGGTTGAACTCTTCCAGCTAAATCTCTCCACTTCTGAGCATACTCCTTAAAACTTTCTTTGGCACCCATAGACATGCTTTGCAGTTGCATGCGAGTGGGAGCTAAGTCAGCATTGTATTGATACTGCTTATAGAAAGCTTCAGCAAGATCATTCCACTCCCTGATGTTGACACTCTCCAATTGATAATACCACTCCAATTGAGCTCCAGATAAGCTCTCTTGAAAAAAATGGATCCACAACTTTTTATCAGCAGTGTGAGGTTGGATTCTTCTGACATAAGACCTCAGATGCAGCTTGGGACAAGAGACCCCATCATAAACAACAAAGGTAGGAACCTTGAAACCAATGGGTATGACAACCCCAGATATCAGACTCAAATCTTCAAAATCCAGCCCAGAAGACTTCTGCAACTCCATAGCATCCATTCTATCCACCAGCATCTTGAATTTGTCTTCATTAGGATCATGGTAGTAATTAGCCTCAGAATCAGAGTCCCCCATTGTGTTGTGGAGACTGCCTCCCTCTTTCTCAGATTCCTCAGATTCATAGTCTTCAACCTGTTCTTTGGTCTTGACAGGACCTCTGAACCTTCTTCCCATGTTGATCAGGCCACCTGACCTTCTAGTCTTCTTAGTCTTCTTGGTCAGCAATGTCTTCAATTCATCCTGCCCCTTGGATAAGTTCAGGATCAGCTCTTGGAACTGTGCATTCTGTGCCTGGAGATCCTTAACTGTTTGTTCAAGAGCCATTGCTGAAATAAACAGCGAGAAGATGAGAAACCTGTGCACAAATAAACCTGTGATGCAATGATATGATGTATTAATGCGTATGCAATGTTTTCAAGGACCGCAGGATTTAAATTTGCTTAGACAAATATGAAAGTAAACTTTTATTAGTAATAACTTTGTTTTGCCTCTTGGGCTTACAAAAAAAAATGAAATGAAATAAGTACAAGAGATGGGGTTTTAAGTCTCCCATGGACGTTTCCTCTTTATGTTGAGGTATGAGTTGAGATTCCGTTCCTCATGAAGTTGCTTTGTTAGTTCCAGGATTCTTTCTTGGCTTGCTTTGTAATGAGCCTCAAAAGTATCCCTTTGCTCCTTCAACTGGATCCAAGATCTCTGCAAGTCTTCCATGTCAGTAGGCATGTCTGGGTGAAGGATGGTATAAGTAGTGTCTCCTTCAGCAACAGGTTCCATGGTAACTGGCAGGATTGCAGGATATGACATCATGAGAGTCTGAGCACGAGATCGCACCCATCTGAGATAAGCCTCCATAGGAATAGTGTACTTAGGCTCCAGAGTCTTGCTGTCAACCTTGTTTACTTTTCCCCATGCTCGTATGAATCTCTGACGGTAACCTTGGAGATCGTTGTCGTAGTCAAATACAATGCCGTGAATCAACATGTCATGTGGACCATCACTCCGAGCATAACCAAATTGTCGTAAAGCTAAAGAAGGTTTGTAAGTGATGCCTCCTCTTATGCCTAAAAGTGGCACATTAGGAAACTCCCCACAACGGTCAATGATAGTGACATTCTCCATAGATCTGGAGCACCAATGAATATCTGAATGCGAGAGTGACATGATCCTCTTGGACCACCTGAACCCTTGCTCATTCTTCATTACTGAGCGAGGAAGGTGAGAAATAAACCACCTAGAGAGCAAAGGTATGCAGCACATCAAAGTTCCTTGTGCCCTTGTAGTACGAGTGTGAAGAGAATGCAGGATGTCTCCAAGCAATGCAGGCACTGGATTGTGACTCAGGAATATATTGATGGCATGAACGTCTATGAACTGATCTGGATTGGGGAACAATACTAAGCCATAAATCAACAAGGCTAAGATCTCCTCAAAAGCATCATAGCTCATAGCCCTCAGGAACACTTGAGCCTTCTCTATCAACACCTTAGCAAGAATACCCTTAACTCCGCTTCTCGTTTCTAGAACAATGTCAGACTTCTTCAGATGTAGAGCTACAGCAATAACTTCAAGTTTAGGCCCCTTTTCCAAACCTGAGAATGGTTTCTGATTAAGTACAGGTATACCCAGAAGTTTGGAGAACTCTTCCATTGTAGGAACCAGCTGATAGTCGGGGAATGTGAAACAATGATGCTTAGGATCAAAGAACTGAAACAGAACACTCATCATGTCTTCATTGAACCCTGAAGTGACTAGATCCAGTAGCTGACCATGTCTCTTGATGAACTGAGAATTTTCAGAAACTTGAGAAACCAACTCCTTAAGCTTAGGAGGTATGTCTAGAAAGTTGATTCTGATAGTGTTTCTACGAGCAGAAGCCATGACCTGCAACAAAGAACAAAGATAAATCCTTTGGTCCTTGAAATGGTTAGTGAAAATGCTATGCTTATGATGCATGATAATGCTATGATGTTATGCTCAATCACAAACATGTGGCACACACAAACAAGTAACACAATAGCCCTAGGTTTGAAGGCTTGCATGAGGTTTAAAGGTAAGTACCCTCCCCTGAAGTTTAGTTGGTTCATCCATTCCTACAAAGTAACCAGGTTCTAAGGGATCTCAATATCATTGATCCTTCACAAGGGTGGTTGTTCAGTAGGCAACTTACTTGCCAACCAAAACCCTCCAAGTTTAGAATCTCAATGAGTGTAGCATCGAGTATCAACCAACTTCAGTCTTCACCAAAGTCGGTTATCTCACTACTTTTCTAAAGGCCAAGATGGGATAACTAGGGTTCTAAAAGTTAGTTAGTGCATTGACAACATATGGCAGCCTCATATTATCCTCAACTTGACTTAAGGAATATAAGCACCAACCAAGAAGTCACACTAACTATGGCCACCAGATCAACCATATCGGTATACGCCGTACAGTTTCCTTGGTCTATTGCCATTTACCTAAGATACACTAGATCCGGGTTAGGATCTTTCACACATAAGAGCACCCAACAGATAAGTATAAAGCAAACAAGGAAAACAATTTAAAGTGATCTAATTCCTAAGGGTACCCCTCTTTTATTAAATCCCCAGCAGAATCGCCAGTTCTGTAACACGGTGGGAGAACTGACTTTAGTTAAATGTTGCGGATAGCAAGAGTCGCCACCGACTTTTATTTTATCCAAAGGAAAGGCATAAAAGAACAGGAAAGACCTTTTAAAAGATTTTTGGGTCCGGGGGGTAGGTTATGTAAAGGGAAGGTGTTAGCACCCTTTACATCCATGGTTATCCATGGGCTCTTAGTTACTTAGCTCACTTTGAATTGTTTTTGAAAATGTGAAGTGTGTGAATAGAAATTTTCATAAGAGTTTAATAATGATCCATGTACGAATGCGTAAAAAACTTGTGTTTGAAAATTGTTTGAAATTTGTGAAGTATTTGAGAAATTTTTGAATAGTGAGCAAGTAACTATGAGAAACCTACCCTAAAGTTTAAGTCTTTCTGTTCTTTATCCTTTAAATGGTAAGACTATCCCTATTATTAAGGAATAGGTAGTCATTGCCTTGGATGTAAGGGACAAGTGAGGGTCATCTGTTAATATAGGCAACTGTAAGGTGTCTTAGCAATACAAAGGGACTTATCATCTTTTATTCGAAAGGGACAAGATCATTTACGTAGGCAACATCGAAGGGACTTGATCTTATAATCTTAAAGGGACTTGATGATATTTCATGAGAAGGGACTTTTCTTTTTAGACACCTTACTTGACCTTTTGATTTAGGCAACATGAGGGATAACCTTAGGAAGTGAGATGGCGATCAAAGATCGACTTACGTGTGTGAGTGTTTAATTTTATATTTATCTTATAATTTAAATGATCTAAATTCAATTTTAAATATCATACATGTTTACACTCCCTATTTACTAACCATGACATAAAAATAAATAATATAAATATTACAAAAAATTACATCCAGGAACAATTACAACAATGATAAATAAACAATTTAAATAAATAAAGCAAAAGATATAATAATAGTAAAAATTGGGTTAGTGAAAATAATAATAATAATCACAATTTTTAAAAATAAAGGGGTTAGTAAAAATCATGTAATAACAATAATAAAAATAAACAAATATATTATAATAAACAAAATTTTAATGGTTAGTAGAAAAATTATAAACAATTATATCAATTATTATGAAATTCAGAATTATAAACAAATTAAATAAATTATGAACACATTATGAAAAATAAATTATAATTAAAAGTTAAATTAGCAATTTTTAAACATATAATAGAAATTATTTACATATATATTTAATTATAAACAATGATAGGATATTTATTAAAAATTGGATTAATTATAATTATATTTACAAAATTTTAATTATTTTAAATAAGATATGTACATGATAAAAATAAAAAAAATGATCATACAATTATATTTACAAAAATTAGAAATTAAAATCACAAAATAGAATTAGGTTTTTTAATTGCTTAGAAAAAATAAATTAGGGTTTATCAAATATTAGGGTTTACTTTATTTACAAAATTAATTTAATATACATATTATAATCTAAACACATAATAAAAAATTAATTTTTGAATTAAGAAAAAGAATTTTAGAATTTAGAGAATATTGAATATATGTATGTAGAATTATTTAATTATATGTATATATATGATTATTAATAGAAATAATTAAACAAAATTAATTAAACAAGATAAAATAGAAAAAGAAACAAAAAATTGAAAACTTACCTAGATGGGGTTTGAACCCAGGACATCCTGCCCTCATGAACCTATGCCAGCAACCACAACCACTGGGCCACGCATGTGTTGGTGTAAGAAGAGTGAGTCCATTTGTTTTTGTTCTATATCCTGGAAAATCACAAAAAATAAGAAAAACCAAAAGGCCTGGGGGGAATCGAACCCAGGACCTTCACAGTATCATACAAGTACGTTGTCAATCCTGCTGGGTGAGCGCATCTGATATTGGAATGGCAATAATGCATAATATATTAAGCTTCATGATTAACCTGAAAAATAAGAAAAAAATGTACAAAGCCAGGATTCGAACACAGGTCCTATAGCCACACACATGCGCTTCCTTCCACTGGGACACATGTTCATGTGTGATAAACAAACAGAATAATAACATAATATTTTAAAACAGAAATTCAAATATAAAATTCGCGCCAGGCCAACTTCATCCTCTTCATGATACCTGCGAAAGTACATGCAACTTTTCCTGCGAAATTTCATGCAAGTTCTTCCATGTTTACACCCTGCGAAAATCAAACACCAACGAAACAGTACAAGTTCATGAAATTGAAACCACCATTGAGTTCCTTATGGTTCACACAATCAATCCATGTTATTAGAATTCATTTATATTGCCTAAATTGTAAAACCCTAATTCGGCCATTCAAACCCTAACAATGGTGAAATACGATTGAGGGTATCAGGCTTCAAGGTAACTGTCCAGAAACATTCCTATCATCATCACAAACACCAAACAATCATTAAATTTCATTTAAATCAAGTAAATATATGGAATCGAAAAATTCACATTCAAGAACAAAGTTTGGTTCGGTTTATGCAATTCATGAGGCTTTTGATGCAAATGATGATTGGTAATGATTCAGTGATGTCCAATAGTCATGGCTGTATCCTCAAAATACCTTCAAATGCTTTGGAATGTAGAAACCGAATTTGAGTTTGGAGAGGTTTTTGTGAGATGCAAACTTACACTTTTTGAGCTGGAAATTCGTGGCTTGTTCTAGGATTGTGTTAAGTACTTATAGGATGATCAATTGAGGCTGAAAAATTAGGTCATTGTGTAGAAGATTTGATCCAAAAAAGATTCAAAAAGATGGCCTTTGAAAATCAAATTTTCTTGCATAAACACTTGCTATTTTGGTATGATTCTCATTACTCTTGTATCAATCAAGTCTCAATATAATTTAAGACCTTCTAGAAACCAAATCAAATTTAATTTTCATTATTTTATATTTTATTTGAATTTAAAATGATTTTTTAATATAAAAATCATAATAAATAAAAACAAAATGAATAAAATTATGAATAAATCAATTTAATTTCGTGCAAGATGTTTTGAAGTGGATTGGGTCATTATTTGGCAAGCCCATTTGGAAAAAATTGGTTTTAGACCTCCATTTTCTTCATGAACCAACCCAAAATTTCCCAACTTTGCAAGGGCACATATCCTTCAATTTTAATGTTATGAGGGTGTTCTTGGACATTTTGGAAAGCTTGAAGAGTCCTCTAACCAACCCCACTGGTTTCATGTCCATATCATTTACCAATCTCAAGTTATGCCCTTTTGAAGTTGTTGACTTTTTGTTGACTTTCAAAAGGACCTATAATGTCTTAGCTCATACCTTCCAAATGAAGCATTTTTGGGCTTGGCTTGTGAGACACAAAGTTGTAGAGAATTCAATTTCCTTCAAAATGAGCTTTGGATGGAGACTTGGTGATGAAGCATGTGAAAGTTATGGCTGGTCAAAGTTCAGTTGACTTTTACTAAGGAAACCCTGATTTAGAAACCCCTGATTCTTGATGATCTGAAATCTCCTTGATGAATCATGATCAACCCTGGATCAAATGATGAATTTTACTTCACATACTTGATGTTGGCAAAAAATCATGAAGTTTGACTTTGGTTTGACCACAGTTGTCCTCAGTTTGACTTTTTAACTACTTTGACTGATTTTGACTTATCTGATCATCTGACTGAGCAAACTTTTGAGAAAAGTCTTGAAACTTGTCATGGGGGTTCTTACACACATATAAGATGTTATGAAGCTCACTTGAAGTCTTGTAAGTCCATTTAGTCTGATTAAAGTCAAAACCCTAGTTTTGGATGCCCTGCTTAGGAGGTGCATTGTCTGAGGGAATTGTCAACTCTTCTGACTATTTGTGAACTTTGTGAACTTTGTAAACCATCATAAAATGTCTTGTGAACCTCATGGGAAGTATTGTGAACCTTGTGAACCTCATAGAGTGACTTGTAGACTTCATGAACCTCATGAAAGGTCTTGTAAGCATTGTGAATCTTGTGAACCTTGTGAACCTCATAAAGTAACTTGTAGACTTCATGAACCTCATGAAAGGTCTTGTAAGTGTTATGAATCTTGTGAACCTTGTGAACCTTCTTAGCACACAAAGTCTTGTATTGTGAGGGCAAATTTTGGGGTGCAACACCAAGTGCATTGGAAGCACCATCAAAAACCATAATCCATCGAGATCCTTGTTCAGGTCCGTCATATCGTCCAGGTTCTTTGGTAATAATCATAATATCTTCATCAGGGAATTCAAAACTCATTGACTGGTAATCATCCACTGCTTGATGAGCCAAATGATCAGCAACAATACTTCCTTTAATGGCCTTCTGAGTAGTATACTGTATGTCATATTCTGTCAAGATCATTTGCCATCTTGCTATTCTTCCGGAGAGAGCAGGTTTCTCAAATATGTACTTGATTGGATCCATCTTTGAAATCAACAAGGTAGTATGAGTCAACATATACTGTCTTAGTCGGCGAGCAGCCCATGCCAAAGCGCATCAAGTTTTCTCGAGCAGTGAGTATCTGGTTTCACAGTCGGTAAACTTTTTGCTAAGGTAGTATATTGCCTGCTCTTTTCGACCAGACTCGTCATGTTGCCCCAACACACACCCCATTGAGTTGTCTAACACTGTTAAGTACATAATCAAGGGTCTTCCATCAACTGGTGGCATCAAAATTGGAGGTTCTAGCAGATATCTCTTGATTTCATCAAAGGCAGTCTGACACTCATCATTCCATTCCATCACCTGGTCTTTCTTCAGCAACTTAAAGATTGGCTCACAGATGGCAGTTAATTGGGAAATAAATCTTGCAATGTAATTCAATCGTCCCAAGAAACCTCTAACCTCCTTCTCAGTACGGGGAGCTGGCATCTCTCGTATAGCTTTCACTTTTGCAGGATCCACTTCAATACCTTTTCCACTGACTATGAAACCCAGGAGTTTACCAGACCTAACTCCAAAAGTACACTTGTTTGGGTTCAGTCTCAACTTGTATTTCTTCAATCTCTCAAACAATTTATGCAAATGATCAAGATGTTGCTCTTCATTCTGGGACCTGGCTATCATATCATCCACATATACCTCTATCTCATGATGAATCATATCATGAAACAAAGCCACCATAGCACGCTGATATGTTGCCCCTGCATTCTTCAAACCAAATGGCATCACCTTATAACAAAAAGTGCCCCACTGTGTAACAAAGGTTGTCTTCTCCATATCTTCAGGTGCCATCTTGATCTGATTGTAACCAGAGAAACCATCCATAAAGGAGAATACCTTATGCTGAGAAGTGTTGTCTACCAGAACATCAATATGAGGAAGTGGAAAGTCATCTTTGGGGCTAGCCTTGTTCAAATCTCTGTAGTCCACACACATACGTACCTTACCATCTTTCTTAGGTACCGGCACCACATTTGCAACCCACTGAGGATAAGAAGTCACTGCTAAGAACCCTGCATTGAACTGCTTCATTACCTCTGCTTTGATCTTCTCTGACATTTCAGGACGCATACGACGAACCTTCTGTTTCTTTGGACGACAATCTTCTTTCACTGGTAAACGGTGAACCACAATGTCTGTATCCAACCCTGGCATATCTTCATAAGACCAAGCAAAGATCTCCACATAGTCACGTAGCATCTGAATCAATCTGCTCTTGACACTATCTTCTAAACCAGCCCCTATCTTGACTTCTTTCCTGTTTTCTTTAGTTCCCAGATTCACAACTTCGACTGGCTCTTCATGTGGCTGTATGGCTTTCTCTTCTTGTTGTAACAACCTAGCAAGCTCTACAGGTACTTCACAATCGTCCTCACTTCCGTCTTCAGTTTGATAGATCGGATTCTCGAAATTATAATTGGCAGTAGTAGAACTGTTATCAACAGGATCCAGAGTGGATGAGGATCTGCATTTTAGTGATGTGGGTGTGTGTAAGAACACATAGCTGATAAAGCAAAAATAAAAGAAAAGAAAGACAAGGAACACAATATTTACTAAAACGAAACGTCCACTGATTTTTATTGAATGAAGTATGCAAATGAAATGACATCCCGTAACAAGCACACCATTGTGCCCCGGGTAAGGCACAAGGCTTGAAAGTTTAATTGTTCAGGAATTACAAACTTAAAAAAAGCAACAACACAGTAATAGTATTTACTCCTGACTAAAGGAGATAGGAATAACATCTTCAGCTTTCCAATTATTGAGTCCAGCACCCACAGTAGGAAAAAACCAAGCATCCAGGTTGTAGTCTTCATCATAGTCTCCCACAACATTGATCTGATCTTTCATAACCCCTTGATTGGTGATACGAACAGCACGAGCACGACGAACAGCCTTCTGGGACTCTGCAGTGAAACCCAAACCAAACTTGTTAGATTTGTATGGGATATCAAGAAGCTGACCCCAAATAGTACAACCACCTTCATCCACCACAGCTCTAGCATCTTTAAGGGAGGCCATTGTTGGAGGTACTCTGGTAACCACAGGAACTTTCTTGACAACCGGAGGAGCTACATAATCATTAACAATCCACGGGACCACTTCAAATGTCTGACACGGAGTTTCAACGTATTCACCTTCCATTTTCAGATACTTGAAGGTATTCACATGGCTGACGAAATATTCTTCCTCTCCATAGACAGTAACAACTTTTCCCTCCACCGGATATCTTAGCTTCTGATGTAATATAGAGGTTACAACACCTGCCCCATGGATCTAGGGACGACCAAGCAGACAAGAGTACGAAGGACGAATATCCATCACATAAAATGTAGCATTAAAAATCTGTGAACCAACTTTGATGGGCAAGTCAATCTCTCCATGCACCACTCTTCTCGAACCATCAAAAGCCTTCACCACTATTCTACTGGGCTTCAGCACAGTATCTTCAGGGCTCAGCTTATTCGAGACTTCCTTGGGCAACACATTCAGAGAGGAACCATTGTCTATCAATACATGTGACAGGGTAGTGCCCCTGCATTCAATTGAGATATGCAGAGCCCTATTGTGATCCCTCTTGGCAGGGGTTAAATCAGCATCAGAAAACCCTAACCCATTATCATAGGTTAGGTGGGAAACACAATTCTCAAACTGGTCAACAGAAATTGCATTGGGTACATGAGCAGTCTTCAGAAACTTGATCAAAGCTTTTGCATGAGCTTCAAAACATAACAACAAGGACAACATAGAAATCTTAGAGGGAGTATGCCCCAACTGATCAACAATATCATAATCACTCTTGCGAATGATTTTCAATACTTCTTCCATCTGCTTAGAGAGATCATCAGCAGCTGGCACATCAGTAGGTATAGGCTCAATAACAGGACCTTTGCCCCGAGCATCAGTGGTGGAGGTAGCAGCAGGAGTGACTGCATTCTTGGAGGTGACTAGAGGATAGAACACTCTTCCGCTTCGTGTGATCTTACTAGACCCAGCAATATTGTCAACATCAACAGGCATATCAACTAAGGGTTCCTGCTTAACACCATGGATATAAACATCAGACCCATAATGCCAAGGCACAGCTTTATCAGACGTATATGGAATAGGACCAGGAGTGGTAATGACCAGAGGAGCCACTATAGCTTCAGCAACAATCTTCACAGGGCCTTCAGCAGTAATCTTAATTGGACCCTTATGAGTGATTTTAACAGGTCCCTTTGAAGTGATCCTTACCGGCACTTTGTCAACCATATCAACCTCTTCAGTCTTCCTACCTTTAGTAATATGATCCACCATACTCTCTACATATGATGGAGTCCTCTCAAACACTATGGTATATTTATACATGAGACGTTGAATTCCATCTCTCAATCTCCAGCAACTATCCGGCTTGTAGGTACAATACAAACAGTCTTCACGACAACCTGGAAAGAACCCAGCTTGCACTAACTTCTTCTTGATGACAGACAATGGTGTGGTCAACTCTGCAACTGAATAGATATGTAAATCTTCATCAATGGAATTGACAGTCTTCTCATGATTCGGCATGCGAGCAGTGATCACATTTGGAGTACCCGGAGGGTCAAACTCAATCTCTCCAGCCTCAATCATATCTTGAATTTTGTTCTTCAAGACCCAGCAACTATTAGTATCATGTCCTTAACAGTTTGAATGATATGCACATCGTGCATTGGGATTATACCTCGGAGAGGTAACATTGGGATTCTGAGGGGCCTCTTTCAGGGTAATAAGTTCAGCCTTCAACAAGTGTTGCAATGCCTGAGCCATTGACATTTTGATCTTAGTGAAATGCCTTCTAGCCCTCTGTTGGTTGCCCTGTGGCTGCTCTGTTGTTGCAGGAGTTGGATTTGAAATATGAACTGCACTCACAGACTGATGCCTTCTATTACGATTAGGTTGACCATAAACAGCATTGGATTCTTTCTTTCCAGTGGGAGGCTTCTTTGCAGCACCTGATGAAGAAGTACCCACCTGGATCTTGCCACTCTTTATACCATTTTCAACGCGCTCTCCTGTCATTATCAACTCAGTGAAGCCAGATGATGAGCTTCCAATGAGATGACTGTAAAATGGACCATTCAGCGTACACATGAACATATCAACCAATTCCCTGTCAGTTAAAGGGGGTTGAACTCTTCCAGCTAAATCTCTCCACTTCTGAGCATACTCCTTGAAACTTTCTTTGGCACCCATAGACATGCTTTGCAGCTGCATGCGAGTGGGAGCTAAGTCAGCATTGTATTGATACTTCTTATAGAAAGCTTCAGCAAGATCATTCCAATCCCTGATGTTGACACTCTCCAATTGATAATACCACTCCAATTGAGCTCCAGATAAGCTCTCTTGGAAAAAATGGATCCACAACTTTTTATCAGCAATGTGAGGTTGGATTCTTCTGACATAAGACCTCAGATGCAGCTTGGGACAAGAGACCCCATCATAAACAACAAAGGTAGGAACTTTGAAACCAATGGGTATGACTACCCCAGATATCAGACTCAAATCTTCAAAATCCAACCCTGAAGACTTCTGCAACTCCATAGCATCCATTCTATCCACCAGCATCTTGAACTTGTCTTCATTAGGCTCATGGTAGTAATTAGCCTCAGAATCAGAGTCCCCCATAGTGTTGTGGAGACTGCCTCCCTCTTTTTCAGACTCTTCAGATTCATAGTCTTCAACCTGTTCTTTGGTCTTGACAGGACCTCTGAACCTTCTTCCCATGTTGATCAGGCCACCTGACCTTCTAGTCTTCTTAGTCTTCTTGGCCAGCAGTGTCTTCAATTCATCCTGCCCCTTGGACAGGTTCAGGATCAGCTCTTGGAACTGTGCATTTTGTGCCTGGAGATCCTTAACTGTCTGTTCAAGAGCCATTACTGAAATAAACAGCGAGAAGATGAGAAACCTGTGCACAAATAAACCTGTGATGCAATGATATGATGTATTAATGCATATGCAATGGTTTCAAGGACCGCATGATTTAAATTTGCTTAAACAAACAAGAAGGTAAACTTTTATTAATAATAAACTTGTTTTGCCTCTTGGGCTTACAGGAAATGAGATGCAATAAATACAAGAGATGGGGTTTTAAGTCTCCCATGGACGTTTCCTCTTTGTGTTGAGGTATGAGTTGAGATTCCGCTCCTCGTGAAGTTTCTTTGTTAGTTCCAGGATTCTTTCTTGGCTTGCTTTGTAATGAGCCTCGAAAGTATCCCTTTGCTCCTTCAACTGGATCCAGGATCTCTGTAAGTCTTCCATGTCAGTAGGCATGTCTGGGTGAAGGATGGTATAAGCAGTGTCTCCTTCAGCAACAGGTTCCATGGTAACTGGCAGGATAGCAGGATATGGCATCATGAGAGTCTGAGCACGAGATCGCACCCATCTGAGGTAAGCCTCCATAGGAATAGTGTACTTAGGCTCCAGAGTCTTGCTGTCAACCTTGTTTACTTTTCCCCATGCTCGTATGAATCTCTGACGGTAACCTTGAAGATCGTTGTCGTAATCAAACACAATGCCCTGAATCAACATGTCATGTGGACCATCACTCCGAGCGTAACCAAACTGTCGTAAAGCTAGAGAGGGGTTGTAGGTGATGCCTCCTCTTATTCCTAGAAGTGGCACATTAGGAAACTCCCCACAACGGTCAATGATAGTGACATTCTCCATAGATCTGGAGCACCAATGGATATCTGAATGCGAGAGTGACATGATCCTTTTAGACCACCTGAACCCTTGCTCATTCTTCATTACTGAGCGAGGAAGGTGAGAAATAAACCACCTAGAGAGCAAAGGTATGCAACACATCAAAGTTCCTCTTGCCCTTGTAGTACGGGTGTGAAGAGAATGTAGGATGTCTCCAAGCAAGGTAGGCACTAGATTGTGACTCAGGAATATATTGATGGCATGAACGTCTATGAACTGATCTGGATTAGGGAACAATACTAAGCCATAAATCAGCAAGGCTAAGATCTCCTCAAAAGCATCATGACTCATAGCCTTCAAGAACACTTGAGCCTTCTCTATCAACACCTTAGCAAGAATACCCTTAACTCCTCTTCTCGTTTCTAGAATAATGTCAGACTTCTTCAGATGTAGAGCTGCAGCAATAACCTCAGGTTTGGGCTCTCCCTCCAAGCCTGTGAACTGTTTCTGATCAAGAACAGGTATGCCCAGAAGTTTAGAGAACTCTTCCATGGTTGGAACCAGCTGGTAGTCGGGGAATGTGAAGCAATGGTGCTTAGGATCAAAGAACTGAAACAGGACACTCATCATGTCTTCATTGAACCCTGAAGTGACTATATCCAATAGGTGGCCATGTCTCTTGATGAACTGGGAATGATCAGACACTTGAGAAACCAACTCTTTAAGCTTAGCAGGTATGCCCACAAAGTTGATCCTGATGGTGTTTCTACGAGCTGAAGCCATGACCTGCAACAAAGAACAAAGATAAATCCCTTGGTCCTTGAAATGGTTAGGGAAAATGCTATGCTTATGATGCATGATGATGTCATGATGTTATGCTCAATCACAAACATGTGGCACACACAAACAAGTCACACCATAGCCCTAGGTTTAAAGGCTTGCATGTGGTTCAAAGGTAAGTACCCTCCCCTGAAGTTAGTTGGTTCATCCTGTCCTACAAAAGTAACCATGTTCTACGAGATCTCAATATCATTGATCCTTCACAAGGGTGGTTGTTCAGTAGGCAACTTACTTGCCAACCAAAACCCTCCAAGTTTAAGATCTCAATGAGCGTAGCATCGAGTATCAACCAACTTCAGTCTGCACCAAAGTCGGTTATCTCACTAATTTCTAAAGGCCAAGATGGGATAACTAGGGTTCTAAAAGTTAGTTAGTGCATTGACAACATATGGCAGCCTCATATTATCCTCAACTTGACTTAAGGAACATAAGCACCAACCAAGAAGTCACACTAACTATGGCCACCAGATCAACCATATCGGTATACGCCGTACAGTTTCCTTGGTCTATTGCCATTTACCTAAGGTACACTAGATCCGGGTTAGGATCTTTCACACATAAGAGCACCCCAACAGATAAGTATAAAGCAAACAAGGCAAACAATTTTAAAGTGATCTAACTCCTAAGGGTACCCCTCTTTAATATTAATTCCCCAGCAGAGTCGCCAGTTCTGTAACACGGTGGGAGAACTGACTTTAGTTATGTTGCGGATAGCAAGAGTCGCCACCGACTTTTATTTTATCCAAAGGAAAGGCATAAAAGAACAGGAAAGACCTTTTAAAAGATTTTTGGGTTCGGGGGGTAGGTTATGTAAAGGGAAGGTGTTAGCACCCTTTACATCCATGGTTATCCATGGGCTCTTAGTTACTTAGCTCACTTTAAAATGTTTTTGAAAGGTGAAGTGTGTGAATAGAAATTTTCATAAGAGTTTGATAATGATCCATGTACGGATGCGTAAAAAACTTGTGTTTGAAAATTGTTTGAAATTGTGAAGTGTTTTGAAAAGTTTTTGAATAGTGAGCAAGTAACTATGAGGAACCTACCCTAAAGTTTAAGTCTTTCTGTTCTTGAATCCTTTAAATGGTAAGACTATCCCTATTATTAAGGAATAGGTAGTCATTACCTTGGATGCGAGGGACAAGTAAGGGTCATCTGTTAATGTAGGCAACTGTGGGGTGTATTAAGCAATTTTGGAGGGACTGTCATCTTTATTCGAAAGGGACAAGATCATTACGAAGGCAACATTCTAGAAGGGACTTGATCTTTTATTTGTTAAGGGACCAGATGACTTTACTTTGAGGGACTTTTGCTTTATACACCCTACTTGACCTTTTGATTTAGGCAACAATGAGAGGTAACCCTAGAAAGTGAGATGGGGATCAAAAATCGACTTACGTGTGTGAGTGTACAATTTTTAATATTGATCTTTTGAATTAAGTGATCTAAATTAATTTTAAATTACATACATGTTACACTCCCTATTTTTACTAACCATGGCATAAAATAAATAATTTAAACATAAAAATATTACATCCAGGAGCAATTACAATAATAATAATAAAAGCAATCTAAATAAATAAGCAAAATAAATAAATAGATAAATAAGCAAAATATATAAGCAAAATAAATAAACAATTATAATTGGGTTAGTAGAAATAATAATAATAATAATTTAAAAAAATAAATGGGGTTAATAATAATCATAATAATAATAAGCAAAAATAGTATAATAAACAAATTTTTTAAAAAATTAATAAGAAAATACAAACAATCATATTAAAAATCAATTATGAACATATTATGAGAAATAAATTATAATTATTAAATTTGCAATTTTTTAGAAATTACTTACATACATAATTAAATTATAAACAATTAGTGAATATTTTCATAAAAAATAAATTAAGCATTTTAATTTTTACACCTATTTATGTACAAAATTTTAAATTATAAATAATTTATGTATTTAATAAAAATTAGATTAACTATAAATAATAATATTAAACAAAAATAGAAGAAAAAGAAATTAGGTTTTTTAGACATTATTATGATTAAATTAAGGTTTGTAGAAAAGAATTAGGGTTTTATATACATATTTTTAGAATAATAAAATAATTATATATATAATTTAACAATATTAATAATTTAAAAATAAATAAATAAATTTTCTTATAACATTAAAAAGGATGAATTTAAAATAATATGAACATACTATTTATTATTTGAATTTATTTAAGATAGAAAATTAATTAAATCAAAAAAATAAGGAAAAGAATGAGAAAATAAAAACCTGCTTGGGCTGGGATTTGAACCCAGTCCCTAAGCTTGCAGACTCCAAGACTTGCCTTCCATCCACTGGGCCATGCGCACGCTGGCATTAGAAGCAAGGGACTAATCCCTTTTGTTCTCAACCTGGAAAAATCATAGCAAAAATAAAAACAACACAAAAGGGCCTGGGGAGACTCGAACCCAGGTCCCTTACAATACACACAAACATTCTTTCCATCCAGCCGGGAGGGCGCTACTGGTAACATATTCATAATAACACATAATATATTAAGTACAACAATTAAAATATGAAAAATAGAAAAACCACTGCAGCCAGGTTTCGAACCAGTACCCTCAAGCAACACACACGTGTTTCTTACCACCAAGCCAACGCTGCACCTGTGAATAAAAACAGAAACAATGGAATAAAATATTATAAGCATTATTTGAATTCTCCAAACGCGCGCGCTGGCTTCGTCTTCCTCATTGGACTTTCGCAGGTTTTCCTGCGAAATTTCCTGGAGAATTTCCTACGATTTCTCCTACGTGTATAAACCTGCGAAATACAAACTATGCCAAACAGGTACAATTTCATCCAATTGAGCACACCATTGTGATCTACACAGTTCACTCAATCAACCTACGGTCTTAGAATGTATTTATATACGATGTATTAAGAAACCCTAATTCGAAGGTATAAACCCTAACCATGGTGATTGACTGATTACACCATGAAACTTCCATGTTTTCGTCCAGAATCAATCCTTAGAACCTCACAAACAATAAAGCACAACCAAAATTCATTAGCAATGCATAAAAAGTCGTAATCGAAAAAACTAAATTTCAAGAACAAGAGCAATTCGGTTTATGCAATTCATGAGGCTTTTGATGCAAATAATGATTGGTAATGATTCAGTGATGTCCAGGGATCACTCTTATGTCCTTCAAATACCTTCAAATGCCTTGTATGTGAGAATCCGAATTTTGAATTTGGAGAGTTTTTTGAAATTGTGAAACTTACACTTGGGGCTGGAAATTCGTGTCCTGTGATTAGGGTTGTCTCAAGTACTTATAGAATGATCAATTAGGTCAGAAAAATTGGATACTTGTGTGAGAAGTTTGATCTAAAAAGATTCAAAATGATAAGCCTTAAAAATCAAATATTTTTGCATAAACACTTGCTATTTTAGGCCAATCATCATGATCTTCTTTCCACTTTGATGCCAATCATCTTAATGAATTTCTAGAAGCTCAATCACATTTAAATCTTTGACTTTTATATTTTATTTTAATTTAAAATGATTTTTAATGAATTAAATCAAAATAAATAAAAATAAAATGATAAAAAATCTGATTTTTGTTGACTTGGGTCGTGCATGAAGTTATAGTATGGATTGGGTCATCATATGGCAAGCCCATTTGGAAGAAATTGGTTTTAGACCTCCATTTTCTTCATAAACCAACCAAAAATTTCCCAACTTTGCAAGGGCACATATCCTTAAATTTTAATGATATGAGGGTGTTCTTGGACATTTTAGAAAGCTTGAAGAGTCCTCTAACCAACCCCACTGGTTTCATGTCCATATCATTTACCAATCTCAAGTTATGCCCTTTTGAAGTTGTTGACTTTTTGTTGACTTTCAAAAGGACCTATAATGTCTTAGCTCATACCTTCCAAATGAAGCATTTTTAGGCTTGGCTTGTGAGACACAAAGTTGTAGAGAATTCAATTTACTTAAAAATGAGCTTTGGATGGAGACTTGGTGATGAAGCATGTGAAAGTTATGGCTGGTCAAAGTTCAGTTGACTTTTACTGAGGAAACCCTAATTTAGAAACTCCTGATTCTTGATGATCTGAAATCTCCTTGATGAATCATGATCAAACCTTGATAAAATGATGAATTTTACTTCATATACTTTATTTTGGCAAAAAATCATGAAGTTTGACCTTGGTTTGACCACAGTTGACCTCAGTTTGACTTTTTGACTGCTTTGACTGATTTTGACTTATCTGATCATCTGATTGAGCAAACTTTTGAGAAAAGTCTTGAAACTTGTCATGAGGGTTCTTACACACATATAAGATGCTATGAAGCTCACTTGAAGTCTTGGAAATCCATTTATCCTGATTAAAGTCAAAACCCTAGTTTTGGATGCACTGCTTAGGAGGTGCATTGTATGAGGGAATTGTCAACTCTTCTGACCAATAGTGAACTTTGTGAACCTTGTGAACCATCATAAAATGTCTTGTGAACCTCATGGGAGGTCTTGTGAACCTTGTGAACCTTGTGAACCTCATAAAGTATCTTGTAGACTTCATGAACCTCATGAAAGGTCTTGTAAGCATTGTGAATCTTGTGAACCTTGTGAACCTCATAAAGTGACTTGTAGACTTCATGAACCTCATGAAAGATCTTGTAAATGTTGTGAATCTTGTGAACCTTGTGAACCTTCTTAGCACACAAAGTCTTGTATTGTGGGGGCAAATTTTGGGGTGCAACACCGGGGTGCCCAGGCTGCCTTATCAGAGCGACTTGACCGAAGGGACCAGCAGCGCAGTAGATCTCGTCGTTCCAAACCATCACAGCAGAACGACGAGGGCATCAGTGCTCCTCCGCAGTAGTTTTTCAGGTTACCCTCCTTATCTTATTTCGAAACATTGGGGACAATGTTCGATTTAAGTGTGGGAGGGGATTTTATTGCTTTCTGTCATTTCCCTTTATTTCCTTTAAGTTATTTCCCTTTTCAGTAAGTTATTTAGTTTAATTTTCTTAGATAATGCATGAGTCTGACGAGTCACCAGTATAATGTATTTTTTTAGTACATCCTCATTTTTCCCATTTCCTTAGCCTTACCAGAAAATTTTTAAAAAGAAAACAATGTTGTTTCACATGTTTTTTGGGCTTTGAGACAGGTTTAGATTAGGATGTGGTGACTTAGGTCAACTTTTTGAAACATTAGTACCATTTTAGCACCATAGACCTCTTAAATATAGGAATCACTCCTAAATCCCACACAATGGCCTTTATTATCATTCAAAAAATTGTCCTAAGTAGTTTATTCTAGCAGTCAGCTCCGGCCTAAGCATGCTCTACGTAGGGGGCCGATGAACATAAGTGAATGATCCAGTGCTAATAAAAAAAAAGGCAAACTCTGGGATAGGTGACCCTCACAGAGTCATTTAAACAGAAAAAAGAGAAGAAAAATTTTTTTGCCACAAAAAGAAAAAAAAAATTGCAGTCACCTATTGTTAGTTGGTTCAGAGGTATCTGGCACTGAACTTGGTAGGGCGGATTACGATCTGATCCCCCGTAGCTACAATTAGGTCAAATAAAACAATAGGTGACCCTCACAGAGTCATTTAAACAGAAAAAAGAGAAGAAATGATGAGTGTTCTGTTTCAGTTCTTTGATCCTAAGCACCATTGCTTCACATTCCCCGACTACCAGCTGGTTCCAACCATGGAAGAGTTCTCTAAGCTTCTAGGTATACCTGTTCTTGATTAGAAACCATTCATAGGCTTGGAAAGAGAGCCTAAACCTGAGGTTATTGCTGCAGCTCTACATCTGAAAAAGTCTGACATTGTTCTAGAAACGAGAAGTGGAGTCAAGGGTATTCTTGCTAAGGTGTTGGTAGAGAAGGCTCAAGTGTTCTTGAAGGCTATGAGCTATGATGCTTTTGAGGATATCTTAGCCTTGCTGATTTATGGCTTAGTATTGTTCCCCAATCCAGATCAGTTCATAGACGTTCATGCCATCAACATATTCCTGAGTCACAATCCAGTGCCTACATTGCTTGGAGACATTCTACATTCTCTTCACACCCGTACTACAAGGGCAAGAGGAACTTTGATGTGCTGCATACCTTTGCTTTCTAGGTGGTTTATTTCTCACCTTCCTCGCTCAGTAATGAAGAATGAGCAAGGGTTCAGGTGGTCCAAAAGGATCATGTCACTCTCGCATTCAGATATTCATTGGTGCTCCATATCTATGGAGAATGTCACTATCATTGACCGTTATGGGGAATTCCCTAATGTGCCACTTCTAGGTATAAGAGGAGGCATCACCTACAACCCCTCTCAAGCTTTACGACAGTTTGGTTACGCTCGGAGTGATGGTCCACATGACATGTTGATTCAGGGCATTGTGTTTGATTACGACAACGATCTTCAAGGTTACCGTCAGAGATTCATACGAGCATGGGGAAAAGTAAACAAGGTTGACAGTAAGACTCTGGAGCCTAAGTACACTATTCCTATGGAGGCTTATCTCAGATGGGTGCGATCTCGTGCTCAGACTTTCATGATGCCATATCCTGCTATCCTGCCAGTTACCATGGAACCTGTTGCTGAAGGAGATACTGCTTATACCATCCTTCACCCAGACATGCCTACTAACATGGAAGACTTACAGAGATCCTGGATCCAATTGAAGGAGCAAAGGGATACTTTCGAGGCTCATTACAAAGCAAGCCAAGAAAGAATCCTGGAACTAACAAAGCAACTTCATGAGGAACGGAATCTCAACTCATACCTCAACACAAAGAGGAAACGTCCATGGGAGACTTAAAACCCCATCTCTTGTATTTATTGCATTTCATTTTCTGTAAGCCCAAGAGGAAAAACAAATTTATTACTAATAAAAGTTTACCTTCTTGTTTGTTTAAACAAATTTAAATCCTGCGGTCCTTGAAAACATTGCATATACACTTACATATCATTGCATCACAGGTTTATTGTGCACAGGTTTCTCATCTTCTCGCTGTTTATTTCTGCAATGGCTCTTGAAAAAACAGTTAAGGATCTCCAGGCACAGAATGCACAGTTCCAAGAGCTGATCCTGAACTTGTCCAAGGGGCAGGATGAATTGAAGACACTGCTGGCCAAGAAGACTAAGAAGACTAGAAGGTCAGGTGGCCTGATCAACATGGGAAGAAGGTTCAGAGGTCCTGTCAAGACCAAAGAACAGGTTGAAGACTATGAGTCTGAAGAGTCTGATAAAGAGGGAGGCAGTCTCCACAACACAATGGGGGATTCTGATTCTGAGGCTAACTACTATCATGAGCCTAATGAGGACAAGTTCAAGATGCTGGTAGATAGAATGGATGCTATGGAGTTGCAGAAGTCTTCTGGGCTGGATTTTGAAGATTTGAGTCTGATATCTGGGGTGGTCATACCCATTGGTTTCAAGGTTCCTACTTTTGTTGTTTATGATGGGGTCTCTTGTCCTAAGCTGCATCTGAGGTCTTATGTCAGGAGAATCCAACCTCACACTGCTGATAAGAAGTTGTGGATCCATTTCTTCCAAGAGAGCTTATTTGGAGCTCAATTGGAGTGGTACTATCAGTTGGAGAGTGTCAACATCCGGGATTGGAATGATCTTGCTGAAGCCTTCTATAAGCAGTATCAATACAATGCTGATTTAGCCCCCACTCGCATGCAACTGCAAAGCATGTCTATGGGTGCCAAAGAAAGTTTTAAGGAGTATGCTCAGAAGTGGAGAGATTTAGCTGGAAGAGTACAACCACCTCTAACTGACAGGGAGTTGGTTGATATGTTCATGTGTACGCTGAATGGTCCATTTTACAGTCATCTCATTGGAAGCTCATCATCTGGCTTCACTGAGTTGATAATGACAGGAGAGCGGGTAGAAAGTGGTATCAGGAGTGGCAAGATTCAAGTAGGTGCTTCTTCATCAGGTGCTGCAAAGAAGCCTCCCACTGGGAAGAAGGAGTCAAATGATGTTTATGGTCAACCTGATCGTAATAGAAGGCATCAGTCTGTAAGTGCAGTTCATATTTCAAATCCAACTCCTACAACACCAGAGCAGCCACAGGGCAACCAACAGAGGGCTAGAAGACAGTTCACTAAGATCAACATGTCAATGGCTCAGGCATTGCAACACTTGTTGAAGGCTGAACTTATCACTCTGAAAGAGGCTCCTCATAATCCTAATGTTACCTCACCCAGGTACAATCCCAATGCACGATGTGCATATTATTCGAACTGTCAGGGACATGATACTAATAGCTGCTGGGTCTTGAAGAACAAAATTCAAGACATGATTGAGGCTGGAGAAATTGAGTTTGACCCTCCGGGTACTCCAAATGTGATTACTGCTCCCATGCCAAATCATGAGAAAACTGTCAATGCCATTGATGAAGATTTACATATCTATTCAGTTGCAGAGTTGACCATACCATTGTCTGTTATCAAGAAGAAATTAGTGCAAGCTGGGTTCTTTCCAGGTTGTCGTGAAGATTGTTTGTATTGTACCTATAAGCCGGATAGTTGCTGGAGATTGAGAGATGGAATTCAACGTCTCATGGATAAATATACCATAGTGTTTGAGAGGACTCCATCGTCTGTAGAGAGTATGGTGGATCATATTACTAAAGGTAGGAAGATTGAAGAGGTTGATATGGTTGATAGAGTGCCAGTAAGGATCACTTCCAAAGGTCCTTTTAAAATCACTCATAAGGGTCCAATTAAGATTACTGCTGAAGGCCCTGTGAAGATTGTTGTTGAAGCTAGAGTGGCTCCTCTGGTCATTACCACTCCTGGTCCTATTCCGTATACGTCTGATAAAGCTGTGCCTTGGCATTATGGGTCTGATGTTTATATCCATGGTGTTAAGCAGGAACCCTTAGCTGATATGCCTGTTGATGTTGATAATATTGCTGGGTCTAGTAAGATCACACGAAGCGGAAGAGTTTTCTCGCCTCCGGTTACCTCTAAGAATGCAATTACTCTAGCTGCTACCTCCACCACTGATGCTCGGGGCAAAGGTCCTGTTATTGAACCTATACCAAATGATGTGCCAGCTGCTGATGATCTCTCTAAGCAGATGGAAGAAGTATTGAAGATCATTCGTAAGAGTGATTATGGCATTGTTGATCAGTTGGGGCACACTCCCTCCAAGATTTCCATGCTGTCTTTGTTGTTATGTTCTGAGGCTCATGCCAAAGCTTTGATCAAGTTTCTAAAGACTTCTCATGTACCCAATGCAATTTCTGTTGACCAGTTTGAGAATTGTGTTGCCCACCTGACCTATGATAATGGGTTAGGCTTCTCTGATGTTGATTTGACTCCTGCCAAGAGGGATCATAACAGGGCTCTGCATATCTCAATTGAATGCAGGGGCACTACCCTGTCACATGTATTGATAGACAATGGTTCCTCTCTGAATGTGTTGCCCAAAGAAGTCCTGAATAAGCTAAGTCCTGAAGATGCTGTGCTGAAGCCCAGTAACATAGTGGTGAAGGCTTTTGATGGTTCGAGGAGAGTGGTGCATGGAGAAATTGATATCCCAATCAAAGTTGGTTCTCAGGTTTTCAATGCTACCTTTTATGTTATGGATATTCGTCCGTCGTATTCTTGTTTGCTGGGACGTCCCTGGATCCATGGGGCAGGTGTTGTAACCTCTACATTACATCAGAAGTTGAGATATCCGGTAGAAGGAAAGGTTGTTACTGTCTATGGAGAGGAAGAATATTTTGTCAGCCATGTGAACACCTTCAAGTATTTGGAAGTGGAAGGTGAATATGTTGAAACTCCGTGTCAGACATTTGAGATGGTTCCTTGGATTGTTAATGATTATGAAGCTCCTCCTGTTGTCAAGAAAGTTCCTGTGGTCACCAGAGTACCTCCAACAATGGCCTCCCTCAAAGATGCTAGAGCTGTTGTGGATGAAGGTGGTTGTACTATTTGGGGTCAGCTTCCTGATATCCCATACAAGTCTAACAAGTTTGGTTTGGGTTTCACTGCAGAGTCCCAGAAGGTTGTTCGTCGTGCTCGTGCTGTTCGTATCACCAATCAAGGGGTTATGAAGAACCAAATCAATGTTGTGGGTGACTATGATGAAGACTACAACTTGGATGCTTGGATTTTTCCTACTGTGGGTGCTGGACTCAACAATTGGAAAGCTGAAGATGTTATTCCTATCTCCTTTAGTCAGGAGTAAATACTATTACTGTGTTGTTACTTTTAAGTTTGTAATTTCTTGAACAATTGAACTCTTAAAGCCTTGTGCCTTACTGTAATACCTCAAAATCTGCCCTCATTCTTCTTACCTCTACTGGTGTATCATTTCGCACTCATCTGCATGTTTCACTAGATCATTAACATCATGGTAGTTCATTTCATTATTCCATAGGCATGAGATCAGTGTCCTCTGGAGAACCAGTTTATTCCATTGGTTTGTGGTTTTCTACTTCACTAAAGTTGTTTTCATGGATTACGAAATTAGGGTTTCGTATCCATGCCTATCAGATGGACTTAAAGTTTCGGTTATGTGGTTAACAACGTCTGTTGTGTTCTTGTTTCCTGATTAGGGTTTATTTCCCTAATTAGATAATGCCAGATGAAGTTGCCTTGTGGAATGTGTCCATGAGCGGTCTTGTCATTCAAGGGACCCAATTATTACTCAAGGCACAGTTTATTGAAGACCACAGTGCATGCGGGGTTTATTAGGGTTGTCATGACAAACGAATGTCGGTTTATGGCATAAGAGATTATAGTGGTGGTTTATTATGATAATCAGAGCGTTGTGGCCCTTTTTACGGTTCGTCGTTGGTAATGCAGATTGGAAGGTTGACTGAAGAGCGTTGATTCATTAAAGACTCGGGTTTGAATTAGAGGGGAGGTTTAAATTGGATTAAACAGGTTGAGATTGGCCGCAAGGGTAACTTGGGTTTCGATAATTTGTGTCCGTGCTAACATTCATTTTTGCCCACTATCCAAATTAGACCCATAAACTTTGTTTAGTTCATTGTCCACATTAAACAACTCAATTTTAACCTCCATTTTGGATCCATTTCAAGGCCCATTTATTTTGATTTATTCGGATTTCATTTGTCTATCTTTATAGCCAACTAACAACCGTATTCCAAAGACGCATATTGTTCATTCACCCACCTTTATCGGCGTTTTATGTTTATTATTCTATTCTGCACTCTTGGTATTAAGGGAATAAGAGTAAATAAATAAAAAAGAGAGGTCCTCCCTTGTCATGGCACACCATAGAAATGCAGCGGGAAATTGCTAACAGTGAGCTTAGGAGAAAAGTTGTAATCCAATCCTCATTGATAACGAAAATACAGATATGGATTATCAGTGGTTACAAAAGTCGCATGAATAAGCTATCAAAAAAGGACCAATCTAAGAAAGGAAGTAGGTAACAAGAAATTCTCTTCCAACTAAAATATTCAGATACAAAAAAAATATCAGAAGGGGAAAAGAACTGATGAATAATCAGCAAAAAAAATTAAGATCATTGAAGCTCCGGTCCTAGGATCTTTTTCTTGGCTAAATTTATTCAAAATGCAAAATTGGGAAAAAAAAGAAGCTTCTCCTGAATCACGCTTCATATCTCTAACATAAACCATTCCCGGTTCCAATTTCAATCGTAAGCTCGTCGTCGCATAAACCTGCAAATTTTAACAATGGAACAATGCTCCCAAATCAGAACCAGGAAGAAAATTGTGGCAAAGAAAAGAAGAGTTTTAACAGTAAGTCAGGCAATTGGAAATGGTTTTCTCACTGTCATAGCAGGATCAGTCATGTACATGAGGATAGCATCACAGAAATTCAGGAGTCTAGCATACGAGAAATCAAACCAAAAATCCTACAACAACAGAGCAAATTGAAAATTAGTATGGGTTCCCAATTCGAAACAGAAATCAAAGGAGATATCCATTCATATTATCAGCTCAAAACAAAAACTCATAATAGAATAGGAAAACCATAACAGAATGGAGAATGAAAGCCTAACAGAATTATAACTGACAGTACCAAACTTAACTGAACTTCTCCTTCTAGAAGCTTCATCCAAGCAGAGCTATAAATCAGTAGCTTTCTCAATCATTTTTTTTCTCTCTCTCCCCCAAAAATTTTCACAAACACTGCACCATTTTCCTTTCTATACAATTTTCAATCCTTCATCCAATTCTCCCTCTTCTCAATCTCTTCTTCCATTCTTTTCACCACTCATATTCTCCTTCCCTAGTTTCTTCATGTTTCTACCACAATTTTTTCAAAAAAAGCACTTCAATCAATCTACCAAAACCTGCAACCATAATCAACAACAAGAACTCACCACGATTCAGGCACAGATCGCAATCAACACAGATCATAACAACAATGCAACCATTCATAATCGAAGCAGGAGGATTAAAGGAAAAGAGTTTAACATAAATTCTAAATGGGCTGCAACAAACCTCTCTCAACCTTTCTTCGCATACATCATCTTCATGGCGTCATAATCTTCTTCAATCCGAAGCGTCAATCAGCAACGTATCCATCACCAACTTAACGCTTTATGCCACACATTCAACACCTTCAGATCGTCATCTTCGCTCGCCCCGCAACACATTAATGAACCTGCAAAAGATTTGAATCAACGAGAGCCTGTAGGTTCAAGAACTGCATTTTTACAATCACGAACCAAAAGTAATACCAGCGGTGAAATGATTCAAGAATCGTTGTATCAGTGATCAAATTTCACCTACAACGCACAACTCCGCAAGAATTCGCGACTATGTGAACATTGAATCAACGCCAACCACAAAATCGCAAGAACAAATCGCCACCCACTTCTTCTTCGGACTCCGCCGTCTCATGGATTTGAAGAGGACGAGATCGAGAGCTCGAACCTAAATTTGCGCTGCTGTTGGTCGCGTGATGGTTCATGGTTCATCCGTTGTTTCTTTGGTGTTAGGATTGAAATTCATGGTAACTTTCATCGAGGTTGAGAGGATTCTGCCATCATCGAAGAGTTCGCAGGGAGACGTGATCAGACACGACGAAGAGGAAGGTGCGGCGGAGAAGAATCGCGGCTGAGGAATTGGATTTCGACGGAAGGTCTGTGAAAAGAGGAAAAACGCATTGGGTGGGAACGGCGACAGTAGGTACATGGTGGTGGAGTTTATGGTGCTTCCGGCGGCACCGTTTTATGAAGAAGATGAGTGGATGGTTTGTTAAATTAGGGTTTTCTTTTGTTTTTTTTTTAGGGATTCAGTAACATGAAGATTGGGCTTAAGGGTGCAACTGCCATGGACCTTTTCTTCGCACCTCCCAGATTCAATTTCGCACCTTTCCTGCGTTTTGCTTAGGGGATTTGGGCCTTAGGGCCTTGTTTACTATTGGTGCCTATCAGATTGCTATGTATACCCTTTCCTGCGGGTTGTGATTGGAGTTGGGCCTCCTGGATCATTAAAGTCTTATTAGGACCCTGCAATTCCTAAAATCCCCCCTGTTGCTTGTATTATTTTTTGGGTTATTTTTCTAATGATTTTCTTGTAAAAAATCATTAGTTAATCAATTTGCAATTAATTTTTACTAGAATTTCAATTACTTTCTTGTTAGTTATTTTTATTAGGATTTTTATGATTATAATTATGGTTGTTAAATAATTTTTGGATTAACTTCTTTCTATATTTCTTGTTAATTTTTGATTAGAATGTTGGCATTGATTTTAATTATAATTATGGTTGTTAAATATTTTTTGGATTAACTTGTGATAAGTGTTTATGAGTTTTTAATCGATTTGAATCGATTTGGATTATGGTCAAAGCTTCACAAAGAATTTATGGAAGATAAGCATTTATTTTGCTTATGGAGATCACAAGACCTTACTTGAGATTTTTTCGGATTTCTTTTGCGTGAAGAATCGGTACTTCATTCAAGTAAGTGATTTCGAGTTTTTTCGGCCTTTAAGCATCATTTTAGTCGTATGCGGTTTAGGACCATGTAATTTAAGATGCATCTGAGCCCTCCCACCTGAGGCATTGGATATATTTGTGATTTATGTTGATATGTATCGATTTCGGAACTTAGGGATTAGGTTAGGGACCATTAAGATCGATTCCTTTCATTCCCCCTTAAAATCCGCTTCTTCACCCATTTTGTCGCATTTATTAAAAATAGTTTTAGGTGTGATAAAATTCTGGAAAAATTCATGGGTGATCCTCATCCTCTTAATTAATTTGTCATATTTTTTATTTCCAGATTTGGGTGGTTTTAATATTTTATTTGGATTTTAGTTCACAAGCTGTCCCAAAAGGGAAGGTTTTGGCATAAGGGACCAAAAACAATTTTTCCCCATAGGTGTGAAACCTATTTTTTGTGTGTGATTAATCACTGTAATTTGTGACATTTTGATGCTCCTTAAGCATTTTTTTCATAATTTTTAGTGCCCTTTTTGATCCACTTTGTGGAGTTGTTTTTGGGTGATCATGTTTTGTTACCTTGCTAATCAAGGAATTGTTTTGGCACTTTGGTGCATAATTTTATGAAATCCTTTTGGACAATGTGAGATAATGATGTTATTATTCCAGGGATTTAATTTCATTTTTTTTAAAGGCTTTTTGCTATTTTTCCATGTCACCTAGATCCTAGGTTGATTCATGTGTGTATATGCTCCATATCCTAGGAGTTAAGAAGGCATTCATGCCATTTGATTGAGAAACTTTTTGGTAACTTTTATGAGTTGATTATAGGTCATGTGTATGTACTTAATTCTAGTTATAGTCCATTTTTTGAACCATATTCATTTGGTTTGTTTTAGTGTTTCAAAATGCATACTTATGTGAATTAGTTTAACTTAAACGGTTTTGTTAATTTCTTCTCATGTTTAACTTGAATTATGTGGAAATCATTAATGACTATTCATGCATTCTCATTGCATCTCATGCCTTGTATGCTACTGACCCATAATCATTCCATGCATATTCATATGTCATATTTCCTTAGTTTGCATCATGTGCGATCTTATGCGATGTTTATTCCATTTCATCTCACATATTCTTCTCATTGCTCCATATGCCTAATCCATTGCATCCATGATTGTATATTCATTCATCCATCTTCATAAGCATTCACTACTGACTTTGATGTTCATTTTATGCATTAATCCATTTTTTTAAGCCATATGCATTCATATTTCATCCATGAGTCATAATTTGCATTTATGTGAACTTAGGTGAACTTTTTGTACATAGTTTGACATAGTTTGAATTTGTGAGGTATCCTAGCATACCTAGGGACCTATAGAATGTAGCTACTGACTTTAGAAGTCATGTAACCTTTAGGTACCTTCACCTTTAGACTTAGGTCTTATTTTGAACCCTAGTTCCATTCTAGGGCGTTTATGGTACTTAATCGCTTTCATGCTTTGATTTTACTTTCAATATGCATTGTCATGCTAACTTTTGTTTTGTAGGGGGGAAGATTGAGGTAAGAATTACTTCATTCCTATCTCTTATTCATTTTAATGTTGTTTGCCTTTGCACCTTGTGCTTTGCTGTTAGGCTTTCCCTTTCTTTAGAGACAACTTAACTTCCTTAGGAAGTAAGTTAGTTTCTAATTCTCTTTTTCTTCTTTTCCTTTTCTTTCTTAGGATTAGAATACCTCATTAACCATAGGATATCCCTTTTGTATATGATAACTAACTTAGGGTTGTGTCTTAGTCCCCTTAGTTTGTCCTTTTATCAACTTGAGTCATTCTCTTTCTCATCTCAAAAGAAAAGCAATAAAACATTTAATAAAAACCGAACAATCTTGTACGACACGAGACTTTGTTGCGGAGTGTTTATACGCGTCCTGTTTCGGGGCGAGGTGTAAATGCTTCCCGCGATGGATAGGTCTTAGTACAAGACAGTTCACAAACAAATTCAAAACATTTCTTTTAAAAGACAAAAACAAACAATAAACGACTATCCTGCGGGAACTTCTCTTCTCATCTCATTCACTCATAACGCGAACTTGCGACTACTTGTCTCGCATGCAAGACGGTTAACGCACTCGTACCAGACGAGCCTGCAGCACCTGAGCATAGACATACGCAGTTCCAGCATAAAAAACACAAACAATCAGTTCCCGCCTAGGTTAGGCGAACTACGTCGACTCTGATCCTCATTATCCCGATGAGGTACGTAGGCAGCGGGGTAGGGCCCGTTCGAGCACATTCTTTATTTTCCCTACATTTCACCCTTTCATTCCATTTTCATTTTCTTATTCAGTTCCTTTCTCATTTTACTTCCGTTCCAGTCAGCGGTTTTATTCAGCAGCAGTTATATTTTCTCACCCTTTGAAACAAACAAGCAAGCGTGGATCCCGTCGGGTACGACGGACGGATTGGGGTGCTAATACCTTCTCAATTCGTAACCGACTCCCGAACTCCGATCTTTGGTTCGCAAGGCCTTGTCCTTTCCTTTCTTCCTTAGGTTTGTGCAACATTACCTTTCCCATTCTTTCGGGATAAAAATGTCTGGCTGGCGACTCTAACCTTTCCGCGCCACTTTCGCGTTTGTACTAGGATGAAAATCCCGGGAGCGACAGCTGGCGACTCTGCTGGGGATTAACCTGATTCTTCCGGTTTCCCTTGTAGAGTCAATCCTAGCGCCTGTTTGGTTTTGCTTCTTTGGGTGTTTGTTTGCTGTTGTTGCATGCTTTAGTTTAGCTTTATCTGTTTTATTTACAGTTTTATTTTACAGCTTTACTTTATCGCATTTATTTATCGCTTTCAGTATTTTATTTTCCATGCATCATATTATACTGGACTGTCTGGCTGTGCTGGTTTTCATTTTTTCTGTGGGTTGGGAGTTACTGTGAGATAAGCCAACTACCCGGCTTGAGTGCACCATAGGATTAGCGTGGACGCATTGTGCTCGCATGGTTACATGATGAGTGGTGATGTGTTCCACACCCAGGTTGCGACTGTCTTGGGACTATTCTGTGTGGGGGTTCTTCCCCACTTCAGGGTACAACCTTGATAGTTATGTGCAGCTGGGGACCGATCATTGAGAACCTTAATGGAAACAACCCTCTCCAGTGATGACAGTGGCAGACCACATTTGTTGGCAAACCCACTCGCATCCGAGGGTCCATTGGGAACTCGCATAGGATGGCCTGGTTCTCTCATAGGAATTCAGTTAAAGCAAACTGTTCGTATGACGATAGTATTGTACCCTTCGGGATGAATGTACTATTGTTTCTCGATTCAGTGCTTGAAACTGGAAACTTGTGAGGGATGCTTGTTTTTCCGGACTCAACTGAGACCTCCCTGAGTAGTACATAATGCCAAACCGATTCCCTGATTTGGTCATGAGCCATTTCTCGGAAATGGTGAACGTATTATTGCTATTCGGCTTTGAGAGTCCGTGATGTTGACCCGAGTAGCATACCCGTGAGATTGGGAGGGGTTTACAGGTTTGCAGGAACCCTAAACTTCAACATACCCACTTTGCCAGTATTGTTCAGTGTTCTATGGTTCCTTGATTCTGAGATCTGGGATTTCTATTCAGAGAAATTGTTACTGTGATTACCATTATAACCTTGATATTGTGACTCTCCACAGATACTTGGCTCGTTGTTCAACTTCAACACCATCAGTGACTATTCTATTATGTGATCCAGTTCTACAGTTATTGGGTTCTCAATTATGGGGTTCTATACAGAGATGGTGCCGTTATTGGGGTTCTATACAAACAGTTGGTTCACTGCTCAACACCAACATCACACCATTGATCACACGTTTGTTGCATACATGACATCATAGCATTTCTACACACATGTTCAGTTATTTCTGAGGATCACATATCTGTATCATGCTGTTGGATCTTTCTGTATCAAAATTTGAATCAAATCAGATAGATTCCTCAGAAATAATTGAACATGGCATTTGCATACATCCTTGCATTCTTGACAGGTGTTCAGAGACACATTCTTTTCCTGACTTGATTTCTCATCAGAATGGATAACTTGAATCACATTCATCAAGGTATGTATTTGAAGCAACTCCGGGCGGAGGTAATCGAAGGAAGACCCAGCTGAGGCCATTCAGGGCAGAAGTATAAGCTTTATTTCAGAATCAGAAACTGTTGAAAGAGGAAGTCAACCAGATGAAGACTCAGATAAGCCGATTATGGAAATCCTGAATGTGGTGTCAAGGAAATGAAGCTATTTTCATCCCTACTGAGGGGAACTACGCTGCTCTGATTCTCCATTGGTCAATGGAGATACGTAGGCAGGAGATCATGCAAGATCTTTCCGAGCAACCTTATTTATCAACTTCCTTTATCAACTTCCTTTATCAACCTCTTCCCTCCAGATGTCGTTTGTCATCATCCAACCTCAGCTTCCCAAGAGAGTCCTAGGACCAAAGCATATGGGTAAAGGCCGGAACAACTTGAGAAGAAGTTTGATCATATTCTGAAGTCGTACACGCAACAAGTTTCCTTATTTACTCAAATTTGAACTGGTTGAGTTAGACGCATCAGGACCATCTCTGACAAAGCTTTCTTTGGGGTTTCAATGCCAAGTACGATTACCATTCTGGGGCACCTGGCCTGTTAATTGAAGATTGCAAGTCTTTCAGAGGCAAAAGTGAAGACGAGTTCCCGAATTTGATCGACTCAAAGGTCATCATGCCAGAAAGTCTGCTCACATATTGAAGTCTCCTCATCAAATGGGTCTCCCAATTTGCAAAGGCATCTTCATAAGCAATAAGTCCAGACGGAGTCAAGTCTCCTCAATGACGGCAATGTTCAGCTTCTTTACTGCATTTTCATTTGTAGTTTATATTGTTTGTTCAAACATTTGTATGCATGCATGAAACTTATTTGTTTTTGAATGATAACCATAATAAAATGCACATGTTTCTCTTGAAGTAATCCATTCGTATTCACTCATGATTTTGTGTATATGCATTGCAATACCAACTGTTGTGATTAAACTCTATCAGGGAGGACGACGAAATGAAAACGCAAAAATCTCTAATTGTGTGCTTTTAAGAAAGACCATGTTGATGATGTACAGGCATTGTTTCAAGTCCTAAACACCGGAGATATAAGGAAGATAGACCCTCGCCAACCCATTTGAGCCTTGAAGTAGGAGTTTCTTTTTGCATGAAAAAACCCTTGCACTAAACCTAGGGGCAGGGTAGGCGTCAGTTAGTTTGACCGAGCGTTCAAATTTCAAAAAGGAGTGCAAATCTGAGGATTCATTACCTTTCGTTGTACCAAATCAAGAGGTCCAATGACCAGGAACCACAATGGTTATCCCAATCAAGAGGTCCAGAGACCGGAAACCACAAAGGTTATCCTTCCTCAACCAAGAAGTGAGACAGTCACGACCCTTTCAAAGCAATCAAGACAAACAGTGTCACGCGATTTGTTCAAAAAAAAAAGAAGAATTGAAAAAAAAATGAATGAGAAAGCCCGCTAAGTCGAAACTTGAAAACAAGCGACTTAGGCAAAAATTAGGGCATCCCGCTGGACTTCACAATCAAAGATTCACATGAATCAGTCCAGGCAAAAGTTAGGGATAATCAAATAATGCAAAAGCGAAAGACGAAAAGGATTACACAAGGAAGATCCTTGGACAAGAACAAATTCGTGTGATACAGACACGAAAGACGAAGGGATGACTGACTCCAAACGACAACCTGAGTGGTGCTTAAACCGTTAGTGTAATTGGTTCCTCAACCATCACAAAACCCTTTTTGAGAGGTGAACGCTTGTGAAAGCTAGCTGAACATAGGAGTGGAGAACATCACGAAGATGGGTGGGCACAAATAAATTTCGAGCCTATATCTTTTGTTTCTATAACCGTGAACCAGGCCACGATACGACCCTCAAAAGTCCTAACTGAAACAGGGTTATTTTTGAGAGCATACTACCACGAGACCGCGTTCCTGACTCCTATGAGTTGTGTTGAAAGTTCTTTGTTGGTGTTGCATGTGCATGCTTTCATCCATCAAAAATCAATGTCGTATCTTAACCAGTGATTCACTCACAAAAGTTTGCGACATCTTTTTCAGTAAAACTTCAAGATTAATATGTGTGTTGCGTTAGAATTTTCATTCTTAAAATAAACATTTTCTGCTTGCATACATTTGTTTGGCATCATAAAAGTCCATGTATGGAATCTCAGTCCAGGAGCTTAATCTTGCCAAGTTGAGAAGTCTGAAACTTCCGAAGGACAATCTGTCGAGGTGCACTTTTCAAGAAAACTCCATTGAGTAGGGACTTTCCCAACAGTTGTGGTAAGAGCCAACTAATCTGGGGAAGTCATGTCGAGCAATCTCTTCAAAGTTCAGCCAAGCCGGGGCAATCACTTCGAGATTCAAATCTCTCAAAGAGCCATTAGTCTGATGCATGCATTCAAATTTTAGCCAAACTGGGGCAATTACTTCGAGATCCAATCTCTCAAAGAACAATTGATCTGGGTATTTTCTTCAAAGCATAGTCATTCAGAGGTGATCACTTCAAGACTCGTACTGGGGCAGGCCACCCCAAGAGCATGAGAAGTCACTCTCTCCCGAAGACGGTTAATCCAAAGGTCAAAATACTGGGGAAAAATATTTCACGGTGATATGAGGTTTTTCATTAATCCGCGTGAAGCAAATTTCTTTCATAGACCATGCAGTCTGGGGCAGTTATTTCGAGATCCAACGAATCTCTCCAAGAGTTTGAAGACACTGAGGCATTTCCTATGCCATGTTTTCTGTAAAATCCTCTTGAGACGTTTTCTTTTGATGGACTTTAATTTGAGGCGAGTTGAAAATTTAAGAGAACCATTATTCAATCATGGTTAGTTGGCGATCTATCAACCCAGAGGCTGGAAGCAAAGCCATTGTCAGCCCAATACTTCAAGAGTTGTTTCATCAGCAAGCTTCACTGATCAAAATGTCTTAGCTAGTCTCATTAGACAATCCCTTCTCCGGCAGTGTAGCAAAGTGAAAGCTACTCCTTGAGCAGAAAGGTATCATCGTTTCTTATCCCCAGCAGGAGACACCTTACATCTCTCATTCCCAACATGAGAGGATTTATCTCTTATCCCCAGTGATTGGCAGCTTGAGCTTTTATCTTCAGCCTGAAGCTTTATCATTAATATCACCCGTCATCCCTAGTAATGTGTAAGTTGAAATCTCTCCCGGCAAGGTAGCAGAAGGTGGATGTCATCCCCAAGCAGGAGTTTCTCTTCAGACAGGGGCAATTCTCAGCAGTATAAGGAGTGTTTTGCCTCCCCAGCAGGTGCTTCCTCAACGGTGTCATGCCTTTGGTTCTCATCCAGATCAGGAAGTCCTCACTTCCCCATCAGAGTTCAGGAAGGGTCCATCTCCATCAAGGTCTTGGCACTCCAATCCCAAAGTCCAATTTATTTTTGGCGATGGCGGCAGTTCAGAGCTGGTGCATTATTAACAGTTTTCCCCGCAGAGTTGTTTCCTCCTCATCAGGTTGAGCCAGATCAATGCAGTGATCGTCGTTTCTCCCCCAGCCAAGTTATCTGGGATACTTGCAGTCTTCTTGTCAGAAGATCTCTTTGCATTTGCATTTGCATCCAGTAATCATCATTACATTTGCATCCTCCAAAGCGTAGCATTTCCATCGTCATGGAGCATTACGCCATAAATCCAAACATATGCATACCAGCATGGGCCAGTTTTGAGGTATATTACATAAAGACCCGTTACATCTCCAATCAGATTGAAGTGTTACCCACAGAATGCAACTTCGTTTCCCAGGGTGGATGCTTCCACCAAGTCTTGTTGTTATTCCCAATTGAGTCTTGTTTCAGTACAACAGCCTCATTTTTCCGCGTCTCCGTTTCAGTACAACGGTCGCGTCTTGGGCTCTCGTTTAAGTACAACGATCCTGTTCCTTTCGAGTCTCCATTTAAGTACAATGGTCTCGTCATTGAGTCTTGTTTCAGTACAACAGTCTCATTTCTTTCGCGTCTCCGTTTCAGTACAACGGTCGCATCTCAGGTTATCATTTAAGTACAATGATCCTGTTTTCTTGGGCTCTCGTTTAAGTACAACGATCCCGTTCCTTTCGAATCTCCATTTAAGTACAATGGTCTCGTATTTGAGTCTTGTTTCAGTACAACAGTCTCATTTCTTTCGCGTCTCCGTTTCAGTACAACGGTCGCGTCTCAGGTTATCATTTAAGTACAATGATCCTGTTTTCTTGGGCTCTCGTTTAAGTACAACGATCCCATTCCTTTCGAGTCTCCATTTAAGTACAATGGTCTCGTCATTGAGTCTTGTTTCAGTACAACAGTCTCATTTCTTTCGCGTCTCCGTTTCAGTACAACGGTCGCGTCTCAGGTTATCATTTAAGTACAATGATCCTGTTTTCTTGGGCTCTCGTTTAAGTACAACGATCCCATTCCTTTCGAGTCTCCATTTAAGTACAATGGTCTCGTCATTGAGTCTTGTTTCAGTACAACAGTCTCATTTCTTTCGCGTCTCCGTTTCAGTACAACGGTCGCATCTCAGGTTATCATTTAAGTACAATGATCCTGTTTTCTTGGGCTCTCGTTTAAGTACAACGATCCCGTTCCTTTCGAATCTCCATTTAAGTACAATGGTCTCGTATTTGAGTCTTGTTTCAGTACAACAGTCTCATTTCTTTCGCGTCTCCGTTTCAGTACAACGGTCGCGTCTCAGGTTATCATTTAAGTACAATGATCCTGTTTTCTTGGGCTCTCGTTTAAGTACAACGATCCCATTCCTTTCGAGTCTCCATTTAAGTACAATGGTCTCGTCATTGAGTCTTGTTTCAGTACAACAGTCTCATTTCTTTCGCGTCTCCGTTTCAGTACAACGGTCGCATCTCAGGTTATCATTTAAGTACAATGATCCTGTTTTCTTGGGCTCTCGTTTAAGTACAACGATCCCGTTCCTTTCGAATCTCCATTTAAGTACAATGGTCTCGTATTTGAGTCTTGTTTCAGTACAACAGTCTCATTTCTTTCGCGTCTCCGTTTCAGTACAACGGTCGCGTCTCAGGTTATCATTTAAGTACAATGATCCTGTTTTCTTGGGCTCTCGTTTAAGTACAACGATCCCATTCCTTTCGAGTCTCCATTTAAGTACAATGGTCTCGTCATTGAGTCTTGTTTCAGTACAACAGTCTCATTTCTTTCGCGTCTCCGTTTCAGTACAACGGTCGCATCTCAGGTTATCATTTAAGTACAATGATCCTGTTTGCTTGGGCTCTCGTTTAAGTACAACGATCCCGTTCCTTTCGAATCTCCATTTAAGTACAATAGTCTCGTACTTGAGTTTTGTTCCAACAGTCTCATTTTTTTCGCGTCTCCATTCGAGGATGGTTTCGTGTTAGATCCGAGGATCTTTTGATTTGTCATTCGAGGATGGCATTTCTTTTTTCAAGTCCTTCTGCGGTTGGTCTTGTTGTTGTGGCTATTATTCGAGGATAGTAGTTCACTTTTCGAGCTTATTGATCGAGGTCAGTTTGTCTCTTTTGCAAAGTCTGTCCGAGGTCAGTCTTTGTTGTTGGTGGTTATCGCCTGCGGCCGGTATACCATTGTGTTTCTATTCCAGGATGGTTTTTAGCACTAGATCTGAGGATCCCGTGTGAGTTGTCATGCGAGGATGGCATTCTTCCTAGCATATTCCCACCTGGTTCTATTTTCGCTACCTATTCAGAGGTCAAAATCAAAAAAAATAATAAATAAATAAATAAATGGGCAGATGGAATTTCCATTACCCTCGGTGTGCAAATTTTCAGGTTTTATTCGAGTATTCAATCACTCCATACCTTGAACGTCTAAAAGCTGTTGCAATTATCCGTTCAGGTCTGCAGATGATTGAATAGGGGCAGCTGTAATACCTCAAAATCTGCCCTCATTCTTCTTACCTCTACTGGTGTATCATTTCGCACTCATCTGCATGTTTCACTAGATCATTAACATCATGGTAGTTCATTTCATTATTCCATAGGCATGAGATCAGTGTCCTCTGGAGAACCAGTTTATTCCATTGGTTTGTGGTTTTCTACTTCACTAAAGTTGTTTTCATGGATTACGAAATTAGGGTTTCGTATCCATGCCTATCAGATGGACTTAAAGTTTCGGTTATGTGGTTAACAACGTCTGTTGTGTTCTTGTTTCCTGATTAGGGTTTATTTCCCTAATTAGATAATGCCAGATGAAGTTGCCTTGTGGAATGTGTCCATGAGCGGTCTTGTCATTCAAGGGACCCAATTATTACTCAAGGCACAGTTTATTGAAGACCACAGTGCATGCGGGGTTTATTAGGGTTGTCATGACAAACGAATGTCGGTTTATGGCATAAGAGATTATAGTGGTGGTTTATTATGATAATCAGAGCGTTGTGGCCCTTTTTACGGTTCGTCGTTGGTAATGCAGATTGGAAGGTTGACTGAAGAGCGTTGATTCATTAAAGACTCGGGTTTGAATTAGAGGGGAGGTTTAAATTGGATTAAACAGGTTGAGATTGGCCGCAAGGGTAACTTGGGTTTCGATAATTTGTGTCCGTGCTAACATTCATTTTTGCCCACTATCCAAATTAGACCCATAAACTTTGTTTAGTTCATTGTCCACATTAAACAACTCAATTTTAACCTCCATTTTGGATCCATTTCAAGGCCCATTTATTTTGATTTATTCGGATTTCATTTGTCTATCTTTATAGCCAACTAACAACCGTATTCCAAAGACGCATATTGTTCATTCACCCACCTTTATCGGCGTTTTATGTTTATTATTCTATTCTGCACTCTTGGTATTAAGGGAATAAGAGTAAATAAATAAAAAAGAGAGGTCCTCCCTTGTCATGGCACACCATAGAAATGCAGCGGGAAATTGCTAACAGTGAGCTTAGGAGAAAAGTTGTAATCCAATCCTCATTGATAACGAAAATACAGATATGGATTATCAGTGGTTACAAAAGTCGCATGAATAAGCTATCAAAAAAGGACCAATCTAAGAAAGGAAGTAGGTAACAAGAAATTCTCTTCCAACTAAAATATTCAGATACAAAAAAAATATCAGAAGGGGAAAAGAACTGATGAATAATCAGCAAAAAAAATTAAGATCATTGAAGCTCCGGTCCTAGGATCTTTTTCTTGGCTAAATTTATTCAAAATGCAAAATTGGGAAAAAAAAGAAGCTTCTCCTGAATCACGCTTCATATCTCTAACATAAACCATTCCCGGTTCCAATTTCAATCGTAAGCTCGTCGTCGCATAAACCTGCAAATTTTAACAATGGAACAATGCTCCCAAATCAGAACCAGGAAGAAAATTGTGGCAAAGAAAAGAAGAGTTTTAACAGTAAGTCAGGCAATTGGAAATGGTTTTCTCACTGTCATAGCAGGATCAGTCATGTACATGAGGATAGCATCACAGAAATTCAGGAGTCTAGCATACGAGAAATCAAACCAAAAATCCTACAACAACAGAGCAAATTGAAAATTAGTATGGGTTCCCAATTCGAAACAGAAATCAAAGGAGATATCCATTCATATTATCAGCTCAAAACAAAAACTCATAATAGAATAGGAAAACCATAACAGAATGGAGAATGAAAGCCTAACAGAATTATAACTGACAGTACCAAACTTAACTGAACTTCTCCTTCTAGAAGCTTCATCCAAGCAGAGCTATAAATCAGTAGCTTTCTCAATCATTTTTTTTCTCTCTCTCCCCCAAAAATTTTCACAAACACTGCACCATTTTCCTTTCTATACAATTTTCAATCCTTCATCCAATTCTCCCTCTTCTCAATCTCTTCTTCCATTCTTTTCACCACTCATATTCTCCTTCCCTAGTTTCTTCATGTTTCTACCACAATTTTTTCAAAAAAAGCACTTCAATCAATCTACCAA
The DNA here is from genome assembly GCA_963966055.1 of Lathyrus aphaca. Lineage (NCBI taxonomy): Eukaryota > Viridiplantae > Streptophyta > Magnoliopsida > Fabales > Fabaceae > Lathyrus > Lathyrus aphaca. Next base: position 62,563,535 of record OZ014523.1, on the reverse strand, counting down.
AACCTGCAACCATAATCAACAACAAGAACTCACCACGATTCAGGCACAGATCGCAATCAACACAGATCATAACAACAATGCAACCATTCATAATCGAAGCAGGAGGATTAAAGGAAAAGAGTTTAACATAAATTCTAAATGGGCTGCAACAAACCTCTCTCAACCTTTCTTCGCATACATCATCTTCATGGCGTCATAATCTTCTTCAATCCGAAGCGTCAATCAGCAACGTATCCATCACCAACTTAACGCTTTATGCCACACATTCAACACCTTCAGATCGTCATCTTCGCTCGCCCCGCAACACATTAATGAACCTGCAAAAGATTTGAATCAACGAGAGCCTGTAGGTTCAAGAACTGCATTTTTACAATCACGAACCAAAAGTAATACCAGCGGTGAAATGATTCAAGAATCGTTGTATCAGTGATCAAATTTCACCTACAACGCACAACTCCGCAAGAATTCGCGACTATGTGAACATTGAATCAACGCCAACCACAAAATCGCAAGAACAAATCGCCACCCACTTCTTCTTCGGACTCCGCCGTCTCATGGATTTGAAGAGGACGAGATCGAGAGCTCGAACCTAAATTTGCGCTGCTGTTGGTCGCGTGATGGTTCATGGTTCATCCGTTGTTTCTTTGGTGTTAGGATTGAAATTCATGGTAACTTTCATCGAGGTTGAGAGGATTCTGCCATCATCGAAGAGTTCGCAGGGAGACGTGATCAGACACGACGAAGAGGAAGGTGCGGCGGAGAAGAATCGCGGCTGAGGAATTGGATTTCGACGGAAGGTCTGTGAAGAGAGGAAAAACGCATTGGGTGGGAACGGCGACAGTAGGTACATGGTGGTGGAGTTTATGGTGCTTCCGGCGGCACCGTTTTATGAAGAAGATGAGTGGATGGTTTGTTAAATTAGGGTTTTCTTTTGTTTTTTTTTTAGGGATTCAGTAACATGAAGATTGGGCTTAAGGGTGCAACTGCCATGGACCTTTTCTTCGCACCTCCCAGATTCAATTTCGCACCTTTCCTGCGTTTTGCTTAGGGGATTTGGGCCTTAGGGCCTTGTTTACTATTGGTGCCTATCAGATTGCTATGTATACCCTTTCCTGCGGGTTGTGATTGGAGTTGGGCCTCCTGGATCATTAAAGTCTTATTAGGACCCTGCAATTCCTAAAATCCCCCCTGTTGCTTGTATTATTTTTTGGGTTATTTTTCTAATGATTTTCTTGTAAAAAATCATTAGTTAATCAATTTGCAATTAATTTTTACTAGAATTTCAATTACTTTCTTGTTAGTTATTTTTATTAGGATTTTTATGATTATAATTATGGTTGTTAAATAATTTTTGGATTAACTTCTTTCTATATTTCTTGTTAATTTTTGATTAGAATGTTGGCATTGATTTTAATTATAATTATGGTTGTTAAATATTTTTTGGATTAACTTGTGATAAGTGTTTATGAGTTTTTAATCGATTTGAATCGATTTGGATTATGGTCAAAGCTTCACAAAGAATTTATGGAAGATAAGCATTTATTTTGCTTATGGAGATCACAAGACCTTACTTGAGATTTTTTCGGATTTCTTTTGCGTGAAGAATCGGTACTTCATTCAAGTAAGTGATTTCGAGTTTTTTCGGCCTTTAAGCATCATTTTAGTCGTATGCGGTTTAGGACCATGTAATTTAAGATGCATCTGAGCCCTCCCACCTGAGGCATTGGATATATTTGTGATTTATGTTGATATGTATCGATTTCGGAACTTAGGGATTAGGTTAGGGACCATTAAGATCGATTCCTTTCATTCCCCCTTAAAATCCGCTTCTTCACCCATTTTGTCGCATTTATTAAAAATAGTTTTAGGTGTGATAAAATTCTGGAAAAATTCATGGGTGATCCTCATCCTCTTAATTAATTTGTCATATTTTTTATTTCCAGATTTGGGTGGTTTTAATATTTTATTTGGATTTTAGTTCACAAGCTGTCCCAAAAGGGAAGGTTTTGGCATAAGGGACCAAAAACAATTTTTCCCCATAGGTGTGAAACCTATTTTTTGTGTGTGATTAATCACTGTAATTTGTGACATTTTGATGCTCCTTAAGCATTTTTTTCATAATTTTTAGTGCCCTTTTTGATCCACTTTGTGGAGTTGTTTTTGGGTGATCATGTTTTGTTACCTTGCTAATCAAGGAATTGTTTTGGCACTTTGGTGCATAATTTTATGAAATCCTTTTGGACAATGTGAGATAATGATGTTATTATTCCAGGGATTTAATTTCATTTTTTTTAAAGGCTTTTTGCTATTTTTCCATGTCACCTAGATCCTAGGTTGATTCATGTGTGTATATGCTCCATATCCTAGGAGTTAAGAAGGCATTCATGCCATTTGATTGAGAAACTTTTTGGTAACTTTTATGAGTTGATTATAGGTCATGTGTATGTACTTAATTCTAGTTATAGTCCATTTTTTGAACCATATTCATTTGGTTTGTTTTAGTGTTTCAAAATGCATACTTATGTGAATTAGTTTAACTTAAACGGTTTTGTTAATTTCTTCTCATGTTTAACTTGAATTATGTGGAAATCATTAATGACTATTCATGCATTCTCATTGCATCTCATGCCTTGTATGCTACTGACCCATAATCATTCCATGCATATTCATATGTCATATTTCCTTAGTTTGCATCATGTGCGATCTTATGCGATGTTTATTCCATTTCATCTCACATATTCTTCTCATTGCTCCATATGCCTAATCCATTGCATCCATGATTGTATATTCATTCATCCATCTTCATAAGCATTCACTACTGACTTTGATGTTCATTTTATGCATTAATCCATTTTTTTAAGCCATATGCATTCATATTTCATCCATGAGTCATAATTTGCATTTATGTGAACTTAGGTGAACTTTTTGTACATAGTTTGACATAGTTTGAATTTGTGAGGTATCCTAGCATACCTAGGGACCTATAGAATGTAGCTACTGACTTTAGAAGTCATGTAACCTTTAGGTACCTTCACCTTTAGACTTAGGTCTTATTTTGAACCCTAGTTCCATTCTAGGGCGTTTATGGTACTTAATCGCTTTCATGCTTTGATTTTACTTTCAATATGCATTGTCATGCTAACTTTTGTTTTGTAGGGGGGAAGATTGAGGTAAGAATTACTTCATTCCTATCTCTTATTCATTTTAATGTTGTTTGCCTTTGCACCTTGTGCTTTGCTGTTAGGCTTTCCCTTTCTTTAGAGACAACTTAACTTCCTTAGGAAGTAAGTTAGTTTCTAATTCTCTTTTTCTTCTTTTCCTTTTCTTTCTTAGGATTAGAATACCTCATTAACCATAGGATATCCCTTTTGTATATGATAACTAACTTAGGGTTGTGTCTTAGTCCCCTTAGTTTGTCCTTTTATCAACTTGAGTCATTCTCTTTCTCATCTCAAAAGAAAAGCAATAAAACATTTAATAAAAACCGAACAATCTTGTACGACACGAGACTTTGTTGCGGAGTGTTTATACGCGTCCTGTTTCGGGGCGAGGTGTAAATGCTTCCCGCGATGGATAGGTCTTAGTACAAGACAGTTCACAAACAAATTCAAAACATTTCTTTTAAAAGACAAAAACAAACAATAAACGACTATCCTGCGGGAACTTCTCTTCTCATCTCATTCACTCATAACGCGAACTTGCGACTACTTGTCTCGCATGCAAGACGGTTAACGCACTCGTACCAGACGAGCCTGCAGCACCTGAGCATAGACATACGCAGTTCCAGCATAAAAAACACAAACAATCAGTTCCCGCCTAGGTTAGGCGAACTACGTCGACTCTGATCCTCATTATCCCGATGAGGTACGTAGGCAGCGGGGTAGGGCCCGTTCGAGCACATTCTTTATTTTCCCTACATTTCACCCTTTCATTCCATTTTCATTTTCTTATTCAGTTCCTTTCTCATTTTACTTCCGTTCCAGTCAGCGGTTTTATTCAGCAGCAGTTATATTTTCTCACCCTTTGAAACAAACAAGCAAGCGTGGATCCCGTCGGGTACGACGGACGGATTGGGGTGCTAATACCTTCTCAATTCGTAACCGACTCCCGAACTCCGATCTTTGGTTCGCAAGGCCTTGTCCTTTCCTTTCTTCCTTAGGTTTGTGCAACATTACCTTTCCCATTCTTTCGGGATAAAAATGTCTGGCTGGCGACTCTAACCTTTCCGCGCCACTTTCGCGTTTGTACTAGGATGAAAATCCCGGGAGCGACACTTACCCGGGGCACAATGGTGTGCTTGTTACGGGCTGTCATTTCATTTGCATACTTCATTCAATAAAAATCAGTGGACGTTTCGTTTTCGTAAATATTGTGTTCCTTGTCTTTCTTTTCTTTTATTTTTGTTTTATCAGCTATGTGTTCTTACACACACCCACATCACTAAAATGCAGATCCTCATCCACTCTGGATCCTGTTGATAACAGTTCTACTACTGCCAATTATAATTTCGAGAATCCGATCTATCAAGCTGAAGACGGAAATGAGGACGATTGTGAAGTACCTGTAGAGCTTGCTAGGTTGTTACAACAAGAAGAGAAAGCTATACAGCCACATGAAGAGCCAGTCGAAGTTGTGAATCTGGGAACTGAAGAAAACAGGAAAGAAGTCAAGATAGGGGCTGAATTAGAGGATGGTGTCAAGAGCAGACTGATTCAGATGTTACGTGACTATGTGGAGATCTTTGCCTGGTCCTACGAAGATATGCCAGGGTTGGATACAGACATTGTGGTTCACCGTTTACCAGTGAAAGAAGATTGTCGTCCAAAGAAGCAGAAGGTTCGTCGTATGCGTCCTGAAATGTCAGAGAAGATCAAAGCAGAGGTAATGAAACAGTTCAATGCAGGGTTCTTAGCTGTGACTTCTTATCCTCAGTGGGTTGCAAATGTGGTACCAGTACCTAAGAAAGATGGTAAGGTACGTATGTGTGTGGACTACAGAGATTTGAACAAGGCTAGCCCCAAAGATGATTTTCCACTTCCTCATATTGATGTTCTGGTAGACAACACTGATCAGCATAAGGTATTCTCTTTTATGGATGGTTTCTCTGGTTACAATCAAATCAAGATGGCACCTGAAGATATGGAGAAGACAACATTTGTTACACAGTGGGGCACCTTTTGCTATAAAGTGATGCCATTTGGTTTGAAGAATGCAGGGGCAACATATCAGCGTGCTATGGTGGCTTTGTTCCATGATATGATTCATCATGAGATAGAAGTATATGTGGATGATATGATAGCCAGGTCCCAGAATGAAGAGCAACATCTTGATCATTTGCATAAGTTGTTTGAGAGGTTGAAGAAATACAAGTTGAGATTGAACCCAAACAAGTGTACTTTTGGAGTTAGGTCTGGTAAGCTCCTGGGTTTCATAGTCAGTGGAAAAGGTATTGAAGTGGATCCTGCAAAAGTGAAAGCTATACGAGAGATGCCAGCTCCCCGTACTAAGAAGGAGGTTAGAGGTTTCTTGGGACGATTGAATTACATTGCAAGATTTATTTCCCAATTAACTGCCATCTGTGAGCCAATCTTCAAGTTGTTGAAGAAAGATCAGGTGATGGAATGGAATGATGAGTGCCAGACTGCCTTTGATGAAATCGAGAGATACCTGCTAGAACCTTCAATTTTGATGCCACCATTTGATGGAAGACCCTTGATTATGTACCTAACAGTATTAGACAATTCAATGGGGTGTGTGTTGGGGCAACATGACGAGTCTGGTCGAAAAGAGCAGGCAATATACTACCTTAGCAAAAAGTTTACCGACTGTGAAACAAGATACTCACTGCTCGAGAAAACTTGCTGCGCTTTGGCATGGGCTGCTCGCCGACTAAGACAGTATATGTTGACCCATACTACCTTGTTGATTTCAAAGATGGATCCAATCAAGTACATATTTGAGAAACCTGCTCTCTCCGGAAGGATTGCAAGATGGCAAATGATCTTGACAGAATATGACATACAATATACTACTTAGAAGGCTATTAAGGGAAGTGTTGTAGCTGATCATCTGGCTCATCAAGCAGTGGATGATTATCAGTCAATGAGTTTTGAGTTCCCCGATGAAGACATTATGATTATTACCAAAGAACCTGGACAATATGACGGACCTGAACAAGGATCCCGATGGACTATGGTTTTTGATGGAGCTTCTAATGCACTTGGTAATGGTGTTGGTGTTGTGATCATTTCCCCTGAAGGTTGTCATACCCCAATCACTGCCAGACTTTGTTTCTATTGCACTAATAATATGGCTGAGTATGAGGCATGTATCCTGGGTATCAAAGCTGACATTGATATGAAGATTCAGTTCCTGGACGTGTATGGAGATTCAGCCCTGGTAGTAAGTCAGATTAAAGGAGATTGGGATACCAAGCATGATAACCTCATTCCTTACAGAGAGCATGTGTTGTCTTTGATCCCACATTTTAAAGAGATTACCTTTGGACATATTCCACGAAGAGAGAATCAGTTGGCAGATGCCTTGGCCACCATGGCATCCATGTTTGAGATCAGTTGGGATGATGAAGCTCCCAAGATTACCATTGATAGATTTGAGAAGCCTGCATACTGCAATGAGATTAACACTGAAGGGGCGGAGGAGAAGCCTTGGTTCTATGAAGTAAAAAAGATATCTTGAAGTTCAGGAGTTCCCTGAAGGGGCATCTGTCAAAGATAGGAAGTTTCTGAGAAGGTTTTCTGCTAAGTTCTTTTTGAGTAATGGGATTTTGTATAAGCGCAATCATGATTCAACTATGCTCCGTTGTGTGGATAAGAAGGAAGCAACAGAGATCATGGAAGATATGCATGATGGGATCTTTGGCACTCATTCTAGTGGACATACTATGGCAAAGAAGATATTGAGAGCAGGTTACTATTGGTCTACCATGGAATCTGACTGCTATCAGCACTCCAGGACATGTCACAAGTGTCAAATCTATGCTGATAAAGTCCATATACCTCCATCACCATTGAATGTGTTGACTGCTCCTTGGCCTTTTGCCATGTGGGGCATTGATATGATTGGTGAGATCAAACCTACTACTTCTAATGGGCATCGTTTCATCCTGGTTGCTATTGATTACTTCACAAAGTGGGTGGAGGCAGCTTCATTTGCATCTGTTACCAAGAATGTTGTGGCTCGATTCATTAGGAATAATCTTATATGTAGGTATGGCATCCCTGAAAGGATTATTACTGACAATGGCTCTAATCTGAACAACACTATGATTACTGATCCCTGCACGCAGTTCAAGATTAAGCATCACAACTCTTCTCCGTATCGTCGTAAGATGAATGGGGTAGTTGAAGCTGCTAATAAGAACATTAAGAAGATTGTACAGAAGATGACTGTTACTTACAAGGATTGGCATGAGATGTTACCATTTGCTCTTCATGGTTATCGTACCACAATACGTACTTCAACAGGGGCAACCCCATTCTCCTTAGTCTATGGTATGGAAGCAGTTCTGCCCATTGAAGTTCAGATTCCCTCCTTAAGAATTATGAAGGATGCAGGCTTGGATGAAGATGAGTGGATTCAGACTCGACTTGACCAGATAAATTTGATTGATGAGAAGAGGCTAGCAGCAGTTTGTCATGGCCAGATGTATCAGAAACGGATGATCAAAGCTTTTAACAAGAAGGTTAAGCCAAAGGTATATCAGGCTGGTGACTTGGTAATCAAGCGTATCATATTACCACAGGGTGATCCTAGGGGCAAGTGGACTCCAACATATGAAGGACCATTTGTAGTCAAGACAGTATTTTCAGGAGGTGCCATGATACTTACTACTATGGATGGTGAAGACTTCCCACAGCCTGTAAACGCAGACATAGTTAAAAAATACTACGCATGAAAAGAGACCCGCTAGGTTGACAGACCTAGGCAAAAATAAGGGCATCCCGGCAAACCAAAAGGGTTTGGGCAAAAATTAGGGATATATATAAAAAGATGTACACCCGGCAAGTCGAAAACCTGAAAAGGCGGCTTGGGCAAAAAAGGGTATCCCGGTGGATTGAAAACCTGAAAGGGCAATCCAGGCAAAAGTTAGGGATTAAAGCGTATGATTATGTCTCGTTTGGATCACCCATGAAACTGCAACCAGTTGTACTACTTACTCAAGTTTGAACAGATAAAGCTCAATCCAATCGTTTTCGTCTCAACAGCAGAAGATGAGATACTTGAAGATAATGGCAATAGTAGAATTGAAACTCAATAGGAATAAGGCACAAAACCAATTGGACTCCCTCCTTTGTCACCTGCGCGCGCTGGCCCAGTGGTTGGTGTTGCTGACTTGTGTTCTGAAAAGCAAGAGGGGCTGGGTTCAATTCCCAGCCAAGGTAAGTTCTCTTTTTCTTCTTCTTTTTTTCTATTTGTTTTGCTTATTATTAATATTAATTAATTAAAACTATAATTTTAAAATCCTAATATGTTTCATAAATATAAATCCTAAAATATTTTCTAAAACTAATTTTTTTTATTAATATGTATATATTATTATTGTATAATTTATTTGTATAATTGAGTTAATATTTAATATTTAACATTTTTTGCATATAAAACCTAATTTATTTTTGTAAACCCTAAAAAACATATTTTTTTCAAACCCTAATTTTTCTTCTTCTATTTATTTAATACTATTATTTGTATATATTATATTCATAATTTAATTAAAATTCTTAATTTAATTTTTATTAATATATAAATTGTTTATAATTTAAATTTTTGTATGTAAATATGTTTAAAAGTTAAAATTCTTAATATGATGATATGACATAATTTGTTTAGAATTTAATTTTGCATGTAAATAATTTTTATTATATGTTTAAAAATTGCTAATTTAATTTTTGTAATTATAATCTATTTTCATAATATATTCATAATTAATTTTATAATTTACATATAACTTAAAATTCTATAATAATTGTTCATATTTTCTTATTAACCTTTAAAAAATTTTGTTTATTATAATATTCTTGTTTATTTCATTATTATTATTAATTATATTCTTGTGGTATTTATTTATTACTAACCCCATTAATTTGGTATTATCTTTTATTATTATTATTTTCACTAACCCAATTATAATTATTTATTTATTTTGCTTATTATATTTGATTTTGCTTTTATTATTATTATGTAATTGCTCCTTGGTGTAATATTTATTTATAATGTTTATTATTTATATTTTATGCTATGGTTAGTAAATAGGGAGTGTAAACATACTTGTAATATAAAATCAATTTAGATCACAAATTTAAAGATAAATATTAAAATTGTACACTCACACACGTAAGTCGATCTTTGATCGCCATCTCACTTCCTTAGGGATACCTCTCATGTTGCCTACTCAAAAAGGCCAAGTAGGGTGTATAAAGCAAAAGTCCCTCAAAATAAAGTCATCTAGTCCCTTAATAAATAAAAGATCAAGTCCCTTTTCGAATGTTGCCTTCGTAATGATCTTGTCCCTTTCGAATAAAGATGATGGTCCCTCCAAAATTGCTTATACACCCCACAGTTGCCTACATAAACAGATGTCCCTTTACTTGTCCCTCACATCCAAGGTAATGACTACCTATTCCTTAATAATAGGGATAGTCTTACCACTTAAAGGATTCAAGAACAGAAAAGACTCAAACTTAGGGTAGGTTCCTCATAGTTACTTGCTCACTCTTCAAAAATTTTCAAACACTTCACAATTTCAAACAATTTTCAAAACAAAGGTTTTTTACGCATCCGTACATGGATCATTATCAAACTCTTAAGAAAATTTCTATTCACACACTTCACATTTCAAAAACATTTTAAAGTGAGCTAAGTAACTAAGAGCCCATGGATAACCATGGATGTAAAGGGTGCTAACACCTTCCCTTTACATAACCTACCCCCCAAACCCAAAAATCTTTTAAGGTCTTTCCTGTTCTTTTATGCCCTTTCCTTTGGATAAAATAAAAGTCGGTGGCGACTCTTGCTATCCGCAACATTTAACTAAAGTCAGTTCTCCCACCGTGTTACACTAGGTACGTCGATGATAACTGTCTGTATGCTTTGGGTCTTTATCATGGTGTTTTCCATTTATTAGATTTTTTAGGCTCGCATAATATTTTTATTAATCAGGAACCTACCTATGAGAGGCTGACAGTTGAGTTTTTAAGTTCATTGATATACACTGTCAGTCCTAACACTGCTAGCACAGTCGGTACTGTTAATTTTAGACTGTTTGGAATTGAATATGAATTCAGTACCGACGAGCTAACAGTCTTGTTAGGAACCCCTCATAGGGAAGATGCGATTTGTGAGGCACCTTTGGATGCGGAATGGTCGGCCGAGGTATTTTCCTTCTGGCAGAGGCTTTCAAGTACTTCAATAAATTCTTTTGAAGGAATACTTGCGTCGACCATTCATAACCCGACCATAAGAGTTTTCAGATATCTTTTGGCATGTACTATTTTTGGCCGGGAGAGTCCAAACAAGGGAAATGCTAGAGAACTCCTATTTTTGCAAGGATGCCTCACTGGTACCCATATCAATCCGGTCCTGTTTATGCTTGCACACATGGCTTTACTTACTAATAAAACAGGACCGATTGTTTTTGGAGGGCTTGTTACGTCTATTGCTCGGGCTCTTGACCTGAACAATGAGATAGTTACACTTGAACCACTACCTCCTCGCACAATTAATTTAAAATTTCTAAAAGACATGAAATTGTGCCGAACGAGGAGAGAAAGTGGTTATGAGTTGATGGTTCATGGGGTAGCTATCCCATCTGTTGCTTTACCTTGCAGTAGATGTACTGATGTACGTAATGAAAGGAACTGGACCTATGATCTGAATGCTCCACCTGTTTTGGGTCCACTTCCTCCTAATATTCCTGATGGGGAGGCACATGACACTGATGAAGAGTATGATCGGAGAGAGCAGTCTCCCATACCTCACATGTCCCCCCATCGTCCTTCACAGTCACACATCGCACCATCTTCCTCTAACCCTGTTGCAGGTGTTGCTCCTGGATTCTATGTCACTGAGGAGATGTTACGTGACTATGTGGAGATCTTTGCTTGGTCTTATGAAGATATGCCAGGGTTGGATACAGACATTGTGGTTCACCGTTTACCAGTGAAAGAAGATTGTCGTCCAAAGAAACAGAAGGTTCGTCGTATGCGTCCTGAAATGTCAGAAAAGATCAAGGCAGAGGTAATGAAACAGTTCAATGCAGGGTTCTTAGCAGTGACTTCTTATCCTCAGTGGGTTGCAAATGTGGTACCGGTTCCCAAGAAAGATGGTAAGGTGCGTATGTGTGTGGACTACAGAGATTTGAACAAGGCTAGCCCTAAAGATGACTTTCCCCTTCCTCATATTGATATTCTGGTAGACAACACTGCTCAGCACAAAGTATTCTCTTTTATGGATGGCTTCTCTGGTTACAATCAAATCAAGATGGCACCTGAAGATATGGAGAAGACAACATTTGTGACACAGTGGGGCACCTTTTGTTATAAGGTGATGCCATTTGGTTTGAAGAATGCAGGGGCAACATATCAGCGTGCTATGGTGGCTTTGTTTCATGATATGATTCATCATGAGATAGAGGTATATGTGGATGATATGATAGCCAGGTCTCAGAATGAAGAGCAACATCTTGATCATCTGCACAAGTTGTTTAAGAGGTTAAAGAAATACAAGTTGAGATTGAACCCAAACAAGTGTACTTTTGGGGTTAGATCTGGAAAGCTCCTGGGTTTTATTGTCAGTGGAAAAGGTATTGAAGTAGATCCTGCAAAAGTGAAAGCTATACGAGAGATGCCAGCTCCCCGTACTGAGAAGGAGGTTAGAGGTTTCTTGGGACGATTAAATTACATTGCAAGATTTATTTCCCAATTAACTACCATTTGTGAGCCAATTTTCAAGTTATTGAAGAAAGATCAGGTGATGGAATGGAATGATGAGTGCCAGACTGCCTTTGATGAAATTAAGAGATATCTGCTAGAGCCACCAATTTTGATGCCACCAGTTGATGGAAGACCCTTGATTATGTACTTAACAGTGCTAGACAACTCAATGGGGTGTGTGTTGGGGCAACATGACAAGTCTGGTCGAAAAGAGCAGGCAATATACTACCTTAGCAAAAAGTTTACCGACTGTGAAACAAGATACTCACTGCTCGAGAAAACTTGCTGCGCTTTGGCATGGGCTGCTCGCCGACTAAGACAGTATATGTTGACCCATACTACCTTATTGATTTCGAAGATGGATCCAATCAAGTACATATTTGAGAAACCTGCTCTCTCCGGAAGAATTGCAAGATGGCAAATGATCTTGACAGAATATGATATACAGTATACTACTCAGAAGGCCATCAAGGGAAGTGTTGTTGCTGATCATTTGGCTCATCAAGCAGTGGATGATTACCAGTCAATGAATTTTGAGTTCCCTGATGAAGACATTATGATTATTACCAAAGAACCTGGACAATATGACGGACCTGAACAAGGATCCCGATGGACTATGGTTTTTGATGGTGCCTCTAATGCACTTGGTAATGGTGTTGGTGTTGTGATTAGTTCCCCTGAAGGTTGTCATACCCCGATTACTGCTAGACTTTGTTTCCATTGTACCAATAACATGGCTGAGTATGAGGCATGTATCCTGGGCATTAAAGCTGCTATTGATATGAAGATTCAGTTTCTTGATGTGTATGGAGATTCAGCCCTGGTAGTAAGTCAGATCAAAGGAGATTGGGATACCAAGCATGATAACCTCATTCCTTACAGAGAGCATGTGTTGTCTCTGATCCCACATTTCAAAGAGATTACCTTTGAGCACATTCCACGAAGAGAAAAATCAGTTGGCAGATGCTTTGGCCACCATGGCATCCATGTTTGAGATCAACTGGGATGATGAAGCTCCCAAGATTACTATTGATAGATTTGAGAAGCCTGCGTACTGCAATGAGATTGACACTGAAGGGGCAGAGGAGAAGCCTTGGTTCTATGAAGTGAAAAGATATCTTGAAGCTCAGGAATTCCCTGAAGGGGCATCTGTCAAAGATAGGAAGTTCCTGAGAAGGTTTTCTGCTAAGTTCTTTTTGAGTAATGGCATTCTGTACAAGCGCAATCATGATTCAACTTTGCTTCGTTGTGTGGATAAGAAGGAAGCAACTGAGATTATGGAAGATATGCATGATGGGATCTTTGGCACTCATTCTAGTGGTCATACTATGGCGAAGAAAATTTTGAGAGCAGGTTACTATTGGTCCACCATGGAAGCTGATTGCTATCAACACTCCAGAACATGTCACAAGTGTCAAATCTATGCTGATAAAGTCCATGTACCTCCATCACCCTTGAATGTGTTGACTGCTCCTTGGCCCTTTGCCATGTGGGGCATTGATATGATTGGTGAGATCAAGCCTACTGCTTCTAATGGGCATCGTTTCATCCTGGTTGCTATTGATTACTTCACGAAATGGGTAGAGGCAGCTTCATTTGCATCTGTTACTAAGAATGTTGTGGCTCGATTCATTAAGAATAATCTCATATGTAGATATGGCATCCCTGAAAGGATTATCACTGACAATGGCTCTAATCTGAACAACACTATGATTACTGATCTCTGCACGCAGTTCAAGATTAAGCATCACAACTCTTCTCCGTATCGTCCAAAAATGAATGGGGCAGTTGAAGCTGCTAATAAGAACATTAAGAAGATTGTACAGAAGATGACTGTTACTTACAAGGATTGGCATGAGATGTTACCATTTGCTCTTCATGGTTATCGTACCACAATACGTACTTCAACAGGGGCAACCCCATTCTCCTTAGTCTATGGTATGGAAGCAGTTCTGCCCATTGAAGTTCAGATTCCCTCCTTGAGAATTATGAAGGATGCAGGCTTGGATGAAGATGAATGGATTCAGACTCGACTGGACCAGATAAATTTGATTGATGAGAAGAGGTTAGCAGTAGTTTGTCATGGCCAGATGTACCAGAAAAGGATGATCAAAGCTTTTAACAAGAAGGTTAAGCCAAAGGTATATCAGGCTGGTGACTTGGTAATCAAGCGTATCATATTACCACAGGGTGATCCTAGGGGCAAGTGGACTCCAACATATGAAGGACCATTTGTAGTCAAGACAGTGTTTTCAGGAGGTGCCATGATACTGACTACAATGGATGGTGAAGACTTCCCACAGCCTGTAAACGCAGACATAGTTAAAAAATACTACGCATAAAAAGAGACCCGCTAGGTTGACAGGCCTAGGCAAAAATAAGGGCATCCCGGCAAACCAAAAGGGTTTGGGCAAAAATTAGGGATATATATAAAAAGATGTACACCCGGCAAGTCGAAAACCTGAAAAGGCGGCTTGGGCAAAAAAGGGTATCCCGGTGGATTGAAAACCTGAAAGGGCAATCCAGGCAAAAGTTAGGGATTAAAGCGTATGACTATGTCTCGTTTGGATCACCCAGGAAACTGCCACCAGTTGTACTACTTACTCAAGCTCGAACAGATAAAGCTCAATCCAATCGTTTCCGTCTCAACAGCAAGAAGATGAGATACTTGAAGATAATGGCAATAGTAGAATTGAAACTCAATAGGATTGTTTCCCACATAGCTGATTTTCTTTTGTAAAACTTTATGACAAAATCCTCTTACTAGGGTTTATGTCTCCTTGTACAAACTTACCCATGTATGGGTCACTTTTGATATAAATAAATTCCATCTTTTGAATTCAGATTTACTTTTACCCTATTTACATAAGCGAAACGTCCATTGGTTGTGTTTGAATGTATGTATGCTTTTGAATATGATTAATGCTTACCAGAAATGCATGTATGCTTAATATGATTAATGTTTACCAGAAAGGCATGAAAATGCAGTAATAGTATTTACTAAGGACGAACGAGGGAAGGATTTCAACGAAGCTTCGCCGGTTCATCTCTACGGGACAGTTACAAACCCTCAGTAGGACGAATCCATCTTCATAAAGTCTTATCTCCCCTGGAATTTATATCCATCTCTTTTATCCTCATACGGGTATTCGGGAATTTACTTTCCAATAAGGGTACGACGAAACGAAGATGGGAAGTTATATCTGCCCTGCTATCAAACGAAGACGGAGGTTATCCATACCTTATTATCCCCAGCATCCGGGAGGTTATCCATACCTTATTATCCCCAGCAGACGGACGGTTATGTATAATATATTCTTCAACAATGAATCGGGATTTATTTTCCCAAGCCAGCAGTTGTTATATGAAGATATCCAGACGCTTCCGGCAGTATCATATCATACATACATCACTTACATCATACCATAACATGCATATCCATGAGTGCATAGTACATTACCTAAGTGCATCCTATCATACATGCACACATAAAGCATAAACTAATGTTATTATACAGAATGCTACCTTGTTTCAGGTTAACTATCCAACAGACAAACTTATGATCTTCAGGACTGCTTTATTGTCACCTCAGGGTTACTTTATCCTCCTGATAAGCTCCTTATTACTTTGGGACTGCTTTATTGTCACCTCAGGGTTACTTTATCCTCCTGATAAGCTCCTTATTACTTTGGGACTGCTTTATTGTCACCTCAGGGTTACTTTATCCTCCTGATAAAATCTCATGACTTCAAGACTGCTTTAGAGTTATCATTATTGATTGCTCTATCCTCCTGAAATCATCATATTACTTCAAGACTGCTTTAGAGTTATCATTATTGATTGCTCTATCCTCCTGAAATCATATTACTATTTCAAGACTGCTTTAGAGCTATTGATTGCTCTATCCTCCTGAAGCCATATTATGACTTCAAGACTGCTTTAGAGTTATCATTATTGATGGCTCTATCCTCCTGAAATCATTACTTCAAGACTGCTTTAGAGTTATCATTATTGATTGCTCTATCCTCCTGAAATCATTACTTCAAGACTGCTTTAGAGTTATCACTGTTGATTGCTCTATCCTCATGAAGACATGCTATCACATCAGGATTACTCCAGACTCCTGACAGCTTTCATTATATCTCCATATTTTGGACTGCTTTATCTTCTAAGAAATATGTCTGAAGAACTTTCTCCTAGTGGCATCTTTAAGCCCACTCAATCATATTCAACCAACCATCAATATCACTCTATGCACTGGTGAGTGCAAATTTTTGGGCTTTTGTGTTCAATCCCCTTCAACCTTCCAGGTTACGACTGGCAAACATACCAATCTAACCCCTCAGGTTTCAGAAAATTGAACAGGGGCAGCTGTTGCACCCCAAAATTTGCCCTCACAATACAAGACTTTGTGTGCTAAGAAGGTTCACAAGGTTCACAAGATTCACAATGCTTATATAACCTTTCATGAGGTTCATGAAGTCTACAAGTTACTTCTTGAAGGTTCACAAGGTTCACAAGATTCACAATGCTTTCAATACCTTTCATGAGGTTCATGAAGTCTACAAGTCACTTTATGAAGGTTCACAAGGTTCACAAGTTTCTCAACATCTACAAGACCTTTCATGAGGTTCATGAAGTCTACAAGTCACTTCTTGAAGGTTCACAAGGTTCACAAGTTTCACAATGATTACAAAGCTTTCCTGAGATTTATGAGGTCTACAAAGCCACTTCATGAGGTTCACAAGGTCCACAAGCTTCACAATACCTCCCATGAGTATCACAAGACATTTTATGAAGATTCACAAGGTTCACAAAGTTCACAATTGGTCAAAGAAGTTGACAATTCCCTCAGACAATGCACCTCCTAAGCAGTGCATCCAAAACTAGGGTTTTGACTTTAATCAGGCTAAATGGACTTCCAATACCTCAAGTGAGTTTCATAACATCTTATATGTGTGTAAGAACCCCCATGACAAGTTTCAAGACTTTTCTCAAAGGTTTGCTCAGTCAGATGATCAGATAAGTCAAAATCAGTTCATGCAGTTAAAAAGTCAAACTGAGGTCAACTGTGGTCAAACCAAAGTCAAACTTCATGATTTTTTGCCAACATCAAGTATATGAAGTAAAATTCATCATTTGATCAAGGGTTGATCATGATTCATCAAGGAGATGTCAGATCATCAAGAATCAGGAGTTTCTAAATTAGGGTTTCCTCAGTAAAAGTCAACTGAACTTTGACCAATCATAACTTTCACATACTTCATCACCAAGTCTCCATCCAAAGCTCATTTTAAAGGAAATTGAATTCTCTACAACTTTGATGTTGAAAGTTAAGCCCAAAAATGCTTCATTTGAAAGATATGATCTAAGACATTATAGGTCATTTCAAAAGTCAACAAAAAGTCAACAACTTCAAAAGGGCATAACTTGAGATTGGTAAATGATATGGACCTGAAACCAATGGGGTTGTTTAGAGGACTCTTCAAGATTTCCAAAAAGTCCAAGAACACCCTCATACCTTTAAAATTGAGGGAGATGTGCCCTTGCAAAGTTGGGAAATTTTGTGATGGTTTATGTTGAAAATGGAGGCCTAGAAGTAATTCTTTCCAAATGGGCTTGCTAAGTTGTGATCCAATCCACTTCATATCATTATGCACGACCCAATTGACCAAAATTCAGCATTTTTATTATTTTATTTTTATTTATTATTGATTTAATTCATAAAAATCATTTTAAATAAATATAAAATATGAAAATCTATTTTTGGAGGAAGATAATGCTTCTAGAATTTCTTAAATATTGATTGAATTTGAAAGAGAAAGGAATCATGTGATTAGTCCAAGAATAGCAAGTCTTCATGATCAAATATTTGAACTTTTACACCATAATCTTTTTCAATATTTTTGAATCAAATCTTTCACATAACCATTGAAGTTTCTGACCTAGATTGATTCACCTATAAGTATTGATCATAAGCATAACCCTAGCCACGAATTCCAGCAGCCATAGTGTAAGTTCAAAACTCAAAAAATCCTTCCAAAAGCCACATTCGGATTTTTAAATTTAGAGCACTACAAGGTATTTTGAGAACATGGTTGGCTTCCTTGATCATCATGGAACATAACCAGATCATTACATTGCCTCATAACATCACATATGGACAAATCCGATTCAAACTTTTTCACACTTTCATGATTTTTCGTTCTTGAACATTTATGCATTATTATTAAATTTTGTTTGATGATTTGTGCTTTATGAAGGTTTGTGATGAATTCTGGGCAGGTTAATTGAAGAAACCATGGCCGAATCCCGTAGTACCATTTTAGGGTTCATAACCTCATAATTAGGGTTTAACGTTTGAATGCACATAAATAAATTCTGGAAACGTAGAGTTGTTGTGTGAACTGTAAGGATTATGAATCACTAACCAATTTTGTGAATTGATGCTGTTTTATGAGAGTTTGTGATTCGCAGGGATGAAGAACACGTAAGAAAATTCGCAGGTAAAAGTGAAGAAAAATTCGCAGGTCTCAAGGAAGAAGAAGATCAGTTCCCGCGCGCTGTTTTAATTCAAATTATTTGTAATATATTTTATTGGTTGGTTGTTGTTTAAAGACACACAAATGCTTGTGTCCCAGTGGTAGGAGGGACGCGCGTATGACCTGAGGCCATGAGTTCGAATCCAGCATCCAGCAATTCTTTTTGAGGCATTTTCATTTAATTTGTAAGTTGAATATATTATGTTATGTTGTCACATGTTTACCAGGTGGGCTCTTCCAGCCAGGTGGTAAAGCATGCGCATGAATGATCAAGAGGTCCTGGGTTCGATTCCCACCCCAGGCCTTTTGTTCTCATTATTTTTTGAATTTTTTGGATGAAGCACAAAAGCAACTAGCCTTCGTTCACTTTCACTTGTGTGTATAATGGCCTGGTGGATGTTGCTGCTGCTTGCAAGTATGAGGTCTTGGGATCAAATCCCAGCAGGTTCCTTTTTCTATTTTCTTATTTTTGTTCTTATTATTGTTTTGATTAATATGTTATTTTAAAAAATCCAAAGAAAATTCAAAATAGTATATTAATATTAGGTTAAACTCACTTTTATTTTCTTTCCTTAAAAAATACTAATTTGTTAATATTATTAAATTGTATATGTCATTATTTTAATATTCTAAAAAAATTGTATACATGCCCTATTTAATTAAATGAATTACTAATCAAACCCTAAAATTATTTTTCTAAACAAACCCTAAAAATTATTTTCCAAAATAAAGCTTAACTCTATTTTCTTCTAAATAAATTTATTTTTCAAATTCTTAATGCAATTATTATGTATATATATATTTATTATAATTCTTGTAAATATGCTTATAATTTATTATATAATATGTGAATATCTTTTATAATTTTTTGTTTAGAAATAATTGAATTTATAATAATTAAATTTTGTAGTTATAATATATTTAAAAATAACTTAATAATTTGTAAATTAAAATAATTGTTTGTTCATATTTGTTTCTAAATATAATTGTTCATATTAAAATTTGTTAATTTCTTATTCTTATAATATTTTGATTAATTTTATTTATTATTATTACTACTAACCATATTATTTATTTTGCTTTGTCAATTTTATATTATTATTATTTCATTAATTTTTATTATTCACTAACCTCTTTTATTTTATTATTACTAACTTTATTTATTCTTAATATTTTTACTAATCTTATTTCTTATTATTACTAACCCTTTAATTATTCATTTATGGCCTATTATATTGTTGTTTATTATTTATATTTATGCTTTTTGCCATTTATTTTAATTTGCTTATTATTATAATTTCTTGTAATTGTTTCCCGGATGTAATTTTGTAATTCTTTAATTATTATTGTTATGGTTAGTAATTAGGGAGTGCAAATATGTATTTTATTTAAAAATTAATTCTAGATCACTTTTAATCAAAGATAATTAAATTAACACTCACACACGTAAGTCGATTTTAATCGCCGTCTCACATTTCTAAGGTTATCCCTCAAGTTGCCTACGAATAAGGTCAAGTGGGGTGTATAAAGCAAGTCCCTTAAAAGAAAAATCATCAAGTCCCTCATGGTTGCCTTTACGAATCGAGTCCCTTCGAATAAATGATGATAGTCCCTCCTATATGCTTATTACACCCCACAGTTGCCTTCATAAAACAGAATGTCCCTCTCATGTCCCTTACATCCAAGGTAATGACTACCTACTCCTTAATAGTAGGGATAGTCTTACCAATGAAAGGATAAAGAATAAGAAAGACTTAAAACATTAGGGTAGGTTCCTCTTATGTACTTGCTCACTTCAAAAACTTTTCACACTTAACAAATTTCAAACAAATTTTCAAAAAAACAAGTTTTTACGCATCCATACATGGATCATTATCAACTATTCTGAAAAATTTTCTATTCACACACTACACTTTCAAAAACAATTCAAAAGTGAGCTAAGTAACTAAGAGCCCATGGATAACCATGGATGTAAAAGGTGCTAACACCTTCCCTTTACATAACCTACCCCCCGGACCCGAAAATATCTCTTAAGGTCTTTCCTGTTCTTTTATACCCTTTCCTTTTGGATAAAATAAAAGTCAGTGGCGACTCTTGCTATCCGCAACATAACTAAAGTCAGTTCTCCCACCGTGTTACAGAACTGGCGACTCTGCTGGGGATCTATTTTAAGAGGGGTACCCTTAGGAATTAAGATCACTTTGAATTGCTTGCCTTGTTTGATTTATGTTATCTTGTTGGGGTGCTCTTATGTGTGAAAGGTCCTAACCCGGATCTAGTGTACCTTAGGTAAATGGCAATAGACCAAGGAAACTGTACGACGTATATCGATACGGTTGATCTGGTGGCCATAGTTAGTGCGACTTCTTGGTTGGTGCTTATGTTCCTTAAGTCAAGTTGAGGATAATATTGAGGCTGCCATATGTTGTCAATGCACTAACTAACTTCTAGAACCCTAGTTAAATCATCTTGGCCTTTAGAAAGTAGTGAGGTAACCGGCTTTGGTGCAGACTGAAGTTGGTTGACACTCGATGCTACGCTCATTGAGATCTTAAACTTGGAGGGTTTTGGTTGGCAAGTAAGTTGCCTACTGAACAACCACCCTTGTGAAGGATCAATGATATTGAGATCCCTTAGAACATGGTTACTATTGTAGGACAGGATGAACCATCTAACTTCAGGGGAGGGTACTTACCTTTGAACCTCATGCAAGCCTTTAAACCTAGGGCTATGGTGTGACTTGTTTGTGTGTGCCACATGTTTGTGATTGAACATAACATCATGACATCATCATGCATCATAAGCATAGCATTTTCACTAACCATTTTCAAGGACCAAAGGATTCATCTTTGTTCTTTGTTGCAGGTCATGGCTTCTGCTCGTAGAAACACCATCAGGACCAACTTTGTAAGAGACTCATTACAAAGTAAGTCGGGAAAGAATTCTGGAGCTAACAAAGCAACTTCACGAGGAACGAAACCTCAACTCATACCTCAATACAAAGAGGAAACGTCCATGGGAGATTTAAAACCCCATCTTTTGTACTTATTTCATTTTCATTTTTGTAAGCCTAAAAGGCAAAACAAAGTTATTACTAATAAAAGTTTACTTTCATGTTTGTCTAAGCAAATTTAAATTCTGCGGTCCTTGAAAACATTGCATTACATTACCATATCATTTCATTGCATCACAGGTTTATAATTGTACACAGGTTTCTCATCTTCTCGCTGTTTATTTCAGCAATGGCTCTTGAACAATCAGTTAAGGATCTTCAGGCACAAAATGCACAGTTCCAAGAGATGATCTTGAACCTGTCCAAGGGGCAGGATGAATTGAAGGCACTGCTGGCCAAGAAAACTAAGAAGACTAGAAGGTCTGCTGGGTTGATCAACATGGGAAGAAGGTTCAAAGGTCTGGCCAAGACCAAAGAACCAGCTGAAGACTATGAATCTGAGGAATCTGAGCAAGAGGTAGGCAGTCTCCACCATACAATGGGGGACTCTGATTCTGAGGCTAATTACTACCATGAGCCTAATGAAGACAAATTCAAGATGCTGGTGGATAGGATGGATGCCATGGAATTACAGAAGTCATCTGGGCTGGATTTTGAAGATTTGAGTTTGATATCTGGGGTAGTCATACCCATTGGTTTCAAGGTTCCTACATTTGTTGTCTATGATGGGGTCTCTTGTCCCAAACTGCATCTGAGGTCTTATGTTAGAAGAATTCAACCCCACACTGCTGATAAGAAGTTGTGGATCCATTTCTTTCAAGAGAGTTTATCTGGAGCTCAGTTGGAGTGGTATTATCAGTTGGAGAGTGTCAACATCAGAGACTGGAATGATCTTGCTGAAGCTTTCTATAAGCAGTACCAATACAATGCTGATTTAGCCCCCACTCGCATGCAGCTTCAGAGCATGTCTATGGGTGCCAAAGAAAGTTTTAAAGAATATGCTCAGAAGTGGAGAGATTTAGCTGGAAGAGTTCAACCCCCTTTAACTGACAGGGAATTAGTTGATATGTTCATGTGTACGCTGAATGGTCCGTTTTACAGTCATCTCATTGGAAGCTCATCATCTGGCTTCACTGAGTTGATCATGACAGGAGAGCGGGTAGAAAATGGTATCAAGAATGGAAAGATCCAAGTGGGCACTTCTTCATCAGGTACTGCAAAGAAGCCTCCCACTGGGAAGAAGGAATCCAATGCTGTTTATGGTCAACCTGATCGTAACAGAAGGCATCAGTCTGTTAGTGCAGTTCATATCTCAAATCCAACTCCTGCAACAACAGAGCAGCCTCAAGGCAACCAACAGAGGGCTAGAAGACAGTTCACGAAGATCAACATGTCAATGGCTCAGGCATTGCAACACTTGTTGAAGGCTGAACTCATTACCCTGAGGGAGGCTCCTCAGAATCCCAATGTTACCTCTCCCAAGTACAATCCCAATGCACGATGTGCATATCATTCAAACTGTCCAGGACATGATACTAATAACTGTTGGGTCTTGAAGAACAAAATTCAAGATATGATCGATGCTGGAGAGATTGAGTTTGATCAACCAGGTACTCCAAATGTGATTACAGCTCCAATGCCAAATCATGAGAAGACTGTCAATGCCATTGAGGAAGACCTACATGTCTATTCAGTTGCGGAGTTGACCACACCATTGTCTGTCATCAGAAAGAAGTTAGTGCAAGCTGGGTTCTTTCCGGGTTGTCGTGAAGATTGTGTTTACTGTGAGTATAATCCAGAAAAGTGCTTCAGGTTGAAGGATGGAATTCAGCGTCTCATGGATAATTACACCATTGTATTTGAAAGGAGGCCATCTTCTGTAGAAAGCATGGTGGATCATCTGACTCAAGGTAAGAAGATTGAAGAGGTTGATATGGTTGACAAAGTACCGGTAAGAATCACTTCAAAAGGTCCCATTAAAATCACTCATCAGGGCCCAATCAAGATTACTGCTGAAGGTCCTGTGAAAGTTGTTGCTGAAGCCAGAGTGGTTCCTCTAATCATTACTACTCCTGGTCCTATTCCTTATACATCTGACAAAGCTGTGCCTTGGCACTATGGGTCTGATGTTTACATCCATGGTGTTAAGCAAGAGCCTGTAGCTGATGTGCCTATTGACATTGATAATATTGCTGGATCTAGCAAGATCACTCGTAGTGGAAGAGTCTTTTCTCCTCCAGTTGCTTCTAAGAATGCAGTTACTCCTGCTGCTACTTCCACCACTGATGCTCGGGGCAAAGGTCCTGTTATTGAGCCTGTATCTACTGATGTGCCAGCTGCTGATGATCTCTCTAAGCAGATGGAAGAAGTATTGAAAATCATTCGCAAGAGTGATTATGACATTGTTGATCAGTTGGGGCATACTCCCTCGAAGATTTCTATGCTCTCCCTGTTATTATGTTCTGAGGCTCATGCCAAGTCATTGATCAAGTTTCTGAAGATGGCTCATGTACCCAGTGCAATTTCTGTTGACCAATTTGAAAACTGTGTTGCCCACCTGACCTATGACAATGGGTTAGGATTTTCTGATGCTGACTTGACCCCTGCCAAGAGGGATCATAACAGGGCCTTGCATATCTCAATTGAATGCAGGGGCACTACCCTGTCACATGTGCTGATAGACAATGGTTCCTCTTTGAATGTGTTGCCTAAGGAAGTACTGAACAAGCTGAGTCCTGAAGATGCTGTGCTGAAGCCCAGTAATATTGTGGTAAAGGCTTTTGATGGTTCTAGAAGAGTAGTGCATGGGGAAATTGATCTTCCAATTCAAGTTGGTTCTCAGGTGTTTACTGCTACATTTTATGTGATGGATATTCTTCCTTCATACTCTTGTCTGCTTGGTCGTCCCTGGATCCATGGGGCAGGTGCTGTGACCTCTACATTGCACCAAAAGT
Source organism: Lathyrus aphaca (assembly GCA_963966055.1). Lineage (NCBI taxonomy): Eukaryota > Viridiplantae > Streptophyta > Magnoliopsida > Fabales > Fabaceae > Lathyrus > Lathyrus aphaca. Next base: position 62,539,135 of record OZ014523.1, on the reverse strand, counting down.
TGAGATATCCGGTGAATGGAAAAGTTGTTACTGTCTTTGGAGAGGAAGAATACTTTGTCAGCCATGTAAACACTTTCAAGTATCTGGAAGTGGAAGGTGAATACATTGAGACTCCGTGTCAGTCATTTGAAGTGGTTCCCTGGGTTGTTAATGATTGTGTAGCTCCTCCTGCTGTGAAGAAAGTTCTTGTTGTCACCAGAAAACCTCCAACAATGGCAATGGCCTCCCTCAATGATGCTAGAGTTGTGGTGGATGAAGGTGGTTGTACTATTTGGGGTCAGCTCCCTGATATTCCATACAAGTCTAACAAGTTTGGTTTGGGTTTCACTGCAGAGTCCCATAAGGCTGTTCGTCGTGCTCGTGCTGCTCGCATCACCAATCAAGGGGTTATCAATGCTGTGGGAGACTATGATGAAGACTACAACTTGGATGCTTGGATTTTTCCTACTGTGGGTACTGGACTCAATAATTGGAAAGCTGAAGATGTTATCCCTATCTCCTTTAGTCAGGAGTAAATACTATTACTGTGTTATGTTTTAAAATTTGAACAATAAAACTTTCAAGCCATGTGCCTTACCCGGGGCACAATGGTGTGCTTGTTACGGGCTGTCATTTCATTTGCATACTTCATTCAATAAAATCAGTGGACGTTTCGTTTTAGTAAATATTGTGTTCCTTGTCTTTCTTTTTTCTTTTATTTTGCTTTATCAGCTATGTGTTCTTACACACACCCACATCACTAAATGCAGATCCTTATCCACTCTGGACCCTGTTGATAACAGTTCTACTATTGCCAATTATGATTTCGAGAATCCGATCTATCTAACTGAAGACGGAAACGAGGACGATTGTGAAATACCTGTAGAGCTTGCTAGGTTGTTACAACAAGAAGAGAAAGCTATACAGCCACATGAAGAGCCAGTCGAAGTTGTGAATCTGGGAACTGAAGAAAACAGAAAAGAGGTCAAGATAGGGGCTGATTTAGAGGACAGTGTCAAGAGCAGGTTGATTCAGATGTTACGTGACTATGTGGAGATCTTTGCTTGGTCTTATGAAGATATGCCAGGGTTGGATACAGACATTGTGGTTCACCGTTTACCAGTGAAAGAAGATTGTCGTCCAAAGAAACAGAAGGTTCGTCGTATGCGTCCTGAAATGTCAGAAAAGATCAAGGCAGAGGTAATGAAACAGTTCAATGCAGGGTTCTTAGCAGTGACTTCTTATCCTCAGTGGGTTGCAAATGTGGTACCGGTTCCCAAGAAAGATGGTAAGGTGCGTATGTGTGTGGACTACAGAGATTTGAACAAGGCTAGCCCTAAAGATGACTTTCCCCTTCCTCATATTGATATTCTGGTAGACAACACTGCTCAGCACAAAGTATTCTCTTTTATGGATGGCTTCTCTGGTTACAATCAAATCAAGATGGCACCTGAAGATATGGAGAAGACAACATTTGTGACACAGTGGGGCACCTTTTGTTATAAGGTGATGCCATTTGGTTTGAAGAATGCAGGGGCAACATATCAGCGTGCTATGGTGGCTTTGTTTCATGATATGATTCATCATGAGATAGAGGTATATGTGGATGATATGATAGCCAGGTCTCAGAATGAAGAGCAACATCTTGATCATCTGCACAAGTTGTTTAAGAGGTTAAAGAAATACAAGTTGAGATTGAACCCAAACAAGTGTACTTTTGGGGTTAGATCTGGAAAGCTCCTGGGTTTTATTGTCAGTGGAAAAGGTATTGAAGTAGATCCTGCAAAAGTGAAAGCTATACGAGAGATGCCAGCTCCCCGTACTGAGAAGGAGGTTAGAGGTTTCTTGGGACGATTAAATTACATTGCAAGATTTATTTCCCAATTAACTACCATTTGTGAGCCAATTTTCAAGTTATTGAAGAAAGATCAGGTGATGGAATGGAATGATGAGTGCCAGACTGCCTTTGATGAAATTAAGAGATATCTGCTAGAGCCACCAATTTTGATGCCACCAGTTGATGGAAGACCCTTGATTATGTACTTAACAGTGCTAGACAACTCAATGGGGTGTGTGTTGGGGCAACATGACAAGTCTGGTCGAAAAGAGCAGGCAATATACTACCTTAGCAAAAAGTTTACCGACTGTGAAACAAGATACTCACTGCTCGAGAAAACTTGCTGCGCTTTGGCATGGGCTGCTCGCCGACTAAGACAGTATATGTTGACCCATACTACCTTATTGATTTCGAAGATGGATCCAATCAAGTACATATTTGAGAAACCTGCTCTCTCCGGAAGAATTGCAAGATGGCAAATGATCTTGACAGAATATGATATACAGTATACTACTCAGAAGGCCATCAAGGGAAGTGTTGTTGCTGATCATTTGGCTCATCAAGCAGTGGATGATTACCAGTCAATGAATTTTGAGTTCCCTGATGAAGACATTATGATTATTACCAAAGAACCTGGACAATATGACGGACCTGAACAAGGATCCCGATGGACTATGGTTTTTGATGGTGCCTCTAATGCACTTGGTAATGGTGTTGGTGTTGTGATTAGTTCCCCTGAAGGTTGTCATACCCCGATTACTGCTAGACTTTGTTTCCATTGTACCAATAACATGGCTGAGTATGAGGCATGTATCCTGGGCATTAAAGCTGCTATTGATATGAAGATTCAGTTTCTTGATGTGTATGGAGATTCAGCCCTGGTAGTAAGTCAGATCAAAGGAGATTGGGATACCAAGCATGATAACCTCATTCCTTACAGAGAGCATGTGTTGTCTCTGATCCCACATTTCAAAGAGATTACCTTTGAGCACATTCCACGAAGAGAAAATCAGTTGGCAGATGCTTTGGCCACCATGGCATCCATGTTTGAGATCAACTGGGATGATGAAGCTCCCAAGATTACTATTGATAGATTTGAGAAGCCTGCGTACTGCAATGAGATTGACACTGAAGGGGCAGAGGAGAAGCCTTGGTTCTATGAAGTGAAAAGATATCTTGAAGCTCAGGAATTCCCTGAAGGGGCATCTGTCAAAGATAGGAAGTTCCTGAGAAGGTTTTCTGCTAAGTTCTTTTTGAGTAATGGCATTCTGTACAAGCGCAATCATGATTCAACTTTGCTTCGTTGTGTGGATAAGAAGGAAGCAACTGAGATTATGGAAGATATGCATGATGGGATCTTTGGCACTCATTCTAGTGGTCATACTATGGCGAAGAAAATTTTGAGAGCAGGTTACTATTGGTCCACCATGGAAGCTGATTGCTATCAACACTCCAGAACATGTCACAAGTGTCAAATCTATGCTGATAAAGTCCATGTACCTCCATCACCCTTGAATGTGTTGACTGCTCCTTGGCCCTTTGCCATGTGGGGCATTGATATGATTGGTGAGATCAAGCCTACTGCTTCTAATGGGCATCGTTTCATCCTGGTTGCTATTGATTACTTCACGAAATGGGTAGAGGCAGCTTCATTTGCATCTGTTACTAAGAATGTTGTGGCTCGATTCATTAAGAATAATCTCATATGTAGATATGGCATCCCTGAAAGGATTATCACTGACAATGGCTCTAATCTGAACAACACTATGATTACTGATCTCTGCACGCAGTTCAAGATTAAGCATCACAACTCTTCTCCGTATCGTCCAAAAATGAATGGGGCAGTTGAAGCTGCTAATAAGAACATTAAGAAGATTGTACAGAAGATGACTGTTACTTACAAGGATTGGCATGAGATGTTACCATTTGCTCTTCATGGTTATCGTACCACAATACGTACTTCAACAGGGGCAACCCCATTCTCCTTAGTCTATGGTATGGAAGCAGTTCTGCCCATTGAAGTTCAGATTCCCTCCTTGAGAATTATGAAGGATGCAGGCTTGGATGAAGATGAATGGATTCAGACTCGACTGGACCAGATAAATTTGATTGATGAGAAGAGGTTAGCAGTAGTTTGTCATGGCCAGATGTACCAGAAAAGGATGATCAAAGCTTTTAACAAGAAGGTTAAGCCAAAGGTATATCAGGCTGGTGACTTGGTAATCAAGCGTATCATATTACCACAGGGTGATCCTAGGGGCAAGTGGACTCCAACATATGAAGGACCATTTGTAGTCAAGACAGTGTTTTCAGGAGGTGCCATGATACTGACTACAATGGATGGTGAAGACTTCCCACAGCCTGTAAACGCAGACATAGTTAAAAAATACTACGCATAAAAAGAGACCCGCTAGGTTGACAGGCCTAGGCAAAAATAAGGGCATCCCGGCAAACCAAAAGGGTTTGGGCAAAAATTAGGGATATATATAAAAAGATGTACACCCGGCAAGTCGAAAACCTGAAAAGGCGGCTTGGGCAAAAAAGGGTATCCCGGTGGATTGAAAACCTGAAAGGGCAATCCAGGCAAAAGTTAGGGATTAAAGCGTATGACTATGTCTCGTTTGGATCACCCAGGAAACTGCCACCAGTTGTACTACTTACTCAAGCTCGAACAGATAAAGCTCAATCCAATCGTTTCCGTCTCAACAGCAAGAAGATGAGATACTTGAAGATAATGGCAATAGTAGAATTGAAACTCAATAGGATTGTTTCCCACATAGCTGATTTTCTTTTGTAAAACTTTATGACAAAATCCTCTTACTAGGGTTTATGTCTCCTTGTACAAACTTACCCATGTATGGGTCACTTTTGATATAAATAAATTCCATCTTTTGAATTCAGATTTACTTTTACCCTATTTACATAAGCGAAACGTCCATTGGTTGTGTTTGAATGTATGTATGCTTTTGAATATGATTAATGCTTACCAGAAATGCATGTATGCTTAATATGATTAATGTTTACCAGAAAGGCATGAAAATGCAGTAATAGTATTTACTAAGGACGAACGAGGGAAGGATTTCAACGAAGCTTCGCCGGTTCATCTCTACGGGACAGTTACAAACCCTCAGTAGGACGAATCCATCTTCATAAAGTCTTATCTCCCCTGGAATTTATATCCATCTCTTTTATCCTCATACGGGTATTCGGGAATTTACTTTCCAATAAGGGTACGACGAAACGAAGATGGGAAGTTATATCTGCCCTGCTATCAAACGAAGACGGAGGTTATCCATACCTTATTATCCCCAGCATCCGGGAGGTTATCCATACCTTATTATCCCCAGCAGACGGACGGTTATGTATAATATATTCTTCAACAATGAATCGGGATTTATTTTCCCAAGCCAGCAGTTGTTATATGAAGATATCCAGACGCTTCCGGCAGTATCATATCATACATACATCACTTACATCATACCATAACATGCATATCCATGAGTGCATAGTACATTACCTAAGTGCATCCTATCATACATGCACACATAAAGCATAAACTAATGTTATTATACAGAATGCTACCTTGTTTCAGGTTAACTATCCAACAGACAAACTTATGATCTTCAGGACTGCTTTATTGTCACCTCAGGGTTACTTTATCCTCCTGATAAGCTCCTTATTACTTTGGGACTGCTTTATTGTCACCTCAGGGTTACTTTATCCTCCTGATAAGCTCCTTATTACTTTGGGACTGCTTTATTGTCACCTCAGGGTTACTTTATCCTCCTGATAAGCTCCTTATTACTTTGGGACTGCTTTATTGTCACCTCAGGGTTACTTTATCCTCCTGATAAAATCTCATGACTTCAAGACTGCTTTAGAGTTATCATTATTGATTGCTCTATCCTCCTGAAATCATCATATTACTTCAAGACTGCTTTAGAGTTATCATTATTGATTGCTCTATCCTCCTGAAATCATATTACTATTTCAAGACTGCTTTAGAGCTATTGATTGCTCTATCCTCCTGAAGCCATATTATGACTTCAAGACTGCTTTAGAGTTATCATTATTGATGGCTCTATCCTCCTGAAATCATTACTTCAAGACTGCTTTAGAGTTATCATTATTGATTGCTCTATCCTCCTGAAATCATTACTTCAAGACTGCTTTAGAGTTATCACTGTTGATTGCTCTATCCTCATGAAGACATGCTATCACATCAGGATTACTCCAGACTCCTGACAGCTTTCATTATATCTCCATATTTTGGACTGCTTTATCTTCTAAGAAATATGTCTGAAGAACTTTCTCCTAGTGGCATCTTTAAGCCCACTCAATCATATTCAACCAACCATCAATATCACTCTATGCACTGGTGAGTGCAAATTTTTGGGCTTTTGTGTTCAATCCCCTTCAACCTTCCAGGTTACGACTGGCAAACATACCAATCTAACCCCTCAGGTTTCAGAAAATTGAACAGGGGCAGCTGTTGCACCCCAAAATTTGCCCTCACAATACAAGACTTTGTGTGCTAAGAAGGTTCACAAGGTTCACAAGATTCACAATGCTTATATAACCTTTCATGAGGTTCATGAAGTCTACAAGTTACTTCTTGAAGGTTCACAAGGTTCACAAGATTCACAATGCTTTCAATACCTTTCATGAGGTTCATGAAGTCTACAAGTCACTTTATGAAGGTTCACAAGGTTCACAAGTTTCTCAACATCTACAAGACCTTTCATGAGGTTCATGAAGTCTACAAGTCACTTCTTGAAGGTTCACAAGGTTCACAAGTTTCACAATGATTACAAAGCTTTCCTGAGATTTATGAGGTCTACAAAGCCACTTCATGAGGTTCACAAGGTCCACAAGCTTCACAATACCTCCCATGAGTATCACAAGACATTTTATGAAGATTCACAAGGTTCACAAAGTTCACAATTGGTCAAAGAAGTTGACAATTCCCTCAGACAATGCACCTCCTAAGCAGTGCATCCAAAACTAGGGTTTTGACTTTAATCAGGCTAAATGGACTTCCAATACCTCAAGTGAGTTTCATAACATCTTATATGTGTGTAAGAACCCCCATGACAAGTTTCAAGACTTTTCTCAAAGGTTTGCTCAGTCAGATGATCAGATAAGTCAAAATCAGTTCATGCAGTTAAAAAGTCAAACTGAGGTCAACTGTGGTCAAACCAAAGTCAAACTTCATGATTTTTTGCCAACATCAAGTATATGAAGTAAAATTCATCATTTGATCAAGGGTTGATCATGATTCATCAAGGAGATGTCAGATCATCAAGAATCAGGAGTTTCTAAATTAGGGTTTCCTCAGTAAAAGTCAACTGAACTTTGACCAATCATAACTTTCACATACTTCATCACCAAGTCTCCATCCAAAGCTCATTTTAAAGGAAATTGAATTCTCTACAACTTTTATGTTGAAAGTTAAGCCCAAAAATGCTTCATTTGAAAGATATGATCTAAGACATTATAGGTCATTTCAAAAGTCAACAAAAAGTCAACAACTTCAAAAGGGCATAACTTGAGATTGGTAAATGATATGGACCTGAAACCAATGGGGTTGTTTAGAGGACTCTTCAAGCTTTCCAAAAAGTCCAAGAACACCCTCATACCTTTAAAATTGAGGGAGATGTGCCCTTGCAAAGTTGGGAAATTTTGTGATGGTTTATGTTGAAAATGGAGGCCTAGAAGTAATTCTTTCCAAATGGGCTTGCTAAGTTGTGATCCAATCCACTTCATATCATTATGCACGACCCAATTGACCAAAATTCAGCATTTTTATTATTTTATTTTTATTTATTATTGATTTAATTCATAAAAATCATTTTAAATAAATATAAAATATGAAAATCTATTTTTGGAGGAAGATAATGCTTCTAGAATTTCTTAAATATTGATTGAATTTGAAAGAGAAAGGAATCATGTGATTAGTCCAAGAATAGTAAGTCTTCATGATCAAATATTTGAACTTTTACACCATAATCTTTTTCAATATTTTTGAATCAAATCTTTCACATAACCATTGAAGTTTCTGACCTAGATTGATTCACCTATAAGTATTGATCATAAGCATAACCCTAGCCACGAATTCCAGCAGCCATAGTGTAAGTTCAAAACTCAAAAAATCCTTCCAAAAGCCACATTCGGATTTTTAAATTTAGAGCACTACAAGGTATTTTGAGAACATGGTTGGCTTCCTTGATCATCATGGAACATAACCAGATCATTACATTGCCTCATAACATCACATATGGACAAATCCGATTCAAACTTTTTCACACTTTCATGATTTTTCGTTCTTGAACATTTATGCATTATTATTAAATTTTGTTTGATGATTTGTGCTTTATGAAGGTTTGTGATGAATTCTGGGCAGGTTAATTGAAGAAACCATGGCCGAATCCCGTAGTACCATTTTAGGGTTCATAACCTCATAATTAGGGTTTAACGTTTGAATGCACATAAATAAATTCTGGAAACGTAGAGTTGTTGTGTGAACTGTAAGGATTATGAATCACTAACCAATTTTGTGAATTGATGCTGTTTTATGAGAGTTTGTGATTCGCAGGGATGAAGAACACGTAAGAAAATTCGCAGGTAAAAGTGAAGAAAAATTCGCAGGTCTCAAGGAAGAAGAAGATCAGTTCCCGCGCGCTGTTTTAATTCAAATTATTTGTAATATATTTTATTGGTTGGTTGCTGTTTAAAGACACACAAATGCTTGTGTCCCAGTGGTAGGAGGGACGCGCGTATGACCTGAGGCCATGAGTTCGAATCCAGCATCCAGCAATTCTTTTTGAGGCATTTTCATTTAATTTGTAAGTTGAATATATTATGTTATGTTGTCACATGTTTACCAGGTGGGCTCTTCCAGCCAGGTGGTAAAGCATGCGCATGAATGATCAAGAGGTCCTGGGTTCGATTCCCACCCCAGGCCTTTTGTTCTCATTATTTTTTGAATTTTTTGGATGAAGCACAAAAGCAACTAGCCTTCGTTCACTTTCACTTGTGTGTATAATGGCCTGGTGGATGTTGCTGCTGCTTGCAAGTATGAGGTCTTGGGATCAAATCCCAGCAGGTTCCTTTTTCTATTTTCTTATTTTTGTTCTTATTATTGTTTTGATTAATATGTTATTTTAAAAAATCCAAAGAAAATTCAAAATAGTATATTAATATTAGGTTAAACTCACTTTTATTTTCTTTCCTTAAAAAATACTAATTTGTTAATATTATTAAATTGTATATGTCATTATTTTAATATTCTAAAAAAATTGTATACATGCCCTATTTAATTAAATGAATTACTAATCAAACCCTAAAATTATTTTTCTAAACAAACCCTAAAAATTATTTTCCAAAATAAAGCTTAACTCTATTTTCTTCTAAATAAATTTATTTTTCAAATTCTTAATGCAATTATTATGTATATATATATTTATTATAATTCTTGTAAATATGCTTATAATTTATTATATAATATGTGAATATCTTTTATAATTTTTTGTTTAGAAATAATTGAATTTATAATAATTAAATTTTGTAGTTATAATATATTTAAAAATAACTTAATAATTTGTAAATTAAAATAATTGTTTGTTCATATTTGTTTCTAAATATAATTGTTCATATTAAAATTTGTTAATTTCTTATTCTTATAATATTTTGATTAATTTTATTTATTATTATTACTACTAACCATATTATTTATTTTGCTTTGTCAATTTTATATTATTATTATTTCATTAATTTTTATTATTCACTAACCTCTTTTATTTTATTATTACTAACTTTATTTATTCTTAATATTTTTACTAATCCTATTTCTTATTATTACTAACCCTTTAATTATTCATTTATGGCCTATTATATTGTTGTTTATTATTTATATTTATGCTTTTTGCCATTTATTTTAATTTGCTTATTATTATAATTTCTTGTAATTGTTTCCCGGATGTAATTTTGTAATTCTTTAATTATTATTGTTATGGTTAGTAATTAGGGAGTGCAAATATGTATTTTATTTAAAAATTAATTCTAGATCACTTTTAATCAAAGATAATTAAATTAACACTCACACACGTAAGTCGATTTTAATCGCCGTCTCACATTTCTAAGGTTATCCCTCAAGTTGCCTACGAATAAGGTCAAGTGGGGTGTATAAAGCAAGTCCCTTAAAAGAAAAATCATCAAGTCCCTCATGGTTGCCTTTACGAATCGAGTCCCTTCGAATAAATGATGATAGTCCCTCCTATATGCTTATTACACCCCACAGTTGCCTTCATAAAACAGAATGTCCCTCTCATGTCCCTTACATCCAAGGTAATGACTACCTACTCCTTAATAGTAGGGATAGTCTTACCAATGAAAGGATAAAGAATAAGAAAGACTTAAAACATTAGGGTAGGTTCCTCTTATGTACTTGCTCACTTCAAAAACTTTTCACACTTAACAAATTTCAAACAAATTTTCAAAAAAACAAGTTTTTACGCATCCATACATGGATCATTATCAACTATTCTGAAAATTTTTCTATTCACACACTACACTTTCAAAAACAATTCAAAAGTGAGCTAAGTAACTAAGAGCCCATGGATAACCATGGATGTAAAAGGTGCTAACACCTTCCCTTTACATAACCTACCCCCCGGACCCGAAAATATCTCTTAAGGTCTTTCCTGTTCTTTTATACCCTTTCCTTTTGGATAAAATAAAAGTCGGTGGCGAGTCTTGCTATCCGCAACATAACTAAAGTCAGTTCTCCCACCGTGTTACAGAAGCCGATGAACATAAGTGAATGATCCAGTGCTAATAAAAAAAAGGCAAACTCTGGGATAGGTGACCCTCACAGAGTCATTTAAACAGAAAAAAGAGAAGAAAAAATTTTTTGCCACAAAAAGAAAAAAAAATTGCAGTCACCTATTGTTAGTTGGTTCAGAGGTATCTGGCACTGAACTTGGTAGGGCGGATTACGATCTGATCCCCCGTAGCTACAATTAGGTCAAATAAAACAATAGGTGACCCTCACAGTGTCATTTAAACAGAAAAAAGAGAAGAAAAAATTTTTTGCCACAAAAAGAAAAAAAAAATTACAGTCACCTATTGTTAGTTGGTTCAGAGGTATCTGGCACTGAACTTGGTAGGGCGGATTACGATCCGATCCCCCGCAGCTACAATTAGGTCAAATAAAACAGGTTTACACATGCTTATGTGCCAGAAACCTTATGTTATGGATCAGAATCACTAACCGGTCACTCTACTATGAAACATGTACGAATAACGAGCTTAATGTGATTGCGCCTGAATGAAAAGGACCCAAAAAGATGAGAAGATAGGCCTAGGTATTGTGGGATGACATGGAGTGGTTAATATAGGATTGAAGTTTGTGTCTGTGTTATTGTGGTACCCTTGGTTCACTTAGTTAGTACCTGTCACTGCATCCTGACTTGAACTTAGAAGCCCTTTAGCCCAAAGACACGTGTTGACACCATTTTTTCTTGAGCTTTAATGTTTGCTTGAGGACAAGCAAAGGTCTAAGTGTGGGAGAATTTGATCACACTAAAATTCACCGTATTTTTGAATCCGATTTCGCATGCATTCTTAGCTTTTATTGTTATTTTGTTATGTTATTACTTTGTTTTTCTTTGTTTTCAGGTTTTTTATGTAATCGGGGCTTAAATCGAGAAAAGGAGCGAAAAAGGAGTGGAAACGGACGAAAACCTAGAAATTCAGCATTTTACACTTACGGCATCCTCCGTGGAGGGCGCCATGGGGCCTGCCATGACGTGGCCACGTCTCAAGACCACTCCACAACTGCCAAGACCCTCGATCCCCACTCTTTCATCCCATATCAGTCCTATGGCGGGTGCCATGGCCTTGTGGCGGGCGCCACAAGGCAAAAATAGTTTCCCTCCACTTTTTAGTGGATGGGGCATCCTGGTCTTTTCCTGCATTTAGTTTTCCTATAAATAGGACCTTAGATTTTCGTTTTTCATCATCCAAACTTAGAATCTCTTAGGCATATATCAGTTTTAAAGAAGTTACCATTCCACATCGGGGTGTTTCTGCAATCGAGTGATCGAGTCTGTATCTGTCTGTGTGATCGAGTTTTGGAGCACTCTGGGAGGAAGTTAATCCTGCCGTCATTTTAATTCCAGTTCGTATTTTATTTTTTCGCATTGCTTTACTTTTATTTATTTTCTACATTGCTTTACTTTCGTTTATTTTCCCGCACTCGCTTTACTTTATTTATTTCTCGCACTCGCACTACTTTCGTTTATTTTCCACACTCGCTTTAAATACCTTTATTTCTTGCACTCGCTTTACTTTTATTTACTTTCCGCACTCGCACTACTTTCATTTACTTTCCGCACTCGCACTGAATTACTTTTATGAAAAATTATAAAAATAACTTTTACTTTACCATGTCTAACTAAATCCATAAAGGTTAGAATGCAAGGATCGTAATTAAACCAGTAATCCGTACAATTGTTCGTGGAAGCACTTAAGGGCTATTTTATCTTTCAATTTAAGCAATTGTTTTTAACTATTTCAAAAACAGCCAAAAGCGCTTTGTCTAGTTCATTAGGAGTTTTTAGATTAAAAAGAAAAGAGATTTTAAAACGATCTTCTGACGCGTTATGAAGTTTAGAGTCTGGTTCGTAAGAACCTCTTTTTGCTAAGAAATCCAGGTTAAAATACTTTTCAACTTAGTTAAGATACTATATTTCTTAAAAATAGGTTTACTACTCTAACGCAGTACGCACCTTTTTATCCATGACAATAGGAGGGGTCGATTAGAGAGTACAACTCGGTTCTGAATACGCGAAAGCGACAGTTCCTGTTAAATTAGTTATTTTCAAAGTGGAAAACATTGCCCATAAGTAGTTCCATTAACAAATACCGGATTATCAATTGATTATGTGAATTACATTCGAACCTGTCTTTGTTTATTGTTTAAAATTATTATTTTATTTACCATCGCACCCTTCTTAAAACCCTTATATTTAGTTGCCTTAGATACACACCATAACAACAGGTACGATAGATTGACACTTGGTCTCTGTGGATTCGACAATCTTTTATATTACTCTGACGTGTTCGTACACTTGCGAAAAACACGCATCAATACGATGACTAAGTCATCAGTGATGTTTTTCGGTTCCGCATGCATGAGTCCATATGAAGTTGCATTTGCTTTGTTTGAGAAATTACATGACGTTTGGTGATAAGTGAATTATAAGATTAATTATTAGAGTTTGACGTTTTGTGATAAATATGATGTTGTTGTTGTCTTGAGTATGAAGCATGTGATCATTATGTGACGGTGATATAAATGTTATACATATGTTATCTATTTCTTATATCTTGTATAATGATTTGTGATTACTCACCCTGCTTGTTTGAATGTTGTCTCTACGTGGGTAACATGCAGATAATTAGAGACGAGTTTGCAGTGCGTGAAGTCTTAGAGGGAAGCATTTAGCATAATTCTAGAATGTCTGGTGTCTTGCTCTGATAGATGTAACATCGGGGGAATAGAACGCTTATATGATTATTTGTCAAATTGTTATGATGCGTTTATGAGTTGTCATATGTTGCATTGAGTCAAATGATGAATGTTGACTTTGACCATGGGGTCTTTATGTTTTAATGAAATAAGAGGAAAATAATTTGATTATATGATTCCGCTGCAAAGTTTTGAATTTTGAATAAAATGATATTTTAAATAAATTATTTATGAGTTTGAGATTTTATGAAGAAAATGTGACACCTTTTTTTTAGTACTCTAATTTATTCAGTTTAATATGAAGATTATTTTGTGGGATTAGAAAGGTGTTACAGGGTACTGATACACTTGTATGTAAATTAGTTTTAGCCAAAATAAGCCAAAGGGGGAGAATGTTAATTCTATGATTTTATGATTGGCATTATGTTTGGTAAAACTAATATGGCTAGATCATGTTGAATAAGAAGTTCCATATGTTAAATTAACATGGTCTAGATTCTTGAAGAACATGTCAAACAAAATGTCATGACATGGTGGCATAGACAGATGGGGTTATAACAATTGGCAGATACTGAAGAAGATCTTGAAACATCTGTAATTGTCATGACACAATTATTGTCGTGTGTTACAGACAGATGTCAAAGAAAATGCTGAAACATCTGCAATTGTCATAACAACATTACTGACAAGTGCGACATACATATGTCATGACGTCTTGGTCTATAGAGCTAAAGTGATGGGTTTATAAGTCGAATTATGCAGAATATTCTATAAAATATTATGGTATCACAGGTAGAGCTGCTGGAGCTATTTTAAAGGACTAAGAGATTCAACGCGAAGTTGTTCTACAAGGTATTTTCAAGGAGAATCCTTAGGTTATAATTGTGAAGATATCCTGGAGTTATTGATAGAAGTCCTAACTTTGAGGAGAACATCTTGTAGGTGTCTTTGGATATTCTGGAACATGTCGAAGAAGATGTCCTACGACATTACATACGACATCGCGCCTGTGTTGAACTAGAGTGATTGGTTCTGCTATATTTTAAAAAAAATGCAGAATATTCTGGAGATATTATGCAATCCTATGTGGAACTAATTCAAAGAGGTGCTGATTTAAAAGTTTGGAAGATTCAATCATAATTCACAGATATATTTACTTTCCAAATAAGGAAGATTTGATTGAAGACCTATTTTGTAGCAGAATATTCTACATATTTGTAACAACAAATTTGATGTGTTTTGAAGGCCCAGATCCAGTTGGATATTAGGTTATAAATAGAAGCATCATAACTTTGTTTTGACAACAAGCCGTGAAACATTAGGGTTTTGTTTGTGAACCACTCTCTAGGAGAGTTGGTATTTATGAGCCATTCTTTTATCATTCTAATATTATGGTTGGACTGAGTTTATTGAGTTGTAAGTTGTTTACTCTGAGCTTTTAAGCATGAATGTATTGTTCTTGATTGAAGCTTTTAAGAAAGATCAATTTTTGTCTTGGAAGAGTGTTCTTCTTTCTTTGTAAGGTTCTGTTAGATATCGTTGAGGTGATTTAGGGAGTGAGATGGTGATTTCTCATATCTAGATGATGATTTCTAGGTAGAAGTTGTATTGGGTAGGGATTAAGCGAGAAGTTGTAATATGGGATTGTTTAAACATTAAATTAATATTGCTAATCGTGAATTTCCTTCGTGGCTTGGTAGCCTCCAGATGTATGTGAGTTTGCACCGAACTAGGTTAACAATCCTTGTGTTGTTTATGCTTTTCAGTACTGTTATTGTATATGTTATGCCTTATTGTTTCTATCAGACCAGATGTCTCGACATCCTGTAGGACATTTGGGTCTGCTGTACCAGAATTTCAGAACTAGTTAACAATACTCGATTGTTAAACAAACTACGACTCAACAACTTGGCTGAACGGTCCGACCTGCTCTGATACCATTAATGTAACACCCCATTTCTACCTGACAATTAATAATAAAAACAGAGTTACAAAAATTCCAACAAACAAATGGAATGATACATTTTCAACTTAAACAACAACATTCACACACCTGATTAGTCTCTAAAAATAAAACCACTTTCATTACTACGCAGCAGATTCATAAAATTCAACTTAAAATAACATAACTCATGTTAAACATTAAAACATCTTAAAAGCAACAAGTCTTTAATGAAATCAACTTAAAATTCAGCAACATAATAAAAACTGACGATAAAGAAAACATGTGTTATCCCCCCGAGTGCTACATATCAGAGAGACAACACCGACTCAAACTAATGAAGGTAAGTAACTCTACTCTGGATTACCTGCATGTTACCGACAGAGGGCAACATTCAAACAGAAGAAGCGAGTTATCTAACAATATAATCAAATATATGATAAATAACATATTAGATCAGACTATATACAATCACCACTTCACAACTCACAAACAATGTCAATCAACATAAGATACCACAAAACAACATAATTATGCAACTTAGAAAATGCACATGCATGTGGTACCATTTGAGTTATTCTATTCATTTTCATCATCAACCTGATTATAGAGTCATAACTCCACCCTTACCTTGGATTGAAGGTCTCTCTATTCTCCGATTGGATTCTTGCTCTTGCAACCTCTACGTATTCTCTGTCAAACCCTTATTCATCTTTCTGCAACTTTGCAACTTCCACGTTCTGTTCTTTCTGCTACCTTTTTTTCTCAATTAACCTCTAATACTATTATAATTTCTCTTTTATCCATTGGGCTTAACTCTACACCCACACTCACATTACTTTAATTCCCAAACAAGCCCACTAACAATAATTGTATACTTCCACCAAAATTATAATATTTCTACAACTTAAATCAACTTAATTTAATTCGACTAATCATAACACAACTTAAATCTACTTTTCTATAATTTCAACAATTAAATCAAAAACATAATACAGATATATTTAATTAAATAATTAATTAAATAAATAGGACGTTACACAAGGCAACCCATATACATTTCTATGAGTACACTTACACATTTGGGTGTTTGTACTCATAATGTAAACCCTAAACCACTATTCAACAATGTGCCTCAAAATAGTTCTTGATATTGGTCCACGCAAATTCACATAAAATAAACTAGTGTGCGCGTGCTCAACTTCATAAAAACCCTTATGAAATGAAGCTCTAATATGTCCAATTGTACCTTAGATTTCCATTTAGAGCCTCCTAACATCTGTACATATCACATAAGGTGTTATCTAACATCTACTTTAGTTTCCAATGAGCAGACCCAACCCTAAAAAATAAATAAGTATCCTTAATATTAAGGTAAACAAACTATGGCTAAAACCAAACATACCCATTAATCATGGTGTTGCCCAAATACAACACATGATTGATCCAAGCTCTAACAAATATATGCCTTCGAGGAGTTAACGATATGTCTCTAACATCATAAACAATTGTCTAAAATCAACACATCTATGCTTAAGCTATCGTAACTGTTGATGGCACTCCACCTTATCCCTAACTCTTACATGTTCACACCATAGTTTCTCTATCGAATCTCGCATATCATTCACAACATATTCCATGCACTTTGATTGCACATTTTTGTTAATGTGAAATCAACAAAGCAAATTAGTTGTCCTTGGAAATACTATTTTAATTGTTTTCATCAAAGCAATATCTCTATCAATCAAAATCACTTATGACCATAACCCTATCTCAATAAACAATCGTTTCAACTTATCCAATACCAACAAAAGTTCTTTGTCTGCTCATTTTCCATATAGGCAAATGATAACACTGGATTTCACCGCGTTTCTGACTCCGATTTCGCATGCATTCTAAGTTTTTATTGCTATTTTGTTATGTTATTTCTATGTTTTCCTTTGTTTTCAGGTTTTTACTTTAATCAGAGCCTCGAGCGAGAAAAGGAACGAAAAAAGAGCTGAAAAGGGCAAAAATCAAGTAATTCAGCATTGTGCACTTGTGGCAGCCACTGTGGCTGGAGCCATGGGGTCAGCCATGACGTGGACACGTCTCAAGACTCTCCCCAACTGCCAATCCGCAATATTTCGACTACTCACACCATTTTGCACTCATGGCGGGCTCCATGAGGGTGTGGCGGATGCCACAAGGCAAAATGGTTTCCCTCCATTTTTCGGTTACAAAGGGCATTCATGTCTTTTCTTATTATTTGTTTGCCTATAAATAGGACTTTAGATTTTCGTTTTTCATCATCCAAACTTAGAATCTCTTAGGCATATATCAGTTATAAAGTGGTAATCACTTCACATCGGAGTATTGCTACAATCGAGTGATCGAGTCTGTATACGTCTGTGTGATCGAGTCTTAGAGCACTTTGGAAGGAAGTTAATCCTGCCGCCATTTTAATTCCAGTTTGTATTTTATTTTTCCACACTGCTTTACTTTATTTAATTTCCGCATCGCTTTATTTTATTTTATTTCCCGCACTCGCACTACTTTTATTTAATTTCCGCACTCGCTTTATTTTGTTTATTTCTCGCACTCGCACTACTTTCATTTATTTTCGCACTCACACTACTTTTATTTACTTTCCCGCACTCGCACCTTATTTAATATACTTTCCCGCACTCGCACTAAATACCTTTTATGAAAAATATTAAAATGAACCTTTACTTTACCATGTCTAGCTAATTTTCTAAAGGTTAGAATGTAAGGATCATAATTGAACCGATAATTTGTACAACTGTTTGTAGAAACACTTAAGGGTTATTTTGACTTTCAATATAAGTTTCATGTTGTTTACAGTTCCGTTGGGTAAGATCGAAAGTCGTCCAACGCCTATTTAACTTAATTGTTTTTAACTATTTCAAAAACAACCAAAACCTCTTTGTTTAGTTCATTAGGAGTTTTTAGATTAAAAAGAAAAGAGATTTTAAAACTATTTTTGGACGCATTAAGAAGTTTAGAGTCCGGTTCGTGAGAACCTTTTTTTCTAGAAAGTCCATGTCAAAATACTTTTCAACTTAGTTAAGATATTATATTTCTTAAAAATAGGTTTACTACTCTAACATAATACGCACCTTTTTATCTGTGACACTAGGAGGGTTTGATTAGGGAGTACAACTCGGTTCTGAATACGCGAAAGCAACAATTCCCGTTAAATTAGTTCTTTTCAAAGTAGAAAACATTGCCCATAAGTAGT
Source organism: Lathyrus aphaca (assembly GCA_963966055.1). NCBI lineage: Eukaryota > Viridiplantae > Streptophyta > Magnoliopsida > Fabales > Fabaceae > Lathyrus > Lathyrus aphaca. Next base: position 62,520,603 of record OZ014523.1, on the reverse strand, counting down.
TCTATTAACAAGTACTTAATTATCAATTGATTATGTCAATTGCATTCGAACCTGTCTTTATCAATTAAATTAAATTCACTATTTTATTTATCATTGTGCACTCTCTAAAACCATTATTTTCAATTGCCTTAGATACACACCATAACAACAGATAACGATAGATTGACACTTGGTCTCTTTGAATTCAGCAATCTTTTATATTACTCTGACGTGTTCGTACACTTGCTAAAAACACGCATCAAGTTTTTGGCGTCATTGTCGAGGACCAATTTCGTCAAATTTCGTACCCTATAGTTATACCGTTTAGACTAAGGTTGTTACCTGCCAATCAATGCGAAAAACTCGTAGTACCGGAAGCTTAGTAGACCCTATAGCTGAACCTGAATGTTACGCTCGCGCACATTTATTTTTCCATAGAATTAGGAGAGCTATGGCCGAAGATATAAACCGAAGACCCCTTAAGGATTTCGCATAACCATCAAACGAGGAACCTAGTTCCAGTATAGTAAACCCCGTCGTCCCAGCTAATAATTTTGAACTTAAACCATCCCTGCTGCAATTAGTACAACAGAGACAATTAGCAGGTCTTGCTACCGTGAACCCAAATCAACATTTTAAAAACTTTCTCCAGTTAGCAGACACCTTTAAAACCAATGGAGCCCCTCCTAAGGCAATCCACTTAAGATTATTTCCTTTTTTCCTCAGAGATAAAGCCCTATCATGGTTAGATTCCATTCCACCCAATTCCATAACAAGTTGGTAAGCCCTTAGAAGAGTATTCCTTGCTAGATATTTTCCCCCGAGTAAGACCGTTATTCTTCGAAACTAAATAACCAGATTTACCCAAAACCAAGGAGAATCGTTGTTCGAAGCCTAAGAGAGATATAAAGAGATATTAACAGCATGCCCACATCATGGTTTAAAAAATTGGCTAATCATTCAAACCTTCTATAATGGACTTCACTATAACACTAAGATGACCATCGACGCTGCCGCATGTGGCGCACTGATGAACAAACCTTACCCTGAAGCTAGCGCCCTTATCGAAGATATGACCCAAAAACATCAATCATGGGGAGTAGAAAGAGAAATAGTGGAAAAGAAGGAAGTCCAAGGAGGAATACATGAGTTAAGCTCTATAGACATGATGCAAGCTAAAATGGACGCGTTGGCCCTTAAAGTTGAACATATGTATGCAACCCCGAATATTGTAGCTACAGTATCGTCGAATTGTGAGATATGTGGGACGCAAGGACACCAATCCGCCGAATGCAGTCTGTTAAATGAGATCAACTCTAAACAAGTGAATTACACCCAAGGGAACCCATTTTCAAACACATACGACTCAGGATGGAGGAATCACCCAAACTTCTCATATAAAAATAATAACCCTATCCAAAATACCGCACCTCCGAGACAACAAGGTTACCAAGCCCCGAGATCAAATCAACCTATGAAACCTGTGCCCCCAAAACCGAGCCTTGAAAAAATTATGGAAAATTTTATCACTACTCAAACGCAACAAAACAAAGAATTCATGAACCAAAACGTTCATGTTAACGAACTGATTACCCAGTTAGGGACCAAGGTTGACCAAATAATCACTCACAATAAGATGCTTGAAACCCAAATCTCTCAGGTAGCTTTAAACCAAGCCCCTCAGACTACACTTGGAGGATAATTCCGTGGACAACCTCAACAGAACCCGAAAAGGCAAGCAAACGCCATTACTCTACGAAGTGGGGCCGCTTATGAGGAACCCTCTAACCCAAGGTTAAGAGAGCCTGAAACATCTAAGAGAAATGAAGAAAAGGAACCAGAGGAATCTGAAAACCAGGAAAGTCAAGCAAAATGAGAAGAACCTAAAAACAAAACCTATGTACCACCCCCGCCATACAAACCACCAATACCATACCAGCAAAGACTAAAACAAACCCATATCAATAACCAATATCAGAAATTCATTAAGGTTATAGAAAAACTTCACGTAGAAATCCCCTTTACAGAAGCCATCACCCAAATACCTTCTTACGCAAAGTTTCTCAAAGACATACTTACCAATAAACGTAGACTCGAGGATCTGAAACCCTTGGATTGTAATTCTATTTCCGAGAATAAGTTAGCAAAGAAAGATAAAGATCCCGAAAATTTTTACATTCCTTGTATTTTGGGGAATCATGTCATCGAAAAAGTCTTTCTAGACTTAGGAGCTAGTGTGAGCTTAATGCCTTTAGCAGTTTGTGAAAGGTTAAACATAGGAGAATTACAACCTACTAAGATGTCACTTCAGTTAGCCGATTGATCAGTAAATTTTAATGCACATTCTCCCATATTTGCACTTATGCATTTCTTTGGTTTTCTTTGTTTTATTTTATATTTTAATTAGTTTTTCTATTTTATTCTATTTTTGGCTTAATTTGATTTTCGTACTTAATTTTTAGCTTTAACAGCTTTTACGGAAATGATCATAACTGAAGTTCCAGGAATCTGATTGAGCCATTCTACCAGTCGACGAAAAGCTAAGAGAGAGAGCTACAACTTTTGTGTTGGAGCCGAAGTCAGATTCTGAGTTTTATTTTCCAAAATTTTGTTTGAAGTTGATGCATTAGTTTTATTCAGTTTCGGGTCATTAAGAATTGGGTCTGGGTTATGTATTTGACCCAGTTGGGTTGTAAACGAGTTTGTTTGGTTTTACCATATAACCTAGTAGCTGCGACTATTCACATTACACTTTTTACACTTTTAATTTTTTACGCTCGAAGAGACGAATTATGGAGAACTAATTCCAAGGATTAATCTGCTGTAATCGATTTTCGCCGACACTTTGAGGTTCTTATATTTTCCAATTAATCTATTTTCTTTGAATTCTGATATTAATATCTTGTTTACTTAATTCGATTTATCTAAGGTTAGATTGATTTATTTCGAGGATTGCATGTTCCTATACTTTAATCGCGTTTGCTTAATTCACGTATGTTTATCGTGTTTGCTTAATTCATGATTGATATATTTCATTTGTTTGCTTAATTTGGAAATTAGGAATATTTATCATATAATATCAATTACACTTATTTGATTGTTATTATAATCGAAAAGGAAATAGAGTCTGCTTAGGAATTGGGAATTATTTGGGTCGATGATAAGTTGGGAAATCAAAACAGCAGATTAACCGTTTCAGCTTATTTTGATAATCACTTAATTTTTTTTTATGTTAATTGAAACTCAAACCCCCATTGTTCTAATTGGTTGGTTAATAACAATACAAGAATTCTTGTGAGACGATTCGATTCATTGTCGCTATACTACGTTTTCAAAGAAAATTACTCGTTTTTTATCTGTGCGCGACACCAGATCAAATTGACGCCGTTGCCGGGGACTCTTGTTGTTATTAACTGATTTTATAGTCATAGGTATAGTTTTTTGCTAGCTTTTTTCTTTTCTTTTTTGTTGTGTTTGTTGATTTTCAGGGTTGCAATACCGGTTGTAGTATAATGATAAGTTTTCCAGTCTTTCAGGTAAGTTGGAAGCTACTGTTTCGATTTGCTCAGAAATTTTTCCAGAAAATCAGAAATAAATCGTAGAACAATACTCTTTTAGAATAAAATTCTAAAAGATTTTGACCCTCAAATTCGCAAATTTTTCGTTTTTTATTTTATTTGATTTATTTTCTCTTTTCGTATTTTCAAAAAAATCTGAAATTGTTTGTGCGAGCTTTATTTGATTTAATTAGATTTTTAGCGTTATTTTTATATTTTTTTTTAGATTTTATTTTAATCGCTTTTATTTTTTCCATTCTTTTTAAATCTGCACTTATTTTATTTGATTCTGTGTTGAAATTTATAATCATATCATGGCTGATCAAAGAACTCTGAGAGAATTGGTTGCACTTGTGAATTATAATTATTTATGTATTTAATATCCTGATGTTGTTGATGCACCTTTTCAAATTGAAATTTGGTTTAACACACTTGTTGCCGAGTTTTAATGGTTTTACAGGTGAGGATCCACATAAACATATGAATGAATTTCAGGTTGTGTGCTATGCACCTTCCGAACCCTTCACTAGAGGACCTTGTCAAGCAAATTACTGCAAATAATCTCCAGTTTCAACAATAAACAGAGTATAGTCTTCAGGCTTTGCAAACACAACTTGATCAACTTACCACTTCGATGAATGTTATGCAACAAGCTCAAGGATCAAACCAACAACCTTCGGAAGAACATTCTATTTTTCAAATAGAGTTACCTTCTGAAACTATTGATGATACTTGTATTAATTTGTTTGCATCTGATTTCCATCATTGTCTGGTTTTAATGATGTTTACTCTTGTGATGTTTGTACTGACACTAAAATTTGCTCTGTTTGTGCTGAAATTGAGGTTGCCTTGCAAGTTGATATTCTTACTGCAAATGAGGTTGCAAATGAAGTTGTTCATGTCAATGAAGATCTCGACACCCCGACTTGGAACAACTCATCCATCGAGAAATCACCCTCTTTAGAGCTGTAGCCACTTCCTAATAATTTATTTGAATTTGTGCAGGAAGAGAAATCATTACAGGAACATAATAAGGGAATTGGATGTACTTTGGTTGACACTTGTGATATTAGCCCATCCATGAGTATGCATAGGATCTCAATTGAAGATGGAACAAAAGTAATGAGGCAGCCCCTTAATCCTTTGATTCTTAAAGTTGTAGAAAAGGAGATCACTATCATGTGCATATTCAACACTTTTACTTATCGAAGATTCTTATTTGATCCTGGAATAAAAGGCAAAAACACTAATAATAACTTCAAGATTAATGGATACTACCCAAAGTTACTCTATGAGATCCCCACTTTGGAAGAAGAAACTGTAAAAGAGCTCTCTTTAGGAAATGCTGCATATGTGATCACCTATCCACCTTAACTACCCGGGTGTGTTCTTTCCTTTCTCTCCCTTTTATTTTATATTTATGTCCTTTCATTGAGGACAATGCTTGTTTTAAGTGTGGGGGAGGGAATAATTTATTTTCTTTGTTTTTGTTTTGTTTTTGTTTGTTTTGTTTTGTTTTAGAAACACTATGCATTGTTTTTTGAAAGTTTTAGGCTATAGATTATTTTGAGGTTAGTTGTGGAGACTTGGGAAAAGTTCACAAGATCGGTATCGATTTAACACATTAAGTCTCCTGAATATGGAAATCATTTTGAATACTTTTTATGCCATAGCCATGAGTTCTCATCCTTTAATAGCACTTAAGTAGTTTATCAACCAGTCAACACCATTTAGAAATCATACACTAAGTAATTGAGTTGATGCAAATAAGTGAATGATCTCGTACTTAATAAAAAATCTGAATAGGAATTCGCCTTTTAAGTTAGGTGACCCTCACCCGGTCATTTAGCCTAACGGATGCGAAACCTTCAAAAAAATGTTGTTGCTCAAGTATCTTTAAAATATTGACAAGATATGGATCATAGTCACTAACAGACTTATTTACCATGTGTATAAATAGATAACGGGCTTAATGTGATTGCGCTAGAATGAAAAAGAGAAAAAAAGGAGGATGAGTAAGTTAGGATTAGGCATAATAACATGATTCATATCGGTTTGTATACCAGGGAGGCTTATGACCGCACAATTGCGTATTTGTGTTCTTACGATATCCTTAGTATGTAAGATTAGTACATATCGATGCTATCTTAATCGAAAAAGAGTTTGTAGCCTAGAATGAGTATCTGAATGATGTTGTGATTCTTGAGTCTTGAGTTTATTTTTGCTCGGAGTGCAAAAGTTCAAGTGTGGAGGAATTTGATCAGTGAATTTTAATGCAAATTCTCCCATGTTTGCACTTATGCATTTCTTTGGTTTTCTTTGTTTATTTTTATATTTTAATTACTTTTTCTGTTTTATTCTATTTTTGGCTTAATTTGATTTTCGTACTTAATTTTCAGCTTTAACAGCTTTTACGAAAATGATCATAATCGGAGTTCCAGGAATTTGATTGAGGCGTTCTACCAGTCGACTAAAAGCTAAGAAAGAGAGCTACAACTTTCGTGTTGGAGCCGAAGTCAGATTCAGAGTTATATTTTCCAAAATTTCGTTTGAAGCTGCTGCATTAGTTTTATTCAGTTTCAGGTCATTTAGAATTGAGTCTGAGTTATGTATTTGACCCAGTTGGGTTGTAAACGGGTTTGTTTGGTTTTACCATATAACCTAGCAGCCGCAACTATTCACATTACACTTTTTTACAATTTAAATTTTTTACGCTCGAAGAGATGAATTATGGAGAACTATTTCCAAGGATTAATCTACTGTAATCGGTTTTCGCCGACACTTTGAGGTTCTTATATTTTCCAATTAATCGATTTCCTTTCAATTATGATCTTGATATCTTGTTTGCTTAATTCGGTTTATCTAAGGTTAGATTGATTTATTTCGATGATTGCATGTTCCTATACTTTAATCGTGTTTGCTTAATTCGTGTATGTTTACCGTGTTTGCTTAATTCACGATTGATATATTTCATCCGTTTGCTTAATTCGTAGGAATATTTATCATATAAAATCAATTACACTTGTTTGATTCTTATTATAATCGAAAAGGAAATAGAGTCTGCTTAGGAATTGGGAATTATTTGGGTCGATGATAAGTTGGGAAATCAAAACAGCAGATTAACCGTTTCAGCTTATTTTAATAATCACTTAATTGATTTTTTTATGTTAATTGAAACTCAAACCCCCATTGTTATAATTTGTTAGTTAATAACAATACAAGAATCCTTGTGAGACGATTCAAGTCATTGTCGTTATACTACGTTTTCAAAGAAAATTACTCGTTTTTGATCCGTGCGCGACACGCGGATCACTGATAGATCCATTAAATACCCTATAGGCATACTTGAATACGTCCCTGTTAGGATGGGTCAGTTGTTTATTCCTACTGACTTTTTTGTCATGGACATTAAAAAAGATGACGACATACCAATCCTCCTAGGTAGACCGTTCTTATCAACCGTCGGAGCCATAATAGATGTCAAAAAAGGGAAATTAACCTTTGAGGTAGGTAACCTTTGAAATTTATTATGGCACCTGTAATAGGAGATGCATGTTATGCCTTAGATATCATTGATGAATGCATTAGGGAATTAGAACAAGAAGAAGTAACTGAAACAATTAAGTTGCCATAGACTCTTATTTGGGAAGATGATAATTATAAAAAGCCCTACATTGATGATAACCTTCACGGATGTTTATCTCTTACCCCAGATCTTATGCCTTGTCCCATGAAACTAACCGTAAAACTTAAGGAACTGCCTAAGAACCTGAGATATGAGTTTCTTGATGAAGAAATGGACCGTCCAGTTATAGTCAGTGCTACCTTGAACCAAGAGGAAACAAGCCAATTGTTAGATGTTTTACGAAGGTACCCCTCAGCCTTAGGATATAAGGTCTCTGATCTAAAAGGAATAAGCCCATCCGTATGCATGCATCGAATTTTACTTGAAAAAGATTCAAAACCATCCAGAGAACACCAGAGAAGAATAAATCCTATGATGAGTGATGTAGTTAAGACTGAAGTTCTTAAGTTACTAGAGGCAGGTATAATATATCAGATCTCAGACAGTAAATGGGTAAGCCCTGTGCATGTAGTACCTAAAAAGGGAGGCATCACAGTCGTGCAAAACGAGAAAGGCAAACCTGTAGCAAAAAGAACTGATGGAGGGTGGCGTATGTGCATAGACTATAGAAAATTAAATAAAGCAACTAGGAAGGATCATTTCCTTTTGCCATTCATAGATCAAATGTTGGAGCGCCTATCCAGACACTCTTACTTTTGTTACCTAGATGGATATTCAGGATTCTTCCAAATACCTATTCACCCCGAAGATCAAGAAAAAACTACCTTTACATGCCCTGTTGGAACTTTTGCCTACAGAAGAATGTCTTTTGGACTCTGTAATGCCCCAGCCACTTTCCAACGCTGCATGATGTTTATCTTTGCAGACTATCTGGATAGAATCATGGAAGTGTTTATGGACGATTTCTCAGTTTGTGGATTTGATTTCAAAAATTGTCTTATCAACCTTGAGAAAATCCTGGAAAAATGTGTGGAGGTAAACCTTGTGCTAAATTGGGAAAAGTGTCATTTCATGGTTACCGAAGGGATTGTTTTAGGACATATAGTTTCCGAAAAAGGAATATAGGTAGACAAAGCTAAAATAGAAGTCATAGAAAATCTAAAACCACCTAAGACTATCAGGGAAATAAGAAGTTTTCTTAGACATGCCGGATTCTACCGACGTTTTATCAAGGACTTCTCCAAAATAACAAAACCTTTAACTGGACTTTTAATGAAAGATGTTGAATTCATCTTCGATGAAAAATGTAATGAAGCGTTTAATCTCTTGAAGCAAGCTTTGATTTCAGAACCTATAATGAAACCCCCTGATTGGTCAGAACCGTTTGAGATAATGTGTGACATTAGTGACTATGTTGTTGGAGCCGTTCTAGGTCAGAGAAAAGATAAAAAGTTACACGTAATATTATGCTAGTAGAACCCTAGACACTGCCCAGCTCAACTACGTAATAACTGAAAAAGAACTCCTAGTTGCAGTTTTCACTATAGAGAAATTTAGATTTTATCTAGTAGGAGCCAAAATTATAGTTTACACCGACCATGCTGTCATTCGTTACCTGCTAAGTAAAAAGGATGCCAAACCCAGGTTACTTCGATAGATTCTATTACTACAAGAATTTGATTTAGAAATCTGTGATAAGAAAGGCATTGAGAATGTAGTAACTGATCATCTTTCTAGGCTAGAATACCTGAAGCCTGACTCAGTACCCATACAAGACGATTTTGCATATGATAAACTGATAGCCAAACTAGAGACTATTGAAGATGATAACCCAGACCCACATTAGCATTCTAAAGAATCCTTAGCTGTAAGTAACATACCCTGGTATGCAGACTTTGTTAATTATCTAGCCGCCAACATCGTACCCCCCGATCTAAATTACCACCGGAAGAAGAAGTTCTACAGTGATGTAAGAAACTTCAATTGGGACGAACCATTTCTTTTCAAGAGAGGTAAAGATGGAATTTTCCGCCGTTGCATCCCAGAAGAGGAGGTGCATAATATAATTGAGCATTGTCACTCTGCACCCTATGTTGGACATGCAAGAACCTCTAAAACCTACGCCAAGATTCTTCAAGTTGCCCTATTCTGGCCTACCATGTGGCGTGATGTCTATGCTTTCATTGTCAAATGTGACAGATGCCAACGTACAGGAAATATTTCAAGACGTAATGAAATGCCTCTAAGAAATATCCAAGAAGTAAAACTCTTCGACATACGGGGTATAGATTTTATGGGACCATTCCCACCATCTTTAGGAAACCAATATATCTTAGTAGTTGTTGACTACGTGTCTAAGTGGATTGAAGCTATTGCCGCACCCACAAATGACACCAGAGTAGTCATCAAATTATTTAAAAATTATATATTCCCCAGATTTGGAACACCCCGTTTAGTCATAAGTGATGGAGGATCACACTTCATATCAAAAGTATTTGATAAACTTTTAAACAAGTATGGAGTTAAGCATAGAGTAGCAACACCATACCACCCACATACTAATGGACAAGTGGAAGTATCTAATAGGGAGATTAAACAAATTCTTGAGAATACTGTCTCTATATCTAGAAAAGATTGGTCGCAGAAACTTCAAGAAGCGTTATGGGCCTACAAAACCGCTTTCAAAACCCCTATAGGAACAACCCCCTATCAACTAGTCTATGGAAAGTCATGTCACTTACCTTTTGAGTTAGAGCATAAAGCCTATTGGGCCATTAAAACTTTGAATTTGGATTACCTAACTGTTGGTGAAAAACGTATCCTTGATATCCACAAATTGGAAGAACTCAGACAACCAGCCTACGAAAATGCCATTATATACAAAGAAAGAACAAAAGCTTGGCATGACAAAATAATCATAAGAAAAGACTTCAAAATAGGCGATCATGTTATCCTGTTCGATTCTAGGTTACGACTTTTTCTAGGGAAGCTTCATTCGAGATGGACTGGCCCTTTCGAAGTATCTAAGATTCTAAGATCTGGAGCTATTGAAATCAAGAACCAGACATGTAAACCGTTCATTGTCAATGGACAGATACTGAAACCCTACGAAGGAGGAGACATTCCAACAACATACTCCAGCCATACCCTAAGTGATCCACCAAATCCTTCGAATGATGTATAAAATTCGGTCGTCGAGCTAACGACGTTAAACAAGCGTTGCATGGGAGGCAACCCATGGTTTTTCTTATCTTATTTACTTTTATTTTCTTTTATTTTGTTTTCTTTATTATTCTGTCAGGACTAACATTTGAATGTTTTTGTGATTTCAGGACCTTTTGCTAACCCTGTGCAGGATGCAAAATCTCGATTACATGCACGTGGCCTTCAGAGACGACACCCAGAGGGAGCATTACTATGTCCACATGAGGCGCCCTGTAGCACCTACACGGTACCCAGACCAGGATTGCATGGATTCTTTGGGGATTGAGCCAAGCGTCAGATTCTTATGCCACCAACTCCAATGAGACCAGTTCGACGACATGAACAACACTTACAGGAAATTGACTCTAGAGTTTCTCAGCTAGTTCGATTATTACCCATGAGTTGGACCCGATGGACATGTATTTTCAGGTTGTTCGAGACTGAGTACTCTTTCTCTCACAAAGAGTTTGGTGATTTATTAGGTTTTCAGACTACCCCTGATGCTATTCCAGAGACGCCAATGTGATACTTTATGAGTAGAGAAGTGGAAAAAATTTGGAGCGATATCTCAGGTGGAGGGAGTCAGGATCCTTCCACTCAGCTATCCCAGGTTATCCACGACCCTGCACTGAGGTACTTCCAGATGATCCTAGCATACTCTTTCCTCGGTTTGCCAGATACTGAGACTTTGCTTAGTGAGAAGGAGATTTTCTTTCTATTTTGTGCGACCCAGTCAAGCCCTGTTGCATGTGGCAACTTTCTGCTGAAAGGCCTTGCCAGTGTCTCCAGGTCATCTGTAGGCATTATACATGTCGGTGGGATTGTTACTCAGATCGCTACTGCATTGGGTTTGTCTCGCATGTTATTACATCTCAGGACCTTCTACAGCTATACCACCATGGATGTCGTCTTTTTCCTAGACATAGGGTTGATGAGGAGAGCCTCTTTTGATCCCAACATGTTAAGACTACTGATCGACGGCGAGGTGATACATTACTTCACACTACATGACCCGCTGATGACCAGTGTCCACGACCCGACTAATTGGAGTTATGCTTTAGAGGGTCATGGAGAGACTGTTGAGGAACCAAAATCACCTCCTCCTGCTGAATATACTTCTACACCTCTTTCTCCCAGAGTCATTGTTATGTCTAACAATCTGTCTTTGCAGCCGTCTGATTTACATACCCAAATTTATGAGCTCCGCAGAGAGACAGCCAGGCTTAAACAGGAAGTAGCGGACTTGACTTTACAGATTGAGGTATCCGATCTCACCCATGTCACAGAGACAGACGCTCTATATCAGGAGATTGGAGAGCTTCAGAGGGAGACCGATGAGATTCGTGGATCGGACCAGGCAGAGAAGCCTACTACATGATCGTGTTACCCTGACATTATTGCTCTAGTATTTAATATTTTATGCTTTATTTTATTTCTCGCATCTCCATACATATTTTATATTATCGCATATGCTACATTTTCCATGTACTTTGGTTGAAAATCATTTATATATATATATTCTATTATATGCATGATTATTTATTTATATATATATGTCAAATAACAAAAAAATAATACAAAAAATGATTTTCTTTTTATGTTTATTGTGCAAATATCGTGCCCAAGAAGAAGAAATCAAACACTATTTGGACCCCCAAAGACAAAAAGGTATGCAAAAGCCCACTTGGATTTTTCAAAATTTGGGCCCAGCCACGAAATGGCCTTGTGGCGCCCGCCATGGAAGCATGGCGCCCTCCATGACGTCCCACTAAAATCGGGGCAAATTCATCTCCCCCACCATTTTTGAACCTTCAAACTTCCAAAACCCATTTTTTCCATCTTCCAAAACTCCATTGAACCCCATTAAAGCTCCCACCTTTATCATTCATTCACCATCCATTAAACCCTTCCAAATTCCATTTTTATTTCCATTCATTACAAACCATAAAAATCTCACCTTTACCATTTTCTATTTAAACCACTTTTCACCACCTTCAACTCATCAAGGAGCAAGAACAATGGAGTTCAACGGATTCATTCTTCGCGATGGAAAATCTGGGGATAGGCAAAGAAGGATCATTCAAAAGCTTCAGAGTCGAGAAATTCTCTCGACTAGGTACGTGAATGATAACTGTCTGTATTCTTTGGGTCTATCTCATAGTGTTTATCATTATTAGATTTTTTAGGCTTGCACAATATTTTTGCGAATCAAGAACCTACCTTTGAGAGGCTGACAATTGAGTTTTTGAGTTCTTTAATATATACTGTCAGTCCTAACACTGCTAGCACAGTCGGTACTGTTAATTTTAGAATGTTTGGAATTGAATACGAATACAGTATCGACGAACTAACAGGCTTGTTAGGAATCCCTCACTGGGAGGGTGTTATATGTGAGGCCCCTTTGGATTCAGAATGGTCGGCCTATGTATTTTCCTTCTAGCAGAGACTGTCAAAATACTTCAATAAATTCTTTTGAAGGAATACTCGCATCGACCATCCATAACCCGACCATCAGAGTTTTCAGATATTTGTTGGCGTGTACTATTTTTGGCCGGGAGAATCCAAATAAGGTAAATGCTAAAGAGCTTCTATTTTTGCAAGGAAGCCTCACAAATAGACATATCAATTCGGTCCCATTTATGCTTGCACACATGGATTTAACTATTAATAAAACAAGAGTGATTGTTTTTAGAGGACTTGTTACGTCTATTGCTCGGGCCCTTAACCTGAACAATGAGATAGCCACACTTGAACCCCTACCTCATCGCACAGTTAACTTAAAATTTCTAAAAGACATGAAATTGTGCCGAGTGAGAAGAGAAGATGGTTATGAATTAATGGTTCATGGTGTAGTTATCTCATTTGTTCCTTTACCTTGCAGTAGACGTACCGATGTACATAATGAAAGGAATTGGACCTATGATTTGAATGCTCCACCTGTTTTAGGTCCACTTCCTCCTAATGTTCCTGATGGGGAGGGACATGACACTGATGAAAAATATGATCGGAGAGAGCAATCTCCCATACCTCACGTGTCCCCTCATCATCCTTCACATCCACACACCACACCATCTTCCTCTAACCCTGTTGCAGGTGCTACTCCTGGATTTCATATCACATAGGAGATGTGGCGTGATATGACGGCTAGAGAAGAAAGGCGAGACAACCTACTCTATACCATTTCACAACAACTGGAGGATAACATGAGCTATATGGAACAATCACGATTGGTTTCAGATCGCGCCTACGGGAACGTTTGTCGCACCTTGACCGACATCACAACAGAACAGTCCCTTCAGCGAGAAGTCAATCGCCGACATTACCAGCTTATGGAGGGCACTCAGGGTTCCATCCTAGGTAACCTTTGAGAGGTCAGAGATGCCCAGGCTGCCTTATCGGCCCGACTAGACCGGAGAGACCAGCACCGCAGCAGATTCCGTCGTTCCATGCATCCTCCGCAGGACGCCGAGGGCACCAGTGGTCCTCCACAGTAGCTTCACAGGTTACTCTCCTTATCTTATCTCGAAACATTAGGGACAATGTTCAATTTAAGTGTGGGAGGGGATTTTATTACTTTTATTGCTTTATATCTTTTCCTTTCTCTTAGTTGTTTATTTGCTTTCTGTTTTTCTTCTTTTCAGTTAGTTATTTAGTTTAAGTTTTTCTAGATGATGCATGAGTCTGACGAGTCTCCAGTATAGTGTATCTTTAGTGCACCCTCATTTCCCCCATTTTTTTAGCCTTACCAAAAAAATTTCAAAAGAAAACAATGTTGTTTCACATGTTTTTTTTGGGCTTTAAGACAAGTTTGGATTAAGATGTTGTGACTTAGGTGAACTTTTTGAAACATCACTATCGTTTTAGCACCATAGACTTCATGAATATAGGAATCACTCCTAAACCTCGCATACCATGGCCTTTATTATCATTCAAAAAATTGTCCTAAGTAGTTTATCCTAGCAGTCAGCTCCGGCCTAAGCATGCTATACGTAGGGGACCGATGAACATAAGTGAATGATCCAGTGCTAATAAAAAAGAGAAAAAGGCAAACTCCGGGATAGGTGACCCTCACAAAGTCATTTAAACAAAAAAAGAGAAAAAAAAATTGCCACAAAAAGAAAAAATTGCAGTCACCTATTGTTAGTTGGTTCAGAGGTATCTGACACTGAACTTGGTAGGGCGAATTACGATCTGATCCCCCACAACTACATTTGGGTCAAATAAAAGGGTTTACACAAACTTTTGTGCCAGAAACCCTATGTTTAGGATCAAAATCACTAACCGTTCACTCTACTATGAAACATGTACGAATAACGGGCTTAATGTGATTGCGCCTGAATGAAAGGGACCCAAAATGAGATGAAAAGATAGGCGTAGGTATTGTGGGATGATATGAGTTGGTTAATATAATATTGAAGTTTATGTCCGTGCCATTATGATACCTTTTGTTCACTTAGTTAGTACCTATCACTGCATCCTCGCTTGAACTTAGAAGCCCTTTTAGCCCAAATCATGTGTTGACACTAGTTTTCTTTCTTTGAGCTTTAAATGTTTTGCTTGAGGACAAACAAAGGTCTAAATGTGGAAGGATTTGATAACACTGAATTTCACCGTGTTTCTGACTTCGATTTCGCATGCATTCTAAGTTTTTATTGCTATTTTGTTATGTTATTTCTATGTTTTCCTTTGTTTTCAGGTTTTTACTTTAATCGGAGCCTAGAGCGAGAAAAAGAACGAAAAAAGAGCTGAAAAGGGTAAAAATCAAGTAATTCAACATTTTGCACTTGTGGCACCCACTGTGGCTGGCGCCATGAGGTCAGCCATGATGTGGAAACATCTCAAGACTCTCCCCAATTGCCAATCCCCACGATCTCCACTACTCACACCATTTTGCATTCATGGCGGACGCCATGAGGGTGTGGCGGGCGCCACAAGGCAAAATGGTTTCCCTCCATTTTTCGGTTACAAAGGGCATCCATGTCTTTTCTTATTATTTATTTGCCTATAAATATGACTTTAGATTTTCGTTTTTCATCATCCAAACTTAGAATCTCTTAGGCATATATCAGTTATAAAGTGGTAATCACTTCACATCGGAGTGTTGCCACAATCGAGTGATCGAGTCTTTATACGTCTGTGTGATCGAGTCTTGGAGCACTTTGGAAGGAAGTTAATCCTGTCGTCATTTTAATTCCAGTTCGTATTTTATTTTTCCGCACTGCTTTACTTTATTTAATTTCCGCATCGTTTTACTTTATTTTATTTCCCGCACTCGCACTAATTTTATTTAATTTCCGCACTCGCTTTATTTTGTTTATTTCTCGCACTCACACTACTTTCATTTATTTCCGCACTCGCACTACTTTTCTTTACTTTCCCGCAATCGCACCTTATTTAATTTACTTTCCCGCACTCGCACTAAATACCTTTTATGAAAAATATTAAAATGAACTCTTGCTTTACCATGTCTAGCTAATTTTCTAAAGGTTAGAATGTAAGGATCATAATTGAACCGATAATCTGTACAACTATTTGTAGAAACGCTTAAGGGCTATTTTGACTTTCAATATAAGTTTCACGTTGTTTAAAGTTCCATTGGGTAAGATCGAAAGCTGTCCAACGCATATTTAACTTAATTGTTTTTAACTATTTCAAAAACAACCAAAAACGTTTTGTTTAGTTCATTAGGAGTTTTTAAATTAAAAAGAAAAGAGACTTTAAAACTGTTTTCAGACGCGTTAAAAAGTTTAGAGTCTGGTTCGTGAGAACATCTTTTTGCTAGAAAGTCCAGGTCAAAATAATTTTCAACTTAGTTAAGATATTATATTTCTTAAAAATAGATTTACTACTCTAACACAGTATGCACCTTTTTATTTGTGACAATAAGAGGGTTTGATTAGGGAGTACAACTCGGTTCTGAATATGCGAAAGCGACAATTCCCGTTAAATTAGTTCTTTTCAAAGTAGAAAACATTGCCCATAAGTAGTTCTATTAACAAGTACTTGATTATCAATTGATTATGTGAATTGCATTTGAACCTGTCTTTATCAATTAAATTAAATTCACTATTTTATTTATCATTGCGCACTCTTTAAAACCATTATTTTCAATTGCCTTAGATACACACCATAACAACAGATAACGATAGATTAACACTTGGTCTTTGTGAATTCGACAATCTTTTATATTACTCTGACGTGTTCGTACACTTGCGAAAAACACGCATCAGCAAACACAACAACAAATGTTAACTTAATTGATGTCATACCAACTACTTCAAACAAATGTTACTTATACCTATTTGTCTTGTATGTACTGTCATTAATAAACACATTAGAAAATATATTTAACAACTTCACTGATTTAGGATGGGCCTAGAAGATATCTCTCACGACTTCTGGCTCATCTTTTTTTCTACTCAAGTAAACATATTATGAATTCTCTATTAGCTTAAACAAATGTTGCATTTCCGTTTTAGGACCCCTGGTGTCTTTCTGAATCTTACTCTTATGTATATATATTTGGGTGATCCGAGTCACATTCTCCAGATCTCGATCTTGCAATGACAATATTATGTGTATTAGAGGAACATGACGTTTTGTCAAATCAATAATATGTCGTTGTTCATCAACATTAAGTCAACCTACAAACAAACGACCTTCAAATCTATCCGGTAAATCATGGTTGTGAAATTCACATTTTACATCAACCTTCTAGCCATAACCATTTTTTACGGTGTTGGCCTAATGGAAAACTACATTTCTTAGTAGCACTTTGTGTTACACTATCTCCTTCTTTGTATTTTCCACTTTTATCACAACTAAATATAACTTTGTCGCTTATTCCTCTTTTGTCAATTTTGGTATCCGAATGAGTTATTATAACAGAAACTTTATTCCTGATCCCAACCTCCATAATCCACCTTTTTCCCTCTCTCGTGTATCAAATTTTTCTGTAGTTGAGAAAAATCCCATTGGT
The DNA here is from genome assembly GCA_963966055.1 of Lathyrus aphaca. NCBI lineage: Eukaryota > Viridiplantae > Streptophyta > Magnoliopsida > Fabales > Fabaceae > Lathyrus > Lathyrus aphaca. Next base: position 62,503,358 of record OZ014523.1, on the reverse strand, counting down.
ATCTACATTTATTTTGTTTTTATTGCATATCATTGAAGAAATATCCATACATTTTAAATATACATGTAAAAAGATTAATAAAACATAAAAAAAATAAAGAAATGCGTATAAAACTCTTAGAAGTAAGAAATTCGATTAGGAAAAAAATATCACCAGAACTCTTACATGTAAGATATTCGATTAGTAAAAAAACTTAAACCGAAAAATACATGGTAAAGTTATTCGATTGACTTTTGTGAATCATATAATTAGGGAAAATGTTATCCGATGTGGAAAATATATGAATCCGAAATCACGACTTTAAGTTCTCTAGTTTAAAAACTAAACATATCAAATGTCTTCAACTTAAGTTATCTGATTCGCATAACAAGACTACCACAATAGCTAATTTTGAATGATTTGGACGGATGATAAAAGGTAATAGATTAAAGTGAAATTAACAAGGATAAACTTAGAATATTCACAAAATTTTTGGGGTAGAAGATAAATGTGGGGTATAGGATACAAATTTCTTCCCCTAATTGTTCGAGGAATCTACTTGCCACCCCCACTCATATCTGACACTCCCACATCCAATAAAAGACCAAATTGACCTTGGAAGAAAACATTTTCACATTTCACACATTCCCGGTACATTCACAGATTTTTCAAAAATTTAACGATACCGGGAATTTCGTTACACTACCGGAGATTTGCTTTTTTACAAGTAGGTTTTACCGATTTTTTCTAAATTACCGGAAATTTCAAAATATCCGGTAATATTTACCGAAAATTCTAAAATTACCGGTAATTATTTTCAGAGATTTGAAATTTCCGGTAGTTCATTTTTTATGTTTTTTCTATCGGTAATTTAAAATTACCGGTAATGTTTTTTTTTGTGTGTTAATTTTTTGTTTAATTTGTGTGTTTTTTTTTTGCAGTGAAGACTAGAGGTACTGATGGTAGCATCAGTAGGAGGGCGCGTGATTTGGTAACAAACTGGTAGGAGTAGGGGTACAACCGCTCGAGATGCTGAGTCTGCCCATGCACGGGTTAGACAAGTGGTCCCAACCGGTTCACACCAGAAGAGGATGGTCGAGCAGCGGGGGCATTTCCAGGCACCTCACATCGTTAGGCGACATGGTCTTTCTTCACAACAGGCCACACTTAAGGATGTCCCTGTTATTCAGCCTCAACCGGTAGATGTTATCGAGATAGATGTTCTGAAGGAGGTTGTTGTTAGGGATGTGGTAGAGGAGACTGCTGTTAGAGTATTATCTGAGAGCGTGCAGAAGGGTGAAGTTGATGGCACTAGAGGGCCACCAGTACTTGAGATGTAAAAGAGACCATTCAGACGGATGTGACGGTTCCTTCGGTCGAGTCATCCGTACACACGGAACCAGGATTCCCTAGTGTGTCGATAGATACGTCTATGCTTACATAGTATAGTGAGCACATAGCTTTACGCCTATAGCAGGGGAAAATATATTATTTTTACGTTTAATTTTAACATTTGTTTACTAATGCATAAATTGTTTATGTATTAACAAATTTGTTTATTGGTTGGTATCACAGGTGCGACCTGTATTGAGGGTCCAGTCTCACGGTGCAAAGATGAATGGTTTCCCTTGTATTTCATTCCCTGGTGTTGTGCGGACGATTTGAGGGACTTTGACTTGCTTCATTTTGGCCACTGCTCCTTGACCATGTTGGATGCGGAGCTACTTAGTGCCTTCTTCGAGAGGTGGCACAAGGAAACATCGTCATTTCATCTCCCATTGGGAGAGATGATTGTGACTTTAGATGATGTCGCTTCCTTGTTCCATCTCCCCCATCGGCGACAGATTCTGGACGACTCCTATATTAAGTGTGACCCAGACACATGAATTGGTTGTTCGTGATCTTTGTTTGTCTAAGGCAGTGGTGGCACAAGAGTTCGCTGATACACGAGGTGCTCACCTTCGCATGTGGTGGTTACGGGATAGGTATGACGAGCTCATTGCTGCTGATAGGTATCAGACTGCCGCTAGGGCATACATGCTGCATGTAGTAGCATGTACTCTCTTTGCGGATAAGTCTGGTACATATGCTGATGCTCGCTATCTATGCCTCTTCAGCGATCTGGAGTCACACAATTGGGCTTGGGGTTGTGCAACTCTAACTCAATTATATCATGCGCTCGGGGATGCAACTCGATTTGAGACGAAGCAACTAGCTGGGTATCTTAGTTTGTTATAGGTATATCTTAATTCATGTTCTTACTTACTTTTTGTTCTATTTTTTAATACTATTAGTTATAACTTATTGTTTGTTGTGATCTCAGTGCTGAATCTATGAGCATTTTCCGCAAATATGCAATAGGAAAATCCAACCCTATACATCAGGCGAGCCACAAGCGAAGAGGTGGAAGGCGAGGCAGAAACACCCAAAAGGCATAGTTGAGTACATGAGGAGATTGGATGACCTGACCGTAGATGATGTCATCTAGACACCCTACGGTGAACATAAAGCCGTACGTGAGTTTGAGGAGTCGTCATTATACTCTGTTTATATGCGATGGGAAACTTTGATTGCCAGACACCTTTCAGAGAGATGTTTGCGTCAGTTTGGGTACATTCAGACCATACCACCAATTGTTTTGGATACACCCTCCGAGGGTATTGATATGTGGTTTCAGACGCATTTCCCCAGTTCTGCTCGCACCATTGTTGCTAGATCTGCACCTGTGTAATATCCATCGTAGTGCGAAAATGCTTGGAGTGGTATCTCAGCGTATCACATCCACACATCACTCCACCGTTGGATGAGGAAACACCTTCAGAAGATGTACCTTCTGGTGGCCAGGAGCCTGTTGGTGACACACCTCCTCCTCCTATTCCAGCACAACACCATGATAACGCACATCGATTTATGATGATAGTAGTGCTGGATGATGAGCTCACGTGCTTGGTATACCCTGATGGTAGTATTGCTGCAAATTAGCTATGATTACACACTTAGCCCATGAGGGCCTATCTAGTATTATTTTTATTTCTAGATGATTTGTATATTGTTGTAATATATATATATATATATATATATATATATATATATATATATATATATATATATATATATATATATTACGACAGAACAATATATTATTATTATGTCTTCATTTATATCTTTACATTGCAGTGATATTGATTAAAAAACTTAAACAAATAAAAAACCAACATTACAACATGATTAATCAATATTAAAAACCTAAACACTACCAGATACTTCAGGGCGTTTCAGAAACACAATTATTTCATCAACTGATCTTGCCAGCTGCACATCCAATGCCAGCGGACCCTTTGTTAGCTTACGACGAAATAATCTCCACATTTTTATGACATCTTCATCGTTCTTCAGCTCAATTAGATTATATTTCACACTACCACCCCCTAATCCTCCCGAAACTCGATCTTCAACATATTTTTATTCTCACCATCATACAACAATTCCTTCAACTTCGAAGTCAGGCCATCAAAGGAGGTTGCATCATCCGGGAGCATGAATTCGACCGGTTGAGAACCTCTATTGAAGTAAACTTCTGCCTTAATTAAAAATGATAGAATAACCATTTTTCCATATTTGTTTAACCACAAGACCTGACCTCTATTTATACAAACGTGCAACAATTCTGGACCACATAAACTGTCGGTGCAATCACAACCATACAAAACTGTCGACAAAAGCTCAGCCGTTTAAATAAAAAATCTAAAAAACCCTAAAATTACCGGTACCAAACTGCATTTTTACAAATATCCGATTTCCTGTCAATATACCAGGAATTTGAAATTACCGGTATACCGGTAATTTCAAATGAACTACCGAAATTTGACTTCATACCAGAAATTTCATTATGTCTACCGAAAATTTGTTCCGGAAATTATATGTTAAAATTTTAGGGACATTTTTGTCATTCTGAAAATTTGGGGGTGCCAGATATGAGTGGGGGGTGGCAGATAGATTCCTCTAATTGTTTTGGCTTGCAAAATCCGGGCCGATCTTGATTCCGACCCATAGATTTTAAGGTCCAAACCCGGTTAGATGAAAGATGACACTCACGGTAACCCGGCCCGTCTCAGTATGAGAAGTTCATCAGGGTTTCATTTTTGATTCAAAACACAGTCACCGTTCCCAACGACTACACCGCCATAACCAACAACCGCTAACCTCCGTTTTCACCACTCCCAGAAATTCTCACCTTCATCTATTCAACCACTTAGGGTTATAGACATGGGTAAGAAAAACAAAACAAGGAACGAAAATGGCGACGGCACCTTAAAACAATCCCCTTTGACTCTCTTTGTTTCCAACTTACCCTACTCCTTTACAAACCCTCAGGTAATTTCTTTCATTCATTCGCTCATTCATTCAATTTTTATTCGCCATTGTTTTCTGTTATGCTAACTTGTTGTTGATTCAATTCAGCTTGAGGAAACTTTCAGTGAAGTTGGACCTGTTAGGCGTTGCTTCATGGTAACACAAAAGGGTAATAACCAGCTAAGCTTTGATTAATTAAGCAAAATTAATTAATAATAATGGTGTTTTTTCGCCTCTAATATCTATGATTAATTATTCTCAGGGTCTACTCAACACCGTGGTTTTGGTTATGTCCAATTGTAAGTTCAGTTCAATTCCTATGTGCTTGTCTTACATTACCAGTTCACTGCACTCTTTCAATTTCAAACTTTAGTTTGTGTTGTCTTGTTATCATTGCTTATTTTATCCTTTCTTGTTAAATAGTAGTTATAGTGTCGATATAGCATAGCAGAATTCGAACTAAGTGTCATTGTTTATTCAGTACAAATTTAGTACAAAATGTTTCCAAATAGCAGCTAAAGAGGCATTATAGCACTGTTTTATAGTGGAATTTGGGGAACAATTATTTTTCGCAATATGTGATTGACAATATTGGAATGAAGGGTATTCAACAGAACATCATCTTTGTAACTAAAAATAGTTGGTTCTTTTTGGTAAGTGCAATCCGATTGTGTTGCCTGGGTGTTGAAAAATTGCAGTAAATCCCTCAAGATGGTACTGTTGGTTTGCAAAGTGGGGAGGGAGATACACTTAATTTAGATTTATCAGTTTTATAGTGTTCGCTTATATAATGACAGGCTAGTCTTCGTTTGATGTTCGCTCTGCACGTGGTTGTGGTATTTCGTGGTAAACTAATCTGTAATCTAATCTGTAATCGTAATATGTCTATTGAATTTTTCTTGTGTGTTTTCTGTCACATATATTAGAATTAGAATCTTTAGTTTTCTGGGTTTGGTATTGATTGATGTCATCTTCAGTGCTGTTGAGGCAGACGCTAACAGTGCCATTGAGCTGAAGAACGGTTCATTGGTTGGTGGGCGAAAAATTGCAGTGAAGCACGCAATGCCCCGTCCTCCCCGTGAAAATAGAAGATTGAAACCAGATCAAGGTTGAATCTTGCTACCCTTTTAATTCTGTATCAGATTGAGCATGCTGTGATGTTATGCATACTTTCTGAATGATGTACAAATGATTTGAATTTATTATTGATGTCCCCTTCCCCCTCCTTTTTTATTTCTTTCTCATTCTTTCTTTTATGATGCAATAGAGGGCAAGGAGGATGATCTCACAGAGTCAAAAAATGATGATAAAGACAATTTATTACCTGTAGCAGAGAAGCCTGTTCCAGTTCCAAAGGAAGAAGGTTGTGATGTGTTCACGTGCATTTGATTAGACTTATTTTCCCGTTTATATATTCGTGGCTTTTTATTAATATTATATTTCATTTGTTTTAGAAGGGACAGTTTTGAATAAACAAAAAAACTCAAGGAAGCCTGTGGAAATAAAAAAAGCAGCTCTTTGTAATAATGTAGCAGATGAGGGGGGTGGCTCAGAAAAGCAAAGGTATATACTCTACTCCCTTTTCTCAGTTGTACTCCTGCCACGAAGATGATTTTTTTTAAATGGTTGAGATTAAGAGACAATGATCTGGTCCAATCCTTCCAATCTGGATGTTTCTTTTATAAATCATGAATGTATATATCATTTCTAAAATGCTAACCTTCCTCTTTGTTTTTTCTTTTGGCAGGGTTGCTAGAACAGTTATATTTGGTGGTCTCATGAATTCTGCCATGGCTGAAGATGTTCACCGTCAAGCCAAAGATATTGGCACTGTGTGCTCTATTAAGTCTCTCTCAAGGAATGATCTTCAGCAACATGGTAACTGCTGATTTTATCTATTCAAACCACAGACAAGATATGTTTTATGTCTATTTATTGGCGTGACATGTTGATGTTAATTTTATATTAGGAAAGATATAAAAAATATATAGTTTTTACTTGTTTAGTAATTATAATAGAATATGATGTATTTCTGTCATTTTCAGTTCATATTTTCCCATTGTTTTGCACTTGGTGTTAAGCAATCTCGTGGTTAATGTTCGAAGCAGGTTCTAATGTAGATTTGTTCCTGTCATGTGCTTTGAAGTTGTCAATCTAACTTTAAAATTTGAAGGCTAAGCCTTTTCTTTTTATGTTTAAGCATCTAGTTGTGTACTATCCCATACAATGTTGTCAATTGTGAATAGCGGAAAATAGCAGACTGTTTAAATTTCGCTATGCAGTAGTGCTATAGCACAACTATACTGGCTATTTGAAAACATATTGTACTAAATAGCTTATTATGGAACAATAGCAGTTAGTCTAAATTCTGCTACGCTATAACGGTATAGCACCGCTATTGCGGATATTTAACAGTATTGATCCCATACGATCAACTGTATCGAGTATGCTGTAAGGACATTGAGTATGCTGTAAGGACATTGGAGATTGTTCTTTCACTAAAATTTCTATAGTGATGGTTTTCCACTTCGGATGTAGATCAGCAAGATTAATCATATATTATGTTTAGAGTTATAGGGTCATGCACGGCTATTGTAAGTTTATTTTACATTGTCAACTATTAAGAAATCGCCATTTGGCAGGAGTGAGATGTTGTGGCAGAATAGTGGACTCTCAGTGGATGTCAGTGCGAAACAAATTTACACTGACAGTGCATGGCCTTTAAACTCTTATGGTTATAAAGATTCCTTATACTTCTTAGGATAATTACTGTCATTATGAAAAATTTCTCAGGTCTGCTGCAAGATGGCTGTACTTTGGATGCTTCAGCTGTACTATATACTAGTGTGAAATCAGCCCGTGCTTCTGTCGCAACATTGCATAGAAAAGAGATAGGAGGCGGAACTGTTTGGGCACGCCAACTTGGTGGCGAGGTAAAGTGTTTGTCATAGATAAAATCACAGGATAATATCTTCACACACTGGATAGTATCTTTTATATTGATGGATAATTGCTAGGCAATTAGGAGAGGCTTTACTGGTTTATATTATTATTAAATTAATAAAATGAATATTTTTTCTTTGTAATTGATAAAGGAATATTTTAGCTTTGTCATATAATTTTGACTTCGTGCTATTTTATGGAATGTGATAATTTTCTTCTAAAATTCAAATCTACAAAACCTATTTTCTTCATCTTCCTTTCTTGAAAAGTCAAATAATAACTATAGGTTTCTTTCTGCAACCGATCATGAAAATATGACATCAATGCATGCACTTTCTTCACAAATAGGAAGTTTCATCATGGCAAGTGGAACTTGTGATATGTGATGCCCCTAGAGCATTGAAAGGGTTTTCTTTTCGGTGCAGTCCCAATTTCTCATGTTTTTTACACTAAATTTCTCATGATAGGGAACGGTATTCATTAAGTTGTTTTGATTCATTCCTTTTATCTGATTCTGATGTGACAATCAGCTCTTTAAAGTAGAAGTGGTGTTTATCTTCCCTGCCCAACATTTCTATAAACTATGTTCTTCTTATAATTTGAATTTCTTAAGCCAGTTTCTAACAATGACTTCATTGTCTCTTTTTGTTTGTATTGATTTATAGTTTGGTCGTAGATAAAGTTAACTTTTCCCTGTTTAATGAATATGATCACGCATGAAATTTTTTGTTAACATTTTTGTTGCACGTCAGGGATCCAAGACTCAAAAATGGAAGCTTATTGTTAGAAACCTTCCTTTCAAGGTTTGATCTTTCGAGTTACTGAACATTAAATACTATTTTTTTGGAGACCTTGTTTCCTAACTACTTAACTAAATATGGATACAGGCCAAAGAAAATGAAATAAGTGATGTGTTTAAATCTGCGGGGCCTGTATGGGAGGTATTCATTCCGCAGAAGTCCGACACAGGGTATGTATTCCTTTTCTTTTCCTGGTATAAATTGTTTCCATATAGTACTATACATTATGTTTTCTTAAGCTGTTTTCCCCGTCTTATTTCCCGTGTGCAGTCTTTCAAAGGGTTTCGCCTTTGTAAAATTCACCTGCAAGCAAGATGCTGAAAATGTATGAACTGTTTAGAAGGTTTGACTTTACATGCTGATTTGTATTCTAAAAATCACCTGTAAATAAATTTCCTGTTACTGTATCAGGCCATTCGAAAGCTCAATGGATCGAAGTTTGGGAGTCGTCTCATAGCTGTTGATTGGGCTGTTCCAAAAAAAATATTTAGTAGTGATACCACTGATGCTCCTGCTTCAGAGGAAGGTAAGTTGTTTCTTAAGTGGAAATGATACTGCCATCGGCCATTCTTATCTGTATTTGACACGGGATTTTGGAAAAGTTGTGTATATTTGGATGTTTTTACTCTAGATTCATTTGAATAAAAAATTGACTTGATCAAAGAAAATCATACAGCATAAAAGTCCCGTGCTTGTACCTCAGTTCTAGACTATGTTTAGCATGAGTTATTTTGGCATTAAAAGAAACTTTAAAATTAAAGCTAAAAATAACAACTTCAGAAATAATGCTAAAGTTGTTTAGAAGCAGCATTCAACCAATCAAAAACACAATAATGTGGCAAATCGGTTCAAATACAATTATACAATAACTATAATATGTTACATATTAAAAGCTACTGCATAAAAATTACAAAAAAGGCACAATACATCATAAAGAAGGTGTCCCTTCACATCAGAATGGTGACCTAACTAAATGTTGGAATGGACAAAAAGTACTTTTTTAAATTAGGGATCCGATAAGGGTCTCTTGGTGTCTGAAACGTGGACTCCCCTGAAACCAGGGGTAACCATGCTTCATAGCTATAAAATGTTTTAGGAAAGCAGCTAGGCTGCACTACTGAGATGGGCCTAAGACACTTGCAATCTCAACTATGCAGTCCGGTATGCGCATATAACAGTAAGAGTAGCATTACAATGATAGGAAAATGTTTTTTTCTAATAGGGGTTAGTTGTTCGATTCTTTTTAGCATTCATATCAGCAGTAAATACACATGTTCCTGGGTTTCTTAATTATTATTTTTCATTTGTAATTCATTATCTGAAATATGTACCCAACTCTAGAAAAATATATGCTCAAACTATTTAAATAAGACATTCTTTAACTTTGTTTCAAACTATTTAAATAAGACATCATTTATGATTTCTTCAGGACAACAAAGGGCGACAGATGAAGATGGTAGTACTACTACAGACGATGATGTTGAGGATACCGACAAACAATCTGATGAAGGAGATGATAGTGATATTGATGGTGTAGTGGAAGATGTTCTTTCTGAAGATGATTTTGACAAGGAAGCAGACATTGCAAGAAAGGTTCTTAACAATTTGATTACATCCTCCTCTGCCAGAGATGCATCTGTAAATACGGATTCTATGTGTTCCGAAGAAAATAAGGAGCCAAAATCTGAGGAAACTGTTAAGCATGCCGATAGTAAAGCCCCTAAAGAGTCTGACAAAGTTTTAGCTACTTCTAAGCCCGAGACTTCCAGCAGGTTATCTAATCCTAAGGAAACAGAAGATGATCTGCAAAGAACAGTTTTTATAAATAATCTTCCCTTTGAATGTGATTCCGAAGAAGTGAAACAACGGTTTTCTGCATTTGGAGTAGTAGAATATTTTGCTCCTGTTCTCCACCCATTGACCAAGTATGTCCAAGAATACTTTTTAAGTGTCTGTGTATCACTTATTATTATTATTGTTATTATTAATATTATTATTATTATTTTTATTTTTATTTTTATTTTTATTATTATTAGGGTTAATAGTCATTTACCCCTGTAATATAGGTGTGTTTTGATTTAAGCCCCTTTAAAAAAATAATTTTGGATTACCCCCTAAAATTTTAAAATTCCAAGTTTTTTGCCCCTCAGATGGAAAAATTACCCCTTGTAAAATAATTTTTATTTTTATTTATTCCCTAGTTTTTACACGCTTAGGGGGTAACCCAAAAAATTCAGGGGGTAATCCAAAAAATACTTTTTAAAGGGGGTAAATCAAAACTCGCCTATATTGCAGGTGGTAAATGACTATTAACCTTTATATTATTATTATTCACACTTCTCTGTTACTCAATGTAGGCGACCACGAGGGACTGGTTTTCTCAAATTTAAAACTGTTGAAGCAGCTGATGCTGCAATTTCAACTGCCAATGCTGTTTCTGGGATGGGTATTTTAGTGAAGGGTAGACCATTAAAAGTTTTGAAAGCTCTGGACAAGAAAACAGCTCATGACAAGGAACAGGAGAAAGAAAAAAACGAGGTTCATGACCACCGCAATCTTTACTTGGCAAAGGTTTGTCTTCTCCTCTATATCTCTTGTGTGGGCTGTGGTAGCTAATATGCAATAGGAGAGTAACATTTGTTTTCTTTTAATATTGTACTAGGAGGGACTTATTCTTGAGGGGACTCCAGCTGCCGAAGGAGTTTCAGCCAGTGATATGGCAAAACGCAAAGAGTGAGTATTTAATGGTTGAGTGCAAAAGCCGTTTATAATTTTAACTCAGAAAGTGTCTCATTGGTTTTAATTATATATGGCTATGGCTTATGTATGCTGCATTTGAGGGACAATTTAACGTTTCATGTTTTAATCATTGTGGTTTTCTATCTATTTTGCGCAATAGTGGAATTATTCACTTTTGGTCCTTGCATGCAAGAGGAAAATAAATGACTAGTTTTTAATAGAGAAGTGATTCTTGCACAAACCATTCTGTGCAGACCCACAAACAAAATATTTGAGCCATTGATGTGGCTAAAATAATATATGGTTATAAAGAAATGGTTGAGAGATCTGCAATATACTTTGTTTTTTTTGTGTGTACCATTGCTACTTCTGCTTTACTATTTTGCGTTTCCTTGTTATTTTATGTTGTATTGATCTTCCGTAATTGGGTGCTTACATATATGGTTATTTTTATGTTTTGAGTGCAAATCCTGTCCTTGATTATATTGATGTTTCATTATTTTTTTGTGAAAAATTCATAGATTGGAAAGGAAAAAGAAGACGAAGCTTCAATCTCCAAATTTTCATGTTTCAAAAACTAGACTTGTTATCTACAACTTACCGAAGTCAAAGACTGAAAAACAACTAAAGAAGCTTTGCATTGATGCAGTCATCTCTAGAGCTACCAAGCAAAAACCTGTGATTCGGCAGGTTGGTTAACCGTGACATGGAGTTGTCAATTATTGTTTTTTATATAGCTTTAGGAACCATTTTTAAATGTTGAAAATGTGCTTTGCAGATAAAGCTTTTGAAAGATGGAAGAAAAGGAAAGGCTACTCAAGAACAGTATTCCCGTGGAGTCGCCTTTCTTGAATTTTCAGAACACCAGCACGCCCTTGTTGCATTGAGAGTTCTTAACAATAATCCTGGTAATAATTACATCCATTTCTTAACAAGGAAATACTAGCTTTGTAAAATGTAAATTGGTCACTTTTAAAAAAAATGAATCAATCATAAAATGTGTATCTGAGAAAGAAGTGTTAAAAGAAGTGTATGTCTGACATTTCTCTTGTTATCAATGAGGTGTTCCAACCAAGTCACACCTCACAAGTTGGTACTGCGGTTATGTCTGACATTTCTCTTGTTATCAATGAGGTGTTCCAACCAAGTCACACCTCACAAGTTGGTACTGCGGTGCGCCGTGTTTTTTGTGTGTCGTCTAATGCTGTCTTTCATTGACCACAGAAACGTTTGGTCCTGAACATCGGCCGATTGTGGAGTTTGCTCTTGATAATGTTCAGACGTTGAAACTTCGGAAGGAAAAGCTACAATATCAGCAGCAGGCTCCTTATGATGTCAACATCAGAAACGAAAATGATAAACCCGACAACGCAGGAGGAGGTTATACACATGGAAAGGACAGAAAACGAAAATCTCAAGAGCATGAGAAACCCGCAAATGAGAGTGAACGAGACGGTAAAGTGGCAAATGGAAAATCTCCTCAAGGAGGCAAATTCAAAAGACAGAAAGACAACCCCAAGAGTACAAATACCGAAATGTTATCATCCAGAGGAAATCCAATAGATTCTCCGGCCAGGAAGTTAAGGAATAACCAAGATGGCCGGAATCACAGTAAAAATACTGCCATTGAGAGCAGTATTGGAAAAAAATCAGGAAAGAAAGATGATGTGGTATATGGAAAGAGGAAGATGCAGAACCAAGAACAGGCAGGGGAACAGGTTTCTAGGAAAAGGACAAAGAAGAATAAGGATTCAGTAGGAAAAGACACGGTAGATAGACTTGACATGCTTATAGAACAGTATAGGTCCAAGTTCTCAAACAAGGGCTCCCAAGGAAATGATGGTGAGAAAAGACAATCTAAACAGCTTAGAAAATGGTTCCAAGCATAACTTTTTACGAAATGAATTTTGACATTTGGTTCTTGTTTACCCTACTTCTTTTGAGCCTCATAAGTTATTTCCAGTTTTTTCGTCTATTTTATAATTTAATAGGATTTAACAATTTTGTAATAGGGTTATGCCTTAGTGATTTGAGCGGATGTTATTGTAACATGTACCAAATATTATAATCATTTGAGTTGAAGTTCGATTAAAAAATACTAATCACTTCTAATTTTTTTACATATGGGTATTTTGAAACATTGTTTTTGGGTGTGAGATTTCTCACGGTTGTTAAAAATGAAACTTGTTGAGTTAAGGTGTATGTGTCTTGTATTTAAACTACTCTCATCTTCCATTCCCAAATAAATAGGGACTATTTTGAACGGTCAGAAATAATTGTTGGTAAGAACTTTGAATTCCAATATATGATGTCACTATTCTATTAGGGAATCAGAGTCATCGGTGAAACAGTGAGATGTGATCTTGGATTATTGAAGCAAGTTTTCAAAGCGATGTAGAGGGAGTTGATCTACAAGATGAGCATTTTGATGTCCATGTCAATGAAATAATGAGAAGTAATGTGAGGGATAATGGATTTAAATAGCTGAAATAATCCGTTTTATTCTTATATATCTAGAGCGATTAAAACTACTTGTGTGTGATGCAACGTGTTGCATAGACAATTGTCCTGTTTCATGTTCCTCTTATTTATGGTTCTCTTGTGAGCATTTTTCTACGAGTCTTGTGAACGATCTAAAACAATTTACACTCAAGATTTCTTGTTTCTTATAAAAAAATCAAACACATTTTCTTTGAGAGATAAAAATGCTTTTATTTAATGAACTACCACAATTCACATAAGTACTCCAAGGTCCTTCATTTTAATCTACGCAAATGATTTTTTTAAAGTAGTCTTTTCAGTCAAATCATTTCATGTAATAATAATATTGCCAATATATATATATATATATATATATATATATATATATATATATATATATATATATATATATATATATATATATATATATATATATATATATATATAAGAAATACAATTCACTTTTCTCATTGTATATGTTTCAAAAACAAAGTGTGATCTCCTTGGCTTTACTTATAATCCAAATTCAACATTGCCTTTGGGATATTTCAAATCATGTTCTAGGGGATTGCTTTAGTTCATATAAGGATTTCTTCAATCGACACACCTTGTTGGCTCCACCCGTGTTACTAAAATCAGGTGGAATCTCTATATACACGTTCTCTTCTAAGTTTTCATGCATGATTGCATTTTTAACATCAAATTGTTGTAATTACCATCCAAAACAAGTAGTAATAGATAATAATATTCGAATAACATTCATCTTTGCTATAAGTGAAAATATCTCATTGTAGTCAATAACATATGTCTGAGTATAACCTTTTGCCACTAGTCTTACCTGTAATGATCAATGTACCATTTTACTCTAGAGCTTTCATTTCTTCATTCATAGTTTGGGTTCAATTTTTCTATTTCATTGCTTCTTCAACGTACAATGGGTTTCTCACATAATAAATGGTTTTAATAAAACTGATATTGCATGGAAAAATGTTTATATGAGATATATTGAAAAATATGGTATCTATATTTGGAGGGACAATATTTTTTTATCTCTTCTCAAATAAATGGATAAGTCATTCAAATCAATATCATAAGTATCATGAATTTTAAAATAACCAATATGAGAATTATTTTTTTAGTACTTACCTTTTAGACAATTGAATTTGTTTTTGGAGAAGATTGAAATTATTTTTCTCTACTATAATTGGTTCCGAAGATGATAGTTCTTACAACATAAAAGACAAAAAATAATACTATATATAAATTCAAGACCATGACTATGAGTAGATTCATTCACAACAAGCGATTTCTAATACTCAAAATTAGACTCATGTGTTTTATGGAAGTTATGATTGAGGATCATAAACTCAAACTCATAGTGAGAGTTCTTCATGTTCGAGTCCCTAGGTATTTACGAATGAGAGGATTTGTATATCTTTTGCTACATTGATAACCCACAAAGTCAAAGACACATCTAAGGCACACAAATCCAACTTAGTTCGGTGTTGCATATGGATATGGACAAAAATTACACAATCAAATACTCGAGATTCGAGATCCTATAACATAGAAGCAGAAGAAAAAGGTGAGATCATAAACTGGATAAGATTAACGTTATTTATAATACAAGATAACACATAATTAATTAGATAAACAACAATCAAAATACTTCACCCGAATATGATTTTGGAAGAGACATTTGAAAAAGAAAAGCTCAAGAGATTTAAAGTAAGTGACAAAATTTTCTTTTTGCCACCTAATTTTCTGGAGGTGTCGACACATGTGAATCCATGGATGATGGCTGTTTATACGTAAAATTGTAAAAAAATATGATTGACGAATTCTTTACCATTGTCATAATGTTTTCTTTTAATACCTTTTCCAAACTGTGTTTGAATGATACTATAACATTTAATAAACAATTGTGATACTTTTGATTTATTATTCATCAAGAAAATCTAAGTTATTCGAGAACAATCATCAATAAAACAAACAACCATCCCACACTAGAAATGTTAGCAACAACGGCAACACTCAAAATCAAAATGAATAAGATCAGATAGTTCAATACTTTTAGTAAGATAAAAAAGAGTTTAGTAAGACTAGAAGAAACTGAAAAATATCAAATTTAAAAGACTCAATAAATTATTTTAAAAATAAGGATGAAAAACATACATTTCATTAATAAAAAAAGAGGATGACCTAGACGTCTGTGCTGAAGCCATATTTGAGAGGAAAAAGATGACTTTGTCTATGATTGGAGTGTAAAAGACATTACCTTCTGATTGATTTATGCATTAGAGAGATAATATAATCCTCCATGTTCCTTAGAAAATTCAATCCCCATTGTAAGATCTTGAAAATTAAAATTAGAATATAAAAATATGGTAGCACAATTATTATCCTCTATAAACTTACACATAATGATAAAGTTGTTTCATAGACTAGGAATGCGAAACACATCTTTCAATTTAAAAATTTGAAGATCAATGTCTTCACAACCATTAATCCGAATATGAGAACCATTTATAATAATAATTACGGAATGTCGAAAAGAGAAATATTCTTACAAATGTGAGAATCAAATGTCATGTGATGCGTGACACCAAAATCAAGGATTTAAGCACTTTTAGAGTCAATATCAGTAACATTAAATACAAAAATCACAATAGAGCTATTTTAAAGCATATTGGTTGATTCTTGCAAAAACTTCTTCACAAGAGATCAAAAATAAAATGTGAGATATTGGAACGAACTCTAGGTTTAGCATGCCGTCGAAGTCCACTCACATATTGTTGTCAAATTGGGCCATGTGTTATGGATCCAATTGTTTAAGTTAACTTGTACCCTAAGTTAGCTTGTAATGGGTAATTGTTAAAAATTCCATTAGGTTAGTGTGTTAGTTTTTTTATAAATAACATACTAGTCTCTCATATTTTGAATAAGGAAAAATAGGAAGATAAAACCTAATTCAAAAGTGAGAGAGGTTATTTGTTATTCTTGTATACTTGTAATCTTGTTTTAAGAGAAAGAAAATAATAATGATTTATAACCAATCCTTGTTGTTATCCTTGATTACCCTAAACCTTAACCGTTATGGGTTTCTTGACTGATCAAGGAACCAATTATACTTTGTTTCTAAGGTATTCAATTCACAACAAATTGGTGCAGCGAGCGTGGAGAAGATGCCTTCAACAATGTATGAGATTGAAAAGTTCACCGCAATGAAAGATTTTGGTCTGTGGCGCTTGAAGATGCAAGCCCTACTGGTTCAACAAAGATGTTTGAAAGCGTTGAAGGGAGAGACAACCATGAATGTTGCATTAATGGAATCTAAAAAGACGTTGCCCAGTTGCAAGTTTTTTCACCGTATGCAGTTGATAATGCTGCATGAAGAAAGCTAGTTTTGTTTTCTTGTTGGTATAAAGTTTGGTCCAAGGTGGAAATTTGTAGAATATTGGATCGAACTCTGATACGAAAGAGGTTTAGCATGAAGTCGAAGCTAGTTCACATGCTAGTGCATAAGTTATACATACTGTAGTCGGAGTCAGTTCTAATATGTATGTTTAATTGTTTCCTTGATGTTGTAGAGTTTGTTCCAAAGTGGAGATTTGTGAGATATTGGAACGAACTCTAGGTTTAACATGCTGTCGAAGCCCGCTCACATGCTGTTGTCAAATTGAGCCTTGTGTTATGGATCCAATTGTTTAAGTTAGCTTGTAATGGATAATTGTTAAAAAACCCATTAGGTTAGTGTGTTAGTTTTTTTTTATAAATAACATACTAGTCTCTCATATTTTGAATAAGGGAAAATAGGAAGATAAAATACTAATTCAAAAGTGAGAGAGACTATTTTTATTCTTGTAGACTTGTTATCTTGTTTTAAGAGAAATGAAAGAATAGTATTTTATAACCAATCTTTGTTCTTATCATTGGTTACCCTAAATCCTAATCCTTGTGGATTTTTTGACTGATCAATGAATCAATTATACTTTGTTTCTAAGGTATCCGATTCACAACAGAAAAAAACCAACAAATAATAGCAAAGAGACATAGGAGCTCCGTTGTCATTTTTTCTTTTCTTTTTTAACGTAGAAAATATTATTTTTGGATGAAAGTATCGAACGCGAACAATGTTGATGCAATAAATAATACTTTTGTGATGAACAATACCGGCACACGAGCAACGTCACAAATGAACAATAACAAGGCATGAATACTGCTATAGATGAATACAACAAATTAAATCACAATCGCATTAATTAGGATTTAAACGAAAATAAGACCCCAAAATTGAGAACATGAGATTCCATGTAAGAATAAATAATTTAATATATTTTAAGATTGTACTTTACAATGGGGGTAATAAACTAATTTAAACAAAAATAAATCTAAATCTAATAAACTTACTTAATGAATCTCAATCTAATAAAATAAATATTTAATCACAGTTTTGACCAACACAAAATTGATTATTCTATTTTAAATTTAAACAATTTTAATCTTTCTATTTTAAATTTAAATAATTTTGATTTTCATTGCACTTAAAATTAATGATATTTTCATTTTTTAAATGACAAGTTATTTGTAAAATATGACAAATTATCATATATAAACAAATTATTGAATTTTATAAATAAAATATAAGATAAAAAACAAAAAATCTCATCAATTTTCTTATGAAAAAACGTGAACCATGGACTCAATTGTATGAATTTAAAATAAAAAGATTAAAACAGTTTGAATTTAAAATTGGACGACTAATTCTGTTAGGATTTAATGATGATGCACTGACAGTATAAATTTTTTTTACACTGTTATCTAATAGAAATATAACATTCTGTCATATAATATAATAAATTCAAAATTTTTAATCAGATTTGAGAGAATGTATGATTGAGTTGAAAGTGTAAATTTTTTTTATACCTAATGTATCCTTTTTTTTCATTTCATAAATCATGTTTATACATTAGTGTGGTTGATTGTCACATTTAAAATATGATTTATTTACTAATATATGAGCAAAAAGGGAAGAAAATACAACAACTTCATGATAAACTATGAGGATAATCCATGATGATCTTGTAAGAATAAATAAAAAAGTTAAATAAAAGGAAATGTAAAAATTTTAATTTTTATGATGAAGAAAAAGATATATATTCTTATTTGATGACATGTTTTAAATTAAACTCATATAATTTATAAATCAAATTTCGAGGCAACACTTCCAACGCGCGTGTCTTCCAAACTTAACGGCATTGGTGGTAGTAACTAGTAATGTTCTCTGTTCTTCTTACCAAATTCCATAGCTACTATCCTAAATTTCCCCTTTCATTCTTCCTCTTCAATTTCAATTTCAATTTCTCTCATGCACATTTCTTCAATTCTCTTCAAGGTTAACATTCCTTCCTCTAATTCCTGCATCTCACTTTCATTATCATCAAATTCCCCATTTCAATTTTTTCTACTTTAATTCTCATTATTAACATGCTTTTTCTTTCAACTTCATTCATTTCTAATCAACTTCATCATTGATTTATTTTTTTGCTTTAGCTTATTTATTCACCGTGATTTTCTTTGTTGATTATGTGATCGATAAAGTGCTGGAATTGGTTAGGGTTTTTATGTGTTTTCTTGTTTGATCATTGTTGATGTTACATTTATAACCTCCTTTTAGATAAACAACTTACTTAAGCACTTGTATCATAAGCATTTATAATTGATAACTAATATGTGCTTATAGATAAACAACTCACTTAAGCACTTATAATTGATAACTGATATGTGCTTATCTATGTGCTTATCTATAAGCTCAAGTCAACTCAAACAAACCCTTACTAAATAGATGAATCATGTGATAAAATAACCCAAATAACCCATTTTTTCAAATCACTGTGTTTCCCAAACACTAACCCACTTACAAACAAAAAAAAATTTCCAACATAATGGAGGCGCCAATCCAATTGGCGGCAGTGTACAACGCATAAGAGGAAGCGCCAATCCAATTGGCGACAATGTACACTCTCTCTCCTCTGTATTTGTACACTTTCACCAATTGGATTGACGCCTTCTTTTATGTGTTGTACACTGTAGTGAATTGGATTGGCATCTCCTTTGTGTTGGAATTTTTGTTTGTTTGTTAGTGAATTAGTTTGGGAAATAGGTGAGAAACGTGGGTTAGTTTGGATATTTATTTGAAAAAGTTGGTTATTTGGGTAAAATTTTCGAATCTTGTAGTCAATGTAGTTGGTGAGAGAATGTGGGTTACTTTGGATATTTTATTTAAGAAAGTTGGTTATTTGGGTAAAAATTTCGAATCCTGTAGTCAATGTAGGTAGTGAATTTTAAGCCATTCCATGATGATGAAGTTGCATCAATTTGGTTTTATTAAAATTCTGAAATTGGCGATTCATGATGAATTTACGTCAAAATTCAAGTAGGATCACGACTCGCGAGTCATCTCATATAATTTTTTGTGTTTTAGGTGCCGTAATATTGAGTCAAGCCTAGGAGACACTCTAATGGCTCACTGTTCTATAAAGGATACCGGTATAACGGTATCCCATTTGAGTTGGTGGTATGTCGTTTCATCTTATGAAGAACTCAGAACAGGGAAACAGAAAGTGAAAACCTCGGCCGAGACTTTCAGTTGTCCGTACTGCCCTGAGAGGAAACAGGATTATAAGTACAATGAACTGCTTAATCATGCCACTGGGATTGGTAGGAGTAGTTCCGATAAGAGAAGTGATAAAGAGAAAGGTTGTCATTTGGCTTTGGTAAAATATCTGGAACAAGATCTTACGAGTAAGGACGGTGCATCGAAATCTGTAGATCAAGGTGATCAGTTTGCTACTCCTCCGTTCTTTTTTAGTTGTCGTTTTAAGGTTATTTACATTAAACGTACCGATAAAACTAAATAATATTTGTTTCTCAGGGTCGAACACAATAACTATAAGTCCAGGACAAACTGTAATGTCTCACTGTTCTATCAAGGATACCGATATAAGTTGGTGGTATGTAGATACAGCTTATGAAGAGCTCAAAAATGGAACTCAGAATGTGAAAACATCAGACGGTACTTTCATTTGTCCGTACTGCCCTCATAGAAAACAGGGTTATGCATATAGGGAACTCCTAGAACATGCTTTTATGGTCGGTCGGAGTAGTTCTGAAAAGAGAAGTGCCAGAGAGAGGGCTAATCATCTCGCATTGTTGAAGTATTTGGAAAAGGATATTGCGAGCATGCCTGGATCGTCGAAACCCGTCGATAAAACTAGTTTTTGTCTTTCAGATACAAATTTGATAAGCCAAGGACAAACTGTTGCACCTCAATGCTCTAACAAGGGTACTGATTCAAGTGAATCTCAAATAAGTCGGATGTATGTAGATAAGTTTTATAAAGAACTCAAGAAGGGAAGCCTCAAAGTGAGAATCTCAAATGAGACTTTCACTTGTCCATACTGCCCGAATATGAAAAAACCGGATTATGTGTACAGGGAACTCCTTGAACATGCTTCTGGGGTTGGTCAGAGTAGTTCACAAAAGAGAAGTGTCAAAGAGAAGGCAACTCATCTCGCATTAATGAAATATTTGAAAAATGATATAATTGTGAATGTGACTGCTCCATCAAGACCTATGAATGAAGGTGATTCTTCTGTTAAGGAAGCAATTATTCATAACTTATTTATAGTTTTTCTAGTTACATAATATACTGAAATTTGCAATTCAATTCGTGATGATAAAAAAGTGGAAGTAACATGTAAATTGACACTTTCAGGAACCATAGTACCAAGCCGGGAAGCACGAACCGTAGTATCAAGTCGGGAAGAAAATGTGACGCCTCTCTGCCCCAACAAAGATTCTGACAAAAGTGCATCTCACATTAATGTGGGGCAAATAAAAAAAGCATATGAACAACTAAAAAAGGGGAGTCAAAATGTGAAAACCTCTAATTCAACTTTCATTTGCCCTTACTGTCCTAATAGAAAGAGAAAACGGGATTACGTGTACAGGGAAATCATTGAACATGCTTCTGGGGTGGGTTGGAGTATCTCGCAAAGTAGAAGTGGCATTGAAAAGGCGAATCATCTGGCTTTGGTCAAATACTTGAAAAAGGATCTTATAAATGTCAGTGGATATTCAGAACCTACAAGTGAAGGTAATTTGGATCTCACTCTTAATCAAACATTTATGACAAAATTTATGTTTTAACTTTTTTTCCAGTAACTTGGGGCCATTCACTAACTCCTTCTTTTGTCTTTCAGGTACCACAACATCGAACCGAGAAACTTTATCAGGTCACACTTATGAGAATGATACTAATAAAAGGGCATCTCAAATAAATGTGTTGTTTGTAAATAAATCCTATGAAGAACTCAAAAGGGGACGTTACAAGGTGAAAACATCAAAAGAAACTTTCTCATGTCCGTATTGTCCCAAGAGAAAATGCGATTATAGGTACAGTGAACTCCTTAATCATGCTTTAGGGGTCGGTCAGAGCGACTCACAAAAGAGAAGTGTATTGGAAAAGGCCAATCATCTAGCTTTAGTGAAATATTTGGAAAAGGATCTTATGATTATGAATGTGGAACATCCGACAAAACCTGTAAATTTGGAAAAGAATCCTGTGAGTGTAGGGCAGCATCCAATAAAACCAGCAAATGGAGGCATTCTTCTCGATTCCGAAAAGCAGTTTGTGTGGCCGTGGACTGGGATTGTGGTCAACATTCCCACGAGAATGACAGAAGATGGGAAATGTTTTGGTGAAAGTGGTTCCAAGCTAAGGGATGAATACCGAGTCAGGGGCTTTAATCCTCATAGAGTCCGCCCACTCTGGAATTCCTGGGGTCACACCGGAGCTGCAGTTGTGGAATTCAATAAAAGTTGGCTAGGGTTATATAATGCATTGGCATTTGAAAGAGCGTATGAATTAGATCATCATGGGAAAAAGGATTGGCTTTCTTATACCGAACAAAAATCCGGTCTTTATGCTTGGATTGCCCGAGCTGATGACTATCAAATGAACAATACAATCGGGGAACAACTACAGAAGATGGATGTTAAAACAATATCTGAAATCATGGAACATGATGCTAGAATGTTCAATAAATTTGTGTCTAGTATGACTAACATTCTTCAGGTAAAGAAAAACAAGATAAAAGAAATGGAAGTAGTATGCGATGAAATTACACTTCGCATGGACGTTGTAATGGGAGAAATAGACAAACTCTCTCAATCTCATTGTCAAGGTATCTTTTATTACGCTAATTTTTCTCTAATTTGGATTATTACTTGTCGATCATTGTTTGTAACTTGTAAGTAACATTGAATTACTCAAATGACGTTGTTCTATGTTGTCATTGCTTTGCTTGTATTCAGAGATGAAGAAAATACAGTCAAGTGCAACTCAACACTTTCAGAGTATTTTGAATGGTCATGAGCGACTTAAGTTGCAACTGGAATCTCAGAAAAAAGAACTTGAGTTGCGAAGAATTGAATTGGAAAAACGCGAGGCAAATAATGAAAGTGAAAGAAAAAAGTTGGAAGATGAGATTAATGAGGTGTAGTGGTTTTCTAATTTTTTTGTTTAAACTCTTCTATCATTCTATGATTGAAATTGAACTCAGACGAAGATTGAAGTGAAAATACTATTTAACGGTGATTGATTGATTAATATTATCAACAGTAATAACTATGTGGCTAAAAATCTTGTTGAATGCTTTGTTTATCTCCATTCTTATTTTCGTTGCTTTTAGACTTCAACGAAAAATCGCTTTCTTCAAATGGCTGCTCTGGAGCAAGAGAAAGCCGGAGAAAATGTTTTGAAACTGGCCGCAGATCAAAAGGTTTGTATAACTTGTTTTTTTGCTTTGTTAGTGTTCAAAAGTGTCAATGTCAGGATTATGACTGTGTATCGTTCGGTTCAAGAAGGAAAGTCAAACCAAATCGTTAAAAATTTCAACAGTTCGGCAAAATTGAACTCAACTGTTAATGTTTCGTCCCAAACTGGTTCCGAACTGAAACTACCTTTTCGGTTTGGTTCGTTTTTAACTGTCCTAGTTAGTATCAGAGTAACAGGCTGTTATTTAATGGGGCCTGACTTTCGATTTATCCAGCGGCAAAAAGAACAGCTCCATGCGAAAATCATCCAGCTTGAAAAACAACTAAATGTGAAACAAAAACTGGAATTGGAGATTCAGCAACTAAAAGGAAAATTAAATGTCATGAAGCACATGGAAAATGATGGAGACTTTGATGTTCTCGATACGATGGATGCTTTACACATAGATTTAAGAGAAAAGGAACAGTCTCTTCGAGACATGGACGCATTGAACCAAACACTGATTGTTAAAGAGCGTAAGAGCAACGACGAACTGCAGGAAGCTCGAAAGGAATTGATTACTGTAATTTTTCTACCATATTATCTTTATCTTTTGTTCTAGTGCGTGGATTTTACGCTTTGAAATTTTCTCATTTTTTAAACTCTTGGAATTTCATCTATTGCAGACCATTAAAGAGATACCGAGTCGTGCCAATATTGGTGTGAAGAGAATGGGGGAGCTTGATTATAGACCATTTCTAGAAGCTATGAAGAGAAAATTTAATGCGGATGATGCAGAAGATAGAGCTTCGGAACTGTGTTCGTTATGGGAAGAGTATCTGAAGGACCCTGACTGGCATCCATTTAAAATTGCTCTAATTCAAGGGAAACACGAGGTGTGCCTTTCTCGAGCTTATTGATTGATCTCCTGGAATTTGCCTACACGATATCACTTTTAAGTTTAAGTCTTTTAATTTCAGGAAGTTATAGATGATGAAGATGAAAAGCTGAAAGAACTTAAAAACGAGATGGGGGAAGAAGTCTACGGAGCTGTGGTGGCAGCATTGAAAGAGATAAATGAATATAATCCAAGTGGACGATATGTGACGTCGGAGTTATGGAATTATGCAGAGGGAAAGAAAGCAACTTTGCGAGACGGAGTACACGTTTTATTGAAGCAATGGAAGTTAAATAGACAAAAACTGGGGTTGATATGAAGCCAGGTATGTTTCTAATGGAATATGCTACTGCATTTTGCATTTGAATTGTATAGCTAGACAGAGCCGTCTTGAGTTTTATGAAACCCCATTTAACCATGGCTTAGCCATGACAAATTTTAGAGTCTGTCTTGCACGCCAAGACACAGCCTCAAAGACTAAGCACATATGCTGCATTCTTTCTCAAAACAACTTAATTAAACTCTTATAGCATAAGCTCTTAATCATACAAGTGCTTCTGTTCAAATTATGCCAGATTATGTTGTTGAAAAAAGTTAGCATTGCATGCAGGGATTAGCAGGGATTAGCGCAATGTTTTCTCGAAGGGAATTGTACGGGCGGATGAACATATTTAGGAAGTGCATGTGCATGTGCATGATACATTTGGCTTCACATGATAATACTTCATGCTTCTGTGGAGATTTTTCTATCATCACTGCTTTCATAACCACAGACTTTGTGCTTATGCTTATTTACTTAGGTCAAGTTCCAACTTAGATATTCAATGTAACCTATGTTGTATTATATTTAATAAAATACAAGAACCAAAAGTATATTTAAAACCATATCTTTTACACTGATTTAGACATTGTTTTCTTATGTCAATTCATTGTCATGTTTGCTTTAGTTTTCTTATGTCAATTCATTTTCACGTTTGGCAGTGGAGTTGTTTCTTATACAAGCAAATCATTTAAGGAAAACATTTACGGAATAAAAAATAAGTTTCTACCTTGTTTAGCATGGTGTATACATGAAGCATTTCATTTTTATGAGCTTAGATATGTGATATAATTTTAGAAACAGTTTTTATAGTTTTTTTTTTTTTTTTACAAAAAACAGATTTTATAGTTAAAAATAGCAAAAAGTGGTAGCTGAGACAAACATATCAGCCTTAAGTACTTGGTCATTATAGAGCTTGTTAAAATTCAAAGACATTGAGTTGGCGATCAATGTTCTTTTTAACTAAACTATTTAATTATTATGTAGAAATAATGAGACTTTGTTGCTATATTTGGTTTTTGTTGTAAGAATATATGTAATTTAATAAAATTTTATTTTTGATGTTTTGTCATATTTGTTTTTCTTTTGTTTACCCTTTTATTTGTTGAGAGATATTTCTGAAGTTTGAATCTTAATTAAAAATGTAGACGTTTGAGATTGAGTTCAGTTCCATTAATCATAGGCTAGCAAACACCCTAAAAACATATGTTAATACAACATCAACTATGCCTTATTCCGTCAGATGAGGTCGGCTAAAAACATATTTTAATAGATTAAAAAAAATAAAAAGAATATGTCAAAATTATTTTATGCCCGGTCTCTGATTTGTCAGTTCATAACCTTCTCAGGTCACTAAATCATCAAAAGAATTAAAAATTGGACATAAATCTGTCATGTTTGTTGGTGATTTTAGTATCATCAATGTATTTTAGTAGTAATGAGATTTACTACAGGCCGATGCAATTATGCATTAAAGTCTGAAAACGAGTTAGGGTAGTGCGGAGTGCACGCTCGTCGAGCCAACATATAATTGAATGCGAATAATTCAAACGGGGTTCCAAGGGGCGAAGCCCCTGGCGGGGTGCGGGGCAGCGCCCCTTTCGCTACAGACGTAACCGTTTTTTTGAGCACTCCAAGGCCTATAGGGTGTAGCTTGCATCTTTGTTGGATATGCTGAGCACTCCAAGGCCTATAGGTTTTAAGTTATAGAACCTAATGACTCGATTTCTATTAACACGATTATAGAATCGAGAGATGCCATATTTGATGAGAATTGTTTCTCTTCTGTACCTAGACCAAAGGACTCTATACCTAATTCAGATGAATCTCTAAGGGATGATCATTCAAATGATGTGCCAAGTGAGACACTTGAACCCCGTAGAATCAAAAGAGCTAGAAAATCTAGATCTTATGGATCTGATTTTCAACTATATTTAGTTGAGGGATCAAATGATCAGATTGACACTTAATACAATTATTGCTATAGTATAGAGGAGGATCCAAGAACGTATGATGAAGCTGTGAAATCTCGAGATTCTGTTTTTTTGGAAAGAAGCAATTGATGAAGAGATTGGTTCTATCATGGAAAATAATACTTGGGTGTTATCTGATTTACCACCAGGCTGCAAACCATTGGGTTGCAAATGGATCTTCAAAAGGAAGATGAAAGTCGATGGTACAATTGACAAGTTTAAAGCTAGATTAGTTATCCAAGGCTTCAGACAAAAGGAATGGATTGATTATTTCGATACTTATGCTCCTGTTGCCCGTATCACTACTATTAGATTGTTGATTGCCTTGGCGGCTATTAATAATCTAGTGATTCATCAAATGGATGTCAAAACAACATTTTTGAATGGTGATTTGGAAGAAGAAGTGTATATGAAGCAACCTGAAGGATTTGTAATGCCTGGTAATGAGCATAAATTGTGTAAGCTAGTTAAGTCATTGTATGGGCTGAAACAAGCTTCGAAGCAGTGGCATCAAAAGTTTGATGAGGTTGTTTTGTCTAATGGTTTCATTCTAAACCAAGCTGATAAATGTGTATATAGCAAATTTGATACATCCGTTAAAGGAGTTTTCATTTGTCTATATGTTGATGACATGTTGATCTTTGGCACCGACCAAAATCAAATTGATAAAACGAAGAATTTCTTGTCATCAAAGTTCTCCATGAAGGATATGGGAGAAGCGGACGTTATTCTTGGTATTAAGATTAAACAAGAGAATAAGGGGATTGTAATTACGCAATCTCATTACATTGAGAAAATACTCAAGAAGTTCAATTATGAAAGTTGTTCTCCAGTAAGTACTTCCATGGATCCGGGAGAAAAGCTTATGCCAAATACAGGTAAACCTGTGGATCAACTCGAATATTCAAAAGCTATATGCTCTTTGATGTATGCTATGATTAGCACTAGACCGAATATTGCTTATGCGGTTGGAAAGTTGAGCAGATTTACTAGTAATCCTAGTAGACATCATTGGCATGCAATAACTAGGGTATTCAAGTACTTGAAGGGTACAATGAATTATGGATTGTCATATATGGGATTTTCTTCGGTGTTAGAGGGTTATTCGGATGCTAGTTGGATAAATAATGCTGAAGGTTCATCCTCTACAAGTGGATGGGTGTTCTTGCTTGGGGGAGGTGTCATCTCATGGGCTTCCAAGAAGCAAACATGTATAACTGGTTCCACAATGGAATCTGAATTTGTAGCATTGGCTGCTGCTGGTAAAGAAGTTAAATGGCTAAGGAACTTGGTATATGAGATTCCGATATAGCCTAAACCGATATCACCAAACTCTATCCGTTGTGATAGTACTGCCACATTGGCTAAAGCTTATAGTCAAATATACAATGGAAAGTCTAGACATTTGGGTGTTAGACATAGTATGATTAGGGAATTAATCATGAATGGGGTGATATCTATTGAATTTATTCGGGCGCAACAAAACTTACATGACCACTTGACGAAGGGGTTAGCTAGAGACTTAGTGAAGAAGTCGGTAATTGGGATGGGATTAAAGTCCATTTAAATCTATTAGCTACGATATACCCAATTCCCTTCTAATACAACGTTAGAAGCAAAATTCAATGTGGAAAGATCATAGTTAGAGATTGGAGCAAATGTGTTTGTCTTCCCAAGGTATGTGCTCAGACCTGCAAGTGATGGCTAGGTTGAAGTATATCTTCTTAATGTTTCTTTTGGAAAATTGCAAATGCAGGTGCAAGATTAAAAGAATCACCTATATGAGCATGAAGTTTTGCCGCTTCAAGAAGCTTGGACTTGACTTCCTATATGCTTATTAATGGATAAGGACACATGGCTTGTAAAGTGTCAAGTATGAATAGTAGAGTATTGTAAGAAACATATGTGTATTATATCTTCAGATATTCAAATGGATTGACGGGTTCAATCGCTATGACACCCCGATTTTCGAGTATTTTGAATGTGTATTTATACTAAGATGAAAATTCAATCGCAAGACATTTTCATTTATGCATTTGTTTGATTGTTATACCTGTGTGTTATACCCTTGTATATATTATTGTATATACTGAGTAAATCAAGGATTACACTAAAATGGGGGGATTTGTTGGTGATTTTAGTATCATCAATGTATTTTAGTAGTAATAAGATTTACTACAGGCCGATGCAATTATGCGTTAAAGCTTGAAAATGAGTTAGGGTAGTGCGGAGTGCACCCTCGTCGAGCCAATGTATAATTGAATGCGAATAATTCAAACGGGGTTCCAAGGGGCGAAGCCCCTGGTGGGGTGCGGGGCAGCGCCCCGTTGGGGTTCCAAGGGGCCCCTAGCGGGGTGCGGGGCAGTGCCCCTTTCACTACAGACGTAACCGTTTTTCTGAACAGTCGTGTCTTTTCATTTTGAATTATTGATCTCCTATATAAGGAGTCATTTGGCCTCAGTTTGAAGAGACAACAAAACCGAAAACTTTCTCTCTACATTCCCGAACAGTTTTCTTTTGCCGGAAACAATTCGTTCTTCAAGAATTATCCCCACAAAGATTTCGTGAACCCAGGCAAGAATAGGGTCGAAATACTTTGTTCGGAAATTGTACGAACACGACTCTTCGAAGTTATCCAGGATTATCATACCCGCATATCTAACAATGTTCGATCCGATCCAACATCATTCAACTTCAATTCCTCGAACTTCTGGATATCTGATTTCCGGGAAAACTCCACGAGGTGAAATGAGCAAACCATCTTAGATCTAAATTCCAATATGTATCAGAATTGTCGGAGAACGGAGGTAATTACTTCTGATGTCTTGTTAAAGGATCTCGATCAACTTCCTAATCACGAATCTCGTCATTTATCCATCATCGGCACGATCTTCGCCGTAAAGACTCACACAGATCTATGGTAGACACATCCTCTCCAAGAGATTAAAAACTTACGAGTCATTGGTTCTCAAGTAAAGTTGGATGAAATTGTCAACGCGTTCCCTTATCGGCTTGATAACTTGTATTTCCTTCTCAGTCAAAACGGGAGAAGGGCATATGGACCTCAATATGATTCCCTTATTCGACATCATTTGATAAAAGAGTCTCGAAAGAATTGAATGAAGAAACTCATTCATCAAGGGAGTTTCTAGATACCTTTTCCAAATCAGAATCATCAAATAAAGATATAACTTCTTGGCCCTTACGCTTGTGAGCAAGGGGATGGATATGAGATTCAGGGGATACTCCCATATTTTCACAATAGAAGAAGTATCGCTCTCAAAATCACTCATTTGTTGAATAATACTCTCACTCATCTTGGTTAGAACAAAAGAAATGTTGAAGGAAAAAGCTTGAGTTGAGAAGGGTACCCGATTAGATGAAATTGATGAAGCAAAGGAAATGAAGAAAGGCTGAGACCTTGATCAAAATGCTTCAATCTCTGATGAACGCTTTCAAGAAGGAATATAAGAAAATGTTTGTTAGTAAGAGCAAATATGAATAAACTTGAATGCCAAAGACTGCAAAAAGTTTTCTCACGACTCAACTCCCCCTATAGATAAACAACGAAGATTGAAAGACCCAAATCAATGGTGGAGAAGAGTTACAAGATCAACGACTGTATTTCTTCTTAAAATACAAACAAACTCAAGTGCACTAGTGCATTATAAGCAACAACATGCCCTAACTAGTCACATTAACCCACATGTCAAAAGGAAGCAACGAAACATTTCAGTAATGAAATTGCATTTAACGCGCTTACTCTTCATTACTTTTACAAATGACTCCGAGCATTTCTTTTGTAGTTTACATTAATCAAATATCCATGGAGGCTAACAAAAATCACTAAAGGCTTCCCTTGCCCTCTCAATATCCACCAAAACCTTTGATGCAACTCTTATGGACCGATCAAATATCCAAATAACTAAAATCGAATTCATCTCAAATTCACTCCATTTAATCCAAGATCCAATGTCCAATTATATTAATTCAATATTATTTTAAATTTACTTACATTAAAATTTTGAGTTTGACGCTCCAATATAATAGTTTTTGGTAGGCCGACTAGAAAATACTTAAAAGAGGTTTGACTTTAACAAGACCTCTTCAAACCATATGCAATGGATAAGGATATATGCCAAATCTTATAGCTAGATATATGACAAACTATAGTCGAATAGAAAAAGCAAACAAACTATCTTTATCATTAGTTTAAGAGTTTAATAGATATACATCAAAATAATTTTATTTGTGTAAATAAAAAATTACCATATCGACTTGCAAATTTTATTTTTTCTCAATTAGTTTATCAAAATATGAAGAGAATTTGCGAAAGACATCAGGCAAGGTATACTTGGATACCTATCTACAAAGAGACAAATACAGTTAATTAGTTGATCCTCTTAACACCCATTTAAATAATCTTTTTCGTTTTTCCACTTTAGCTTTTCGGCGTTTGCAAAAGTGCTTTTTATAACATGCATGCCGCCTCGAACACACTTTTGTCAAATTTCAATCAAAATTCAATTAATCACCTCCTAATAACAACTTTACCAAAACCAAATTCACATAAAGCTAGAAAACAGAATAAAAACAAACACAGTTGATTTTATCACATAATATAAAACGTATTATAATAACAAGTAAAATATATAAAAACATAGCTGCGGGCTAGTGAATTTGAACTTTGAAGCCACTGCAGGTTCTTACAAATTCCACATAATCTAAAAACTAAAAAGAAAATTTCTATAAAACTTATAAAAAGCTTTTACTAGTCACTATCATAATCCTCCTTTTTCATCCCTATTATCTCTACCTTGTTTCCCTCATATCCACATTCCAAGTAAAATTCAAAGTACAACTTATAAAAAAAGCACTTTTTCAGTTTTCTTCACTTTCCCTCACTAGACTTGAAAATTCTTGCCATGGAAAGTTTGACCAAACTGCCAATTAGAAGGAACAACATTCCAAGAAGTGGAAGTGCGTTTGTCACTTGCTGTGACCTTAAAAGAAAGTGTCTGACCAACCAAAACAACATTTGATTGCCAATTTTGCCCCCAGTTTCGACTCATACTCAACCAACCAGTTTCCGAACCTTTCACACTTGCACTCACGATATCCCCTGCACCCGCAACATTGGTGATTAAAACCAAATTAAAATAACGAAAGCCGTTTATCGTGAATCTTATCCCTCCTTGCTTCCTACATGATACCCTGCACATCAAAATATACAATTATTTCTAATCATTTGCATAACTACCAACTGAACTGCGTTAACGGTTAATGGACAACATAATTATATAATCTAATGTATCAGTTATTGAATGAATCTGAAAAATATGTTACCGGCGGTAAGAGACGGGAACAATGCCGGCGCGATACTGAGCGATTTTGAGGAACATAGGCATGGCGAGATCGAAGTGTGGACGTGGAGGATTACACCAACCACCGTTATCACTTGCTAAGGCATAATTTGGTGGACAAAAGTTTGTTGCAGTTACTAATATTGAAGGATTGCCAGCGTGGCACCAGCTAGGATCATTGGCACACTTTATTTCAAAACAGGCACCGCAGCTTAAGCCGTTGTTGAACAGTGCGGTGCTTAATGCCGCCGTGTTGACGCCGTAGCCTTGGCTGTATAAGTTCCCGTAACCACATGCGCCACCTGAAAAAAAATAACATTATTATTATTATTATTAACGAAAGAATTTGTGATTTGGTCGTTGGTTTGGTGGTTGTTTTTTTAGAATGACTGACCCATTGTTCCGGAGGCGTCGTTGCCGCCGTAGAAGGTGGCGTGGGCGGTTTGCCATGCTCCTGCGGGGAGTGTGGCTTGGGATGAAGTGAGAAGAAGGGATAAGAGGGTGGCAATGGTTATGATGTTGAGCTTAGTCATTGTTCTGTTTCTGTGTGAAAAAGGATGAAAGTGTTTGTTTTTTTTGAAGAGGGAAATGGAAGAGTGTTGCTATTTATAGAGAAAAAAAATGAAGACTTATGAAAAGGACTATAATTAAAAACAAAGTGGGACATGTTATTTATCAAAATAATATACTACCTCGTCTTTAATTATAAATCTCTCTTAATTTTTTCTTTGGGTCAGTTTGTTTTGTTTTTATATTTAAAATGACTTTTATAGTGTAATATATTTTGATTAAACAAATTTTATAAATAATTTTTCTTATAATGTTTTTTTGGTTTAAATAATTATTCTCAAAATGTTATTTTAAATATTTTATTATTATATTGGAAATTTTTGGTATAAATTAATATTAATATCTGTTAATATCGTTTTGTCACATCATTTTTATAATAATAATAATAAAATTTAATAAAAACTTTTAATTTATTTATTACTAGTATTTGTTTTGGATAAAAAAACTTTTATTATATAAAAACAGAGGAAATATAAACGACCACTAAGGGTCTAAATAAACAAAAGATACCAAAAGGAATCCAAGCAACTACCCTAAGGCATTAAGAGCCTCCCATGTACTTTCTCAGTCTGCTATACACCAAACATCTGTTTAATTCAAATAAAATTATTAAAAAGATGATTTTTTCCTCAATACTATCCTAAAGTAAATTGCTACCAAAACACTTGTCATTTCTTCCTCCCAATTCCCAGGTTGGTGCCTGATCTGCAACCACCCAAGGATCTTGCCCCCACCTGGTCTTCATATAAACACACTCAAAAAATACATGAGATTGTGACTCATTCTCACTGCAATACAAACAGGTATGATCACTAATAAAACCTAGCTTATGGAGTCTTGCCTTAGTGGCTAATCTTCTATATTTTTTATTTAATTCAAATATTTTTTATTAGTATATTTTTTATTTAATTCAAATAAAATTATTGAAAATATAATTTTTTAAATACCAATAAAGATAATTATTTACTACTAGTATTATTAGTATATTTTTTATTTAATTCAAATAAAATTATTGAAAAGATAATTTTTTAAATAATTTTGATCCACCCAAGGGACTATCGTGATATTTTAAAATAACATAAAAGACCTACTTGTAGCAAAAAAAACATAAAGAACCATATTATTACAATTAAATAAATTAAAGGATTCTGTAGGTAATTTAGTCTAAATTTTATTTGTATTGTATTTTAAAATCTAAGAAAATAATTATTTTTGATTAATTTATTGAAAAAATGTCAAGTACTTTTTTTCTTCTTATAATTTTTATATTAAAAAATTACTGATAAATTATTTAAAAAATTGTCAATAATTATTATATAAAAATTATGATAATTTATTTAAGGGTTCCAAATTTAATTCCTAGTGTACCAATTAATTGTTGGGGCCATGATATTATGTTGATATATAAATTTATAATAAATGAAGATCTAATATTTTGTCATGAAAAGTAAAGATATAATTTTAGACTTAATTTCAAATTTATTCTTCTATTATAAGTGATTTACATAATTAATCTCTTATTTTAAATTCAAATATTTATACTTAAAATAAATGGCGTGTTCATTTTTAAATAAAATGTTATTTTTTTAACAATAAATAACAAGTTATTTATATCATCATAAAATAGCATGCCAAATTTTTATATTGATAAATTATTAGAAAAATATCTATATAAAAATGACTTCATACTTAAAAATTATAAATTATAACTTTAATTAAATACATAATCAAGTTTATTTAAAAAAACAAAATTAAACTTATATCTCTAAAATTAATTTTTTTCTTTCAAAAATAAAATCAAACATACAAAAATGTTGGTAAATTCCTTTGTTTTATGCCAAGAGGATTGTGGGGTGGACGAGGGTAGGGGACAAGAGGTTAGGACCCTTGAGGCTGACACCAAATCTTTTGCTTCATATGCAAGCTCTTCTACCAAAATTAAAACATTCAACATTATTTTTACAAAACATTTGAAAATTTCAGTCTTAGAATTTTGGAATTGTTCCTTATTTTATTGAAAAATAATGAACTCAAGTTCTGAACAGAACATGTACAATTTTCAATGTGAATTAAAAATTTAGTAGAATCAAGGTATATTGAAAATTATAATGTAGTAAGAGAAAGTAAAATGGTTAAAGAAAATTACTACTAATAGTAATAACTTTTAAAATAGTAAATATTTGTTAGATGACGAACGACAAACTTGAAAATTACGTGCAAAGAACAATTAATTGAAAATGTGTAAATAAAAAAGTTAAGATATTTTCAGGTGGATAGTCAACATTTTATCACCAAACAAAAGTCGAAAAGACTAATGAAAATTTTAAAATAATCTAATAATTCATAGATTAACTCAAGTGGGAATTACGATCACAAAAGAAACAATATTAGATTGAGAAAGTTTTCAAATACGATTTAAAAAATAAAAAGTAAGAAAAAACAGACCCAAAAAAAGAAAAGTAAGGAAAAAAGAATTGCCAATGTTGAAATATTGTTAGACTTCACATTGTATATGTATCCTTGTGGAAACTGACTAGTTCACATGAACTAAGCAAAGATAACACAAATTATTCTTCAATAAAATAAAATAAATAATAATATTCATATAGTTTCGTAACATCGATACATCTGAAAAAGACATATCTATATAAATATTATTTTTTCTGTTTAAAAATAAATATCATATTGGAACAAATACATATTTTGAACGTGAAATTTTTTACTTTTTTATTTTTTGTTTATCACCATCGGTTTAGTTCGGTTCAGGATCAATTCTGACATCAAATGATTTCAGCCTCCGATCAAGTGAAACAATTATTCTTTTTAATAATATAAATTTTTTAAAAACAATAAAAAATCTAAATTTTATATTATTAAAATATGAATAAAAATATTTTTATTAAAATACGTAAGTGGGTCCCACTTAATTCTGTTCCGCCGCATTCATCGCTTCCGCCGTATCTTTGCCGTCCGTACTATTCAGGAACAGCGTTGATTCTGTCCGTACAGTGAGTCATGCAGAAGGAAACTACGTGGATGCTATTTAATAATGTTAGAGTCAAACACCTAATAATCTCAACCAATTAAAATAATCAAAACTTGTGATTCTTGACTCTTGTGACACACCCTCTCTTCCAAAAGTTCTAGACTGTGACTTTCTTAAATTTTCACTATCCACGTAGTTTTAATATGACTAAGCTTTTCTAGTTCAACTACTGCAAAATAATAGAGGTACAGCATTGTAATTGATAATGTGATTCTATAACGGTATATATCAATTATTTTGAATACAATAAATTAGGGACGTGGATTATAAAGTGCTCAAAGGAAATGACATGGTGGCATATGTATGCTGTTATTTTATCTACAATACTACCTACTTATTTGATGACTCACATTCACTTGCTTCTTAGCTAGGGATGTTAACATTGTTGTCTACATGTGACTATGTTAATTGTTTCACCTAATATTTGTAATTAATATGTAAAGGCCTTTCAAATGCTCATTCATTGCTCATGCTACAATCACCCATGATATCTGGTTTTTCTCATCAATTAAAGAGATATACTTTTTGTACTCTTGTAATAAACAATAACACACTATAAATGAATTTTATTTTTACTATATGAATATGAATAAAGGATATAAAAATTTAGGCATATCATACTTTATGATTTTCTCAATATGCATGCACAATCTTTTAATAAAAATCAAATATTATAAGTAATATTTTTTTATAAATAATTGTTGAATGCATATTTTAGGATTTATAGTATTTTAAAAAAATCAAATATAAAAATATTTGTCTTAAAAATAGTCATTTAATTTTATGTAACAGCCCGAGTCTTCTGCTTTCCCGACACTATTACTTCATGATCTTCTCTACACCCTCACTAGTAGAGTTTTTGCCTTCCGTGGGAATCGAACCCTGTACCCTGGGATTCAAGTACATGTTCATTCCATTCCCACTACCAATTGAGCTACTAGCTCAATTGGTAGTGGGAATAGAATGAACATGTACTTGAACCCCAGGGTACATGGTTCGATTCCCACGGAAGGCAAAAACTCTACTAGTGAGAGGGTAGAGAAGATCATGAGGTAATAGTGCCGGGATCGCAGAAGGCTCGGGCTGTTACATAACCGAAGGCAAAAACTCTACTAGTGAGGGGGTAGAGAAGATAATGAGGTAATAATGCCGGGAACGCAAAAGGCTCGGACTGTTACAGACATCATCAATTTTCTTCATCAGAGTCTCCTCTCCATCTTCCTTTTTATTGTCACCAACATACTCAGTGTTATCACCATCAGCTTGTTCCAAATTCCTAATAAGTTTCTCCATTTTCAACTTTCGGTCTTGGTAGTAGACTTCTTCTTAGCAGATGTCAAGACAAGGTCTTGGACTTGTCTTCCTGCACACAATTTGTAATTGACAAACAAAACAGAGCTTCTTTTGCAAGCAACATCAATACTAGATAGAATGCCAGGGTATTGGTTGAGAATAATTCCACAAATAAGAGATGGAAAAGCAATGGGCATTTTTATAGCACTTGTTGTAGCATGCTTCACAGTCTGATCAAATATATAGCTTCCATAGTCAAACCTATCCTTGGTGCTAATAACAAAGATGAATCTTCCTAAACCAATTGCAATGGTGGAAGTGTGATTTGTAGGAATCCAATTTGATGCTCTAATCCTATGCAGGATTGCATATTTCACACTAAGTTAACCAACAAATAGTTTCCCCTTCATGGGCCAAGCAATCACCTGATTTGCAGTGATCACCTTGCAAACCTGATTGTTAGTCACTTCAAGCTCACTCTCCTCTTTCTCACTCCTTCCCAGGTATTTGTTGATCACAACAAGAGAGGAGTAAACATATCTTCCCCTCACATAAAACTTCCTAAACTCCCCACTTCTTCTATTAGAAATATCCTCAAGGAAGTTCACAATGAACTCCTTAACTAGCATATCATAGCATTTTGAAAAGCTTGTCACAGTTTTCATTAAACCAACATTTGAAATTAACTCCATGACCTCCTTGATTTCAACAGAATCATTACCTAACTCTCTCTCTAGAGCAACCCTTCTTTGATACACAAACTTCCATTTTGTCACACTATCAACATAATGAAATGAAACATTATCCAAAGGAGCATTTGGCACTTTGTCAGATGATTTTCTTGTCACAGATTTCCTTACATGTATGATATCCTGGACATCATTAGCAACACCATCTTCAGTTTCAGTATCTGATCTAGTCTTCCTCTTCTTAGATGAAGTTTCAACTTTTCTCCAAGATCTTGGAGGTCCAACCACAATCTTATTCTTTCCACTCCTAGATGGGGTGTTCTCAATAACATATTTGCCTTTCCTTGATTTCAATCTCTTGGCTATACCAGGATTCACATTGGCAATCAAATCATTATCAGCGGGTACATCTTCAAGGTTCATAACATCATCAGAGCCATCATTCATCTTTTCACTCTGATCAGGAACAATATTCTTGGAAGAGTCCTTCTTCACATTAAAGCCATCTGTCTCAGTCCTTCCTTCCTTCAGCATATAATTAGCCAATTTGTGCAGATTTGCAACACCATTATCCTTCTAAAAATTAGAAAGATCCACATCTTTTTCACCATTATTGTTATCCTTAGAAGGAGGAGCAGAAACAATTTGAGAGAGAGATAGGTGTAGAAATCCCAGAAACATTACACCTTTCATACAAAATCCTAGTGAAAAATCTTCTAATGGTCTTATCAACATACTCACTACCTTCTTTGGTCCTATTTTCAGAAGCAGAATCAAGAGGAATTTTTGAAGAGTTACCTATAGACGCGTTTTTTGGAGCTTCTGCATGTGATGTTTTGGTCTTTTTCACATCAGCTTCAGCACATGGAACCATAGCAAATGGAGCAACATCTATCACGTCATCAAATGAAATGCTCATAGGTTAAGCCCTAGACTTTGATGCACCGACACCAGCAAAGGTGTATATTCACGAAATCGACCCACCGGTCCTCTCTGCTCCCGCTGTTCACGGGAGCGATCTTCCTTTCTTTTGTCGCTTCCCCGACGAGATGTCGAGGGCTCATCTGATTTGGAAAGGTTCGCGTCCTCTCGTCATCGAGCATCGCAGACAGAACTAGCCGCTTGCTTTTCCTCATATTGGATATACGCTTGGGCCTTCAAGAGGAACGCATCCAGAGTAGCGGGTGTTTCAATACCCATCGCACGGTGAAATTCGGTAGACGGGTGCAATCCACGTTCCAGTAAATATTTCTTCATGTCGTCCGTGGTCGAGACCTGTACGGCTTCTTTATTGAACCTCTCGATGTATGTTCTGAGAGGTTCGTCTTTGCCTTGGATTATGGCCTCAAGAGATGCTTCCGTTTTCGGATGGCGCCTAGAAGCGGTGAAGTGCTTGGAGAAGGTTCAACCTAGTTGTCTCCAAGAAGTGATGGATTCAGGCTCAAGACTTTTATACCAAGTCATCGCTCCTTTCCTTAAGGTGGTCAGAAAGAGACGACACTTGATTGCTCCTCGGACGCCTCTGTAGTCGAGTAGAGTGTCGATGTTCTCGATATGCTCGTCGGGGTCGGTCGTTCCGTCGTACGAACCCAAAGAAGGGGCTTCTCGAGTCCTCTCGGTAGTCTGGCGGCCATGATCTCAGAGGATAAGGGTACCCTGATATCATCATCGTTGCTAGAGGTGATCGTGCGGGATCTTGACCGGCGCTTCCGGTCTCGTCGTGGGGATGGAGAATTCAACTTGTTCTTCTTTGATCGTTTCGGGATGGAGATTGAGATCATCTTCCTTTTCGGGGAGGGGAACGATGAGCGTCCTCTTGTGACTCGTGATGATTCTTGGTCGGTACTGGTGATCGAGGTCTTCGTGGGGGTGACCGACCGCGGTTCCGTATAGAGGATTCGTTGTGGTGGCCTTTATCTTTCTTCCTTCGGGGGGAAAGGCTGCGTTGGCTTCGGTGTCTCTTGGGTGATCGAGATGATCGACGACCGGCGTTCTCCAAACAGGCTATCTTGGCACCGTGTGCCAGGAGTAGGAGATGTGTTTGATTGATTGTCTCAACCAATGCAGCAAAGTCTGATCCGGTGGGGGTGGCCACAGAAGGTATGATCTCTGGTTGTCTCTCGAGCGGTTGATCGCGCTCGGGAGATGGCGAAGCAGTCTTTCCGTCCTGACGATCTTGGACGGTTTCTTCGTGTGAGGGGTGAAAAGGTTGCTCCCCCGTTGAGTAATGAGGACACCATCAACTGTGCGGGCTTCACACGGTATGTCGTTAGTGGCCATGGATCTTTATGAATAGTAACTTTGGTTCTTGAATTTCTTTGGTGAAGAAGAACGGGGAAGTTTGTTTCTCACAGACGGCGCCACCTGATCGTACCTGGAGATCGGGATCCGAAATGGCCGCGCCGGGCGTGGACGAGTGCTGTTGATGATGGAGGAAAGATGGGGGGTGTACCTGCAAAGGCACTCCGATGCAAAAGTCAGAGAACGAGCAACGAGTGAGCAAGTACAATATTGTTGGGTCTAGATTTGAATACCCGACCCTCTCAAATGAGAGGGTTTATATACTGGTCCAAGTGAGTGCTCATTGGCCCAAAATGTTGGGCGCGGATCGCGGATCCTGCAATAATCGACGGTGATTAGGAACTAGCCGTTGGGGCGAGAAGGAGCCTACTCGAAAGGCTTCTCGCCCGATAGTGTAGTTGTCCGACCGAGGGCACGTCGAGCAATTGACTTCATAGTTCCGAGTGTGGTCGGGTTTTTGTGGGCCGTTGGGCCGCGAGATAGATATGTCCCAATTCTGATGGTTGGGCCAGTCCGGAACATTAACCTTACTTAATAAATTTCTACCAACTGAATAAATGATGAACTATGCTAGAATTGAAATACCTAAGGATGAAAATCCTACGAAAATTAAATGCAAGAGTAATAGAGAGAAAGAGAGAGTACAATAGGATTTATAGTGCTTCGACGTTCGTCCTCGCTTTGATTACATGCACTCTTCAACGGTTTCCCATTGGAACCTGCATTATTCCTTTTTATTTTGACAAATATTTCAAAAGTTCATACAATCACCAATCCACAATAATTTTGAGAAAAATAAATCTTCTATCTGGATCTTGACTTGTATATAGTGTAATATCAAAATCTTCAACGTAATATTTCCTCGATTAACTCTTCTTGAATATTCTAATATCACCAATCTTCTCCAATCCTTCGTGTGTAGCAATCACCCCTTGATCCTACCAATTCCTTAAGCAATTAATTATTTGAATATTTTATAAAAACTCTGCCTTGTTCTTAACCTTCCATACAGTCACTAGCAAGGCTAGGCAATTTGGAGGAAAAAAAACCTCATTCTTTTCACTAGAATTTGTTAGCACCAATGACAACAACCTCAATCTTGCAAGCTACCTGAAAATCTCAACCAAATCTTAAAGATTAATTAGTTTCAAGACGGTGTCTCCTTCAATCAATTTACAAATCTCTCATAATTAAGATCTTTAGTAAAATCAAAGTTGACGATGCAAGAATTTCGTTGCAAGAGTTTTGAACTTTCAAAAATAGAGTGTGTTGGTTTCGTAGAAGATCACAATGTTGATTATGAGATTCACAAAAGTTGTTGTTAGAAATGATATGACAAAATGATTTTATATGTGCTTGAGATTAAGCGCACAAATGGATGGAAAAAGTTTGTTAGATTCGAGTCAAGTGAATTTCATGATTTGAGTCAAATGAACAAGTAGTGTGAAACAATATCTCTTAAAGAAAGTGACCCATTTTCTTGTGATTTGACTGTGATTCGAGTCACACAAGTTCATGATTCAAATCATGTGTTAATCCTGATTTGAATATGACAAGTTAGTGGCAACCAGGAATTTTGTGATTCGAGTCATGCAAAAAAGGTGATTCGAATCACATAGTTGCATGTTTCGAACCAGGTGTAATATGTGATTCTAATAACAGACACCAAAATTTTCTTGCTTTGCCTTTGTTTTGCTTGATTCGACTCATGGATTGTGAGTGATTTGAATGAAACACAAGAAATCTCATTTTTTCAAGTTTTTCAAAATAGTTTGAGATTTCAATTTCCACATTACTTAAATCGATATCACCTATGGTTCTTGTTTCACTAACTCAGACAATTGACTTAAACTATAATGATCAAATGTCAAATATAAAAATTGATTTATGCATGCTAAAAATGAATTGTTTCAAAACCTTGATTCAAAGAGGATATGCAACTATGGTGGAGACTCAATAAACGAAAGTAAATGAAATGAAAGTGATATGACAAGCAAAAAAACCATCATATTAGGGTACCTCCTGGATGTATTAGGGACATGCAACTACAATAACCAATTAGGCTAATATATTTGGCACCCCAAATAATCGATTGTTAAGGCCCCAAATGCAAGATTTTGATAGTTAGACATTACCAATCATTAAGAGATTGTCCCAATCGATTATAGACTCATCCAAGAAAGTCCTAATTTATTAGCTGAGTTATCTAATTGATTATGTAGTTGAAATATTGCTTCACACTAATCAAAAACTCTCCTAATTAGTTGGCTAGGATCCAAAAACACTTTTAGGTGATTTTGTTAAGTAAAGAGAGGCCTTAAAAGTATTTTATGTGTATGTATGTATGTGTTTGTGTGATTTTACTTAGTATATTAGGAGTTACTTTCAAGGCATATAACCTTACTAGATGATATATACAATCATCAATGGCTCTTTGACATCCCAATGACC
This sequence comes from Lathyrus aphaca, assembly GCA_963966055.1. NCBI lineage: Eukaryota > Viridiplantae > Streptophyta > Magnoliopsida > Fabales > Fabaceae > Lathyrus > Lathyrus aphaca. Next base: position 62,461,340 of record OZ014523.1, on the reverse strand, counting down.
CCATATCAACAATCTTGGCCACATTAGATATATGCACTAAGGCGTAGAGTTCCCGAGGAGAAGTATGGTAAGGTTTTGCTACGACCAAGAGTAATCTCATTGCTCTAGTTCATTAGGAATGTCCTTTTGATGGGCAAAGGTCTTTCTTTATTTTTGCATTCTTAGTCTAATCAAGGGACTTACGGGATGCATAAAGTTGGGTCGATGTAATAGAAACAACATCATCATAAGTACTCACTTTGTAAGCAACAAACTTAATGGAAGAAGGAAACATTTGAATAGGATGGTATGCAAACAAATAATTGATGATGAGTCTAGTTGAAATTTTATCGACAACAACCGGGGAGCCAACATTAGCACAATTAGGTTTTTCCAATTTCTTGTGTAGCTAATATGGACAAAGATAAAAACTACATGGATTACAAGAAGAACAAAGTTGTCTCTAAAAGAATGAAGTTGTTCACCCATAAGTACACATTTGAATTAAATCAAGAATGTGAAAAGGTTAGAGATCCAATTATGGGTAATCAAGGGATCCACAAGATCGAGGATGTACCAATGAAAATACACCACATCATCAAGAGTCACATCGTCCAGAGCTCTAAGCCATAACAGTAGTTATGGTTCCCACACTATAATTATGACATGTGTACTCATATGCCATTATGTCTTAAGGGATTGAGCTCATGTGATAGGAGAAATAAAGAAGTAATATACGACCGAACAAACCCATATCATATTCTGACAAGGGCAAGAACAACAACGATCGTAAAGGCTAGACAACTCCAAAAAGAAGTCCATAAATAATTCCAAATATGAGAGTGTGAAGTTCGGAACAGATATCTGAAACCCTTTAATGGACCGTCCAATTTGGACCAACTAACATAAAAACCATGGCCTAAATTTATTTGTCCATACTTGAGAGCTTGTTCTTGTCTTGCCAAACACCCAATCCACTCATATGTTCGGGTAACCCGAATCCAACTCATACAAATAGTCCAATATATACACTCTACTTAGAGGCACACCACATCAAAGTCGTTCAACCATCATGGCCATTAAATAAAAATGCCGCATGATCTCTTGACAATTGTTCTCTAAGATAAGTGTCCATTGAAAAAGGTTCTTGGACGTCAAACTCTAAAGACCTACTATATAGACTAAAAGGAAAATAATTTACGGATACACATAATTTGATCTTAAAATTTTACTTTAATAGTCATCACTAATTTGAGCGTCGAGGTGTTTGTAGATACACTTTCATTATAGGACCAAAGCAAAAGACTTTATGATCATCATTAGATTTTGAGTTGCTAACAAGATGTAGAAAATAGATTTGTTGCCGGATCAATAACTTTTGGTGGAATTCATTTATTAATTTTATTGAGTGCTAGATTGGAAAAAAACACATTGAATTCATTAAACTGGATTAGTAATAATAATTTGGAGTACACCATAAACCTAGAGACATAATTATTTTTACTTACATTTTCCTTTAGTGAAAAGAATCAATTATATGGTGGTAGGTAATTCAGTTGGCATTGACAATCAATCATGGCAACTCTATAGTATGGATGATTTAGAGACAGTCATTGTCGTTTTTATAGACCACATCGATCTCTTAAATTACCATTTGCATTATTTATGAAACTTTAATGATCCTAAAAATTGATTGCAAGTTACTTCTCATGTCAAGATGTAGTATTATGATTAACTATTTTACCATGTGAACGATACTTATGAGAGTTTTCAACATCATATGAAATGTTGATGTCGCATATTTTTAAATACCTATTAACATTAGGGAATTACATAGAAAAAGAGATGACAAAATGGCTAGGTTTTTATTAGGTTGACGAAGAGTATCACACATCAAAGTAATAAAAATATACATACTAAAGTATCAAAAGACTAAACTACCATGAATATAATATATTATATAAAATTCTCCCTTAAACTTGTGATGCATTAACAAAAAGTATTGACAGTTTGTGAATCAAGAAATGATTTTTTTAACGGAATATATTTTCGTGAACAAGTTAGCAATATGTAATAACGAAGAAACAAATGGTAAAGTAATAGTTTCATGCTGAAGATGATGGATGGTGAGGTGAAAGTCAATCTTAATGTGTTTGGTGTGTTCATGAAAGACCGAGTTATGAGGAATTTAAATGGCATTATTGTTATCACAATATATATGAATGGGTTTAGAAAGAGACACCCATATCGGAAAGAAGCCAATGTAACCACGCTATCTTTGAAGTGGTAGTTGCCATAGCATGATACTCTATTTCAGTTGAAAATGAGATATTATATATTGTTTCTTGTTCTTCCAGGAAATAAGAGAATTTCCTAAAAATACAAAAGCATGTAGTATACTTGCAATCAATGGGATCACCATCCCAATCTACATCAGAGTAAGCATGCAACTCCAAAGAATAAGATGAAGGAAAAATAAGACTCTGAAATTGAGTTTTTTGAAGACACCGAAGCATGCAAAAAACAATTGTTGAATGCCCTATAGTAGGAGAAACAACAAACTGCATGAAAACATGCTCTGCATAAGCATTATCTGGTATGATAATAGTAAAATATATCAAGTTATCAGCCAAAGTACGATACAAAGTGAAATTCGATAGAGGAACACCATCAGAGGAGAAATATTTCACATTTAACTCAAGTGGATTGTATGCTAATATAGTATTAGAAATACGAGCTTTTTCCATAATGTTGACAATATATTTAGATTGAGAAAGAAAATGACCTATAGGGGATCATTTAACCTCAATTCCCAAAAAATAGCGAAAAGTGAATAAATCCTTCATCTCAAATTGTTTAGCTAACTGTAATTTCAAATCATCAACCTCCTCAACATAACACCTATAATATCCATATCATCAACATATAAAGATTTTAGAATACGATTGCATTCATGAGAAATAAAGTTGAATAATGTCATTAGAGCAGAAGCCAAAATATGTATCACATGAGAGAACTTCTCAAACCAAGCTCGTGGAGGGTGTTTCATACCATATAAGAATTTCTTCAACTTGCAAACTTCTCATTGATTATGATAAATACTCGGGGGAGGTACCATATAAACTTCCTCTTGAAGATCACCATTTAAAAAGGCATTTTAACATTTCATTGACAAACATTTAGAGAGCCCAATCCAATTTATTGAAAGGATTTTCGTCTACCATACCACAACAAGTCTTATGAGCAGTTATTCTAAGCAAGCCACATGCCTAATGCAAAATAGGCTCAAATCACTACTACAAAATAGGTCTTTCGTAACACCGATTTTACAACAGCCACAATGTTAACCATGGTAAAAGTTTATTTTTGGACGCATTTTTTTGGTATTTACTAGAGGACATGTCACAATAGTCAAATGAAGCAACCATAGTGAAATGATTTGAATCCCCACACCAATAATTAGCCATTTATCGTGATAAAAATGTTATTGACCTTGTATATCACTACAATTTTTATTACGATCAGTGATGAAATGTGATACTTTATTTATATATAAGCGAAATTATCTATCACTTTAATACATAACAACCGTCTCTCTCAAAACAAAACCCTAACAACTCTTTCACTCGTCGCTCTAAAAATGAAACTCTAACAACTTTGTCACCCATCTCTCTCATATGGAAACCTAAAAAAGAAACCATAACAACAAATCTTAGCCAATTGATATTTACATATTCGTTTTCTCTGTAGTTTTTTCTTCAAAATCAGTTTCAATAGCTTGTTTCATGATGTTTGAACTTTCTTATTTTTTTTTTTGACTTGTAGGTATGAATGTTTCTTTCAATAAAGAGGACGGAATTAAATTTAGCCTTGCAAACTTGTGTCAAAGATCCAGAATGACACCCATTGAAAATATACACACTTTGCATGTCTAAATTTATCTTCATCCTTATTTCATTGTTGGCACGCCATTATGGGACATGTATGGTATGTTTCTGAAGTATTTTATGAGTAGATATGTTTGTTGTATCATGTTTGTTGTTGATGAATGTTTTTGATAAATGTTGTTGTTAATGTTTGTTTGAAAGATGAGTTTATTATATATTATGTGGTTTGAGTGTTTTTTCAATCCCTTACAGAATATATAACTTTCCAAACTGTATTAGAAAATTATGATATGATAGATACAATTCTATTAGAAAATAAGTACACGTTCAATTCTTGACAAAAATTCTTCACACAGTCATAATTGCATGTTGTTCCTTGACCGTTAGAACTTGGTTTAATGATTGTAGATCTTCAATCACCCCTCTCCCCACCTCTAATTTTGTTTGAAAAGTAAATAATTTTTTGCAAAAAGAATTAGAGGTGAAGGCAGGGACGGTTGAAGAACTAGGATCATTAAACCAAATTCTTACTGTCAAAGAACAAAATACGGATGACGAGTTGAAGAACTATTGTCTATCATTGAACATGAACTTATTCTTTTAATATAACTTAATTTGTCATATTATAATCTTCTGGTGCAAATTGGAAGGTTATATGTTTAGTGACCATTTGCGAAATAAACATTCCACATAATTTATAATAAACTCAAGGTTATATATCACAACGGTTGTCTAGCACAATCATTGTTAAATATGTTGCATTTTAATATATCACAACGGTTGCTTAAAGTGTGGTAGGTGGCGTGCTACATGGATACAATCGCGGTCGCACATCCGCGGTGGAAATCGTCATACATACAATCAGACATTATGTCACAACAGTTGGACCAACGTGATGATATCCCCTTTCCAACCGTTGTGATATGTGTTTTTTTTGTAGTAGTGAATTATATATATGAGTTTGCTAACATATAGTCACTTGTTTTTATGAAGGTCTATTTTAACAATATGCACCTTAAGATATATTTTTGTCAATTTTTTTTAGTTAAAACTTACTAAAACACACCTTTATAATAATAAGTTTGTGTATTTTAGTAAACTTCATCATTTTTAGTACTTATTATTATGAAGCTTTAACTATAATACAAAAAACTTATTATTATGAAGGTGTATTTTAGTAAACTTCATCATTTTTTTAGCTAAAGCTTATTATTATGAAGGTGTGTTTTAGCACAAACTCATAATTATTATGAATGTGTATTTTAGTTAAAACCTATAATACACAAACTCATTTTTTTATAGTTAAAACCTTTATATATATATATATATATATATATATATATATATATATATATATATAAAATTAATGTATCATATATGAGAGAAAATAATTATATACAACTATTATAAAAAAAATGAGAGTATTACCACTAATTAGGGTTGAAAATGAGTCGATCCGAGTCGAACTCGACTCAGTTCAGCTCGACTCGTTAAGAATTGGTTATGCTTAAATCTTGTTTCGAGTTTGACACAGACTTTTTTTAAGCTTAAACTCGACTCGTTATAAGTTCACGAACAACTCAATTCGACTCGTTAGGTTCATCTCGCTTGATTCACGAACTTAAAAACAATTTTTAATTTTTTTCTTCATATATTTGATATTTTAAAAATAATATTATTTAAAAATAAAGTATTAAAATAAAATAAAAATTATTTGATTGGAATTTAGCTTTTGTCTCAAAAATAAATTAATTCAAAAATTAAATAATTTATATGACACTAATTTTATTTGTATAATAATTTTTAATAATATTTTTCTCATTTGAAAATATAAATTATCAATTAATAACATTAGATTAAAATAATTATAAAGTTAAAATTTATATTATATCTTTAAATATACTCTTAAAAATAATATAATCCTTCTCAAATATAATCGAGCTGACTTATGAACTTAACGATTTGAATTATGTATAGTTCAAGATTAACTCATTTAGTTAACAAAATTATCTTTTGCTCGTATATTCAACTGATTAGATTTATGAACCAAATTCAATGAATTAATTGTCAAACCGAATTCCAAATTATTTTCAAGTTGGTTCGGTTTATTACAAAAGAATCGTTGTATGATTTAATGCATCATATTTGTTTATTGATGACACAACCTTGGATCGATTCGATCATTTAGAATGCTATGTCTCATTGCTCTATAATGAAAATTGTTTACTCAAATCAGCACGCTCTATTGCTCTTTACGCATCCCCAACAAAATCGCAAGTTTTCCCAATAAGCAAGCTAGTAGTACATTGAGAATCATATTTTCAGCTTTTTACTTCTCTCATGCACCATCACTTCCTCAAACTTTTCTTTGTGCTCTTTTTAAATTGAAGTATCGTTTCAAACTCTTAATCATTACTTGGGTCCAAGTTTGCCATGCCAGTTGCCACTAATGCTCTATGTAAGCAAAGTTACACCAACTACCAATTTAACTACCTAACCTAATGGTGTTTTTGTGTTTTTTTTTTCATTATTTCTTTTACTAAAACTTAGTGAAATGTTTTTCCACATGCCTTTTAGATTTCTTGAGAAATTTCAAAAAGAGAATTTCTTAGTGACCTTACAACTGTCAAAATGGACTAGTTTATTTGGACCGATCCGTAAGACCCACAAAATCATAAGATTTATGCGGTCTATGTTGTTTAAGGTTTTTTGAGAGAACTTTTCTTGCCACTCTCCCATTTCATACCTGTCATCCTCCCAAATTTTCATGACCGTAAAATTGTTTTTGAATAAATTTGAAACTAATGAAATTTGTTCACAATCGATAATTTCAAAATTGATGGTAGTATTAAAAATTTCAAAATTTTCAGGAATGTGTAAAAATTTCTGTCAGTGAAAAAATTTCAAAATTAATTTTTTTACAGTATCATTAATTTTGAAATTGGTGGTACAGTACCGAAAATTTTGAAATTTCCGATACAATACCACCAATTTTGAAATTTGTGATAGTATAAAAAAATTATTTTTATTGGAAAATTTGAAATTTATGATTAAAAAATGAAAATTTTCTAAATTTTCGATATACACCTAAAAATTTCATAATTTTCAAAAATTATTAAAGACTAAAAATAGAATTTTCCCATAATGGGAGAGGGGGGTTGTCAGGTTTAATTGCGAGGGTGATCCTCATTTTTTGAGAACAATTCTAAAAATTCTACTATCCATTAAGATTAGTCCATATGGACCGTGAATAACTTGTTAGGCCCGAATAATTATAAATAGAAAAGAAAAACTATATTAATATTTATATTGTTTTATTAAAAAACAACACATTGATTTTTCTAATATCATTAAATTTTATCCCGCTAGTCCATAGTCCATATGGACTGTGGGTAGCTCGTTAGACCCAAATAACAATAAATTTAAAAAATATATATTAATACTTATATTGTATACTAAAAAAATAAAAGATTGACTTTTATCATATCACTAAATTTTATCTCTATTCTATTCAATATTTATTTTTAAATTTTGTACATTAATATAATAACACTTTTTCCTCATATTTTATTAGTTTTTCTTATGTTAAATATTCGAGTATTATTCTATACAATTTAAACATGTGTTGTATTTAAAAACACATTATAGTATTTATAAAGATAATATTGTACTTAAAATAATATAATTTTTTTATTTCATTTATAATAAATATTATGGAAATTTTATTTTAAACTTTTTTATCAAAAACAAGTCCGTTTAATGCCGGGTAGCCCGAAACCCATCTAGGACCAGACTCAAGTAATAATTTTCAAGCCCATATTACAAGGTTTTTTTGGCCCAGTCCTAAAAAGCTCAATACCCGCCACGACATACTCGTTTAGGATCGGGTAGCCCATTTTGACAGCTCTATTGCACCATATATGTTACTTACACACCACACGAAAATACTAAAATGCCCCCCCCAAATTTTAGAGATTCATCGTCGGATGCACCATATTCTGATTAAACGTTAAAATATTCCGGAGATGTATTTCCATAACAATTTAAAATGTATACCATGCATCACACTCGAAAGTCATTTTACATGTTTATTGTACCGGAGATGCATCTCCTTTTTATTTTTACGGAGTTACATCCATGTAACCTATCAAAACAAAATAGTTCATGTTATATTTTGTTTACATGTATTCAGATGTAGATTTATAAGTGTTACATACCATGTTATGTGATTAAATTTAAACCATACAACCGTAATGCAAAAAATGATGTACATAAATCCATATGGTAAAAAATGTCATATATAAAAAAAGTCGAGACAATGATAAAGTAACATGTTGTGAAAATAAAATAAAATCCATAGTACTACTACTATATACTAATGTATTATTATGTATGTCAGACAACATCTCTTCTGGCTCCTCTACCTCCTCGGGCTCCTTGACCATTAAATCCCATATCCTTATGCGCTGTCTCCGGTACATCTATGTCGCTTGTGCCTCCATCATGATGACATCCAGGAACTATCTCACATCAAACACACCAGGGTAGGTACCTCTGTCAATGCTTGCCTACGTGATCTCGATTATGCGACGATATTTAGGCTAAACATTCTAAGAATCATCTAATTATGCATGTTCCTCCTCTAATATCTCCTGATGAGTTGGCCTCAATAAATCTCTTGGAGCATCATACACCATATACAAATGTGACATCCTGAAGAAACACATGATGTTCTCATCGACATAACTCTAGCCACTTTCAGTTATGGTAATCCATGACTTCTCTTGTACAAGATTACTCATAATCATATCATTCATTTGCCTACGTGTCAAAGCAAGAGGAGAAATGATCACATGGTGTCTGAGAATGGTCTGAGTGTATCCGAACTGTCGCATGACGCACTCAGGAAGATTATGAGCAGTGAGACGTGATATGTAGGCCAACCATCATGAGTATAATATTATCTCATCAAATGGTCGTGTCTCACGGTGTTCCACATAGCTATTTAATTGCATGTCCTCGACAACCAATAGTCGAGGTACAATTTAAACGACTTTGTTGTCTGGTACCCTCTGAGTGGGGAAAATGCATTAGCACATGGCATATCCTCACTGTAAGTTGATACACTCTCCCATTCGGAGATGAACGGAAAGTGCAAGAGGATCCATACCTGAAAATTTTGAAACACATGAATCATAAGTAATGGCCTTGCAAAGATGAAATGAAAATGACACAGAAACAATAAACGACAATTAAATATTACCATTAGTAGTGTGATGTTGTCGGTGACCAACTTTGTCTTCCATCTATAACCCTCTGATAGCTTCGAGTACAGGTAGACCAAACAAGCGCCCCCAGTTATATTCATGGATATGCTCGAAGTCCTTGAAAAACTGTAGGTAGACGACATATATATAAGTGGCACTTTTGTCCACAAAAATCACAATGCCAACCAAATATAGCAGTTATGCTCTCATAGCATACACTCTATGGAGCCCTACCCGCTCATCATCCCCTGTATCCTACTGTGCTCTAACGATCTCATATGTGTATACCTTTTTTTAGGAATTCACACCTAGCATGAGCACCCCTGGTTATATCCAACCCCTAATCGTTGTCGTTGGGTAAACTCCTAGATAGTATACCATCATATCGAGTGCCTCATCTTTGATAATCCTCCCATGATATAGAAGTTTCTCCCTGATAAGAAGATGTATCAAACACAACAAATCGTCGAGTGTGATAAAGATCTCACCATACAGGAGATGAAATAACAAGGTGTCAGAGTTCCAAATCTCTACAAATGCATTAAACATCTCATGGTTCATCGTAATATAACCGCTCATGCACAAGTCCTTCATCCTTGATAGGGACAAAGTTGTCGGAAACCACTTCGCATTCGGCTAAGGCAAGATAATAATCTTTCGTCTGTGGTTAATAATCTTCAACGAATCACGTTCCTATAGAAAAATAAATAAATTTCAGAACCTTGTAAATTAAAATAAACATAAATTAAAATAATGAACCAACTAATGTTACCTTTACGTCCCATATATGTCTGAAAGTATGGTTTAGGTACAGAGGCAATAATGACAAATCTATAGGACCTCCTCCAAATGCCTTTGGCTCAACATCCTCATAACCTCACCATCTAGACGTTGCATTGGCTCAACAGCAAAATCAACATTGGGAGGTACCACTGGCTCAGTAGGAGGTGGAACTAACTCACCAGCATCTGTAGTAGGAGGTACCACTGGTGACCCGTATATCTCAAGCGCCTGAATAGGTGAAACCTGACGCTTGCGGGAGGATGGTGGGAGTGATGCAGTAGTAGGTGAAACACGTCTCCTACAGGAAGAAGAAGACGTAGAAGCATGAGGAAAAACATGTGCCCTAGAAGTAGATGGCTCTGCATGGCCATAGGGAACATAAGCCTCTGAAACCATACTCTTCTCCCGCCGCATTGATGCATGATGTATAATTCTCTTGTGCCTCAGCATATCATGTCTATTAGCTATAATGCCTGCAAGTTAAATTAAACCAGACATTTAGTGCAAGCAAGCAACACCACAAGCAAGAAAATTAAAAAAAAATACTGAGAAAATTTCGGAGATGCATATCCGGTTTCTAGGAAAATTAAACATTGAAAAATTTCGGAGATGCTTCTCCGAAATTTTCTGCAACTCAGCTAGTGCGTCAATGGCGGAAATGCAGTCATGGAAACACAAAAAATATTGGTTTGATAATCAGCTTTTGCTAACAAACATGTTTTACACTATGTCTAAACTATCAATCATCCAATATCTACTCATTTCTTACCATAATCATCAATTTCTACTCATTTCTTACCTTAATAGTCAATTTCTACTCATCAATGTTGGATGATATTTTTGATGTTGATTTGAGCTTGGTTGCTTGATTTTGCACTTGTTGATGATTTTTTAGAGCGTTTGAAGAGGTTTTGAGAAATATAAAAAATGAGGAAAGAAAAGAGTTCTGGTACAATTTAAGCTCCAAAATATTTTGGATATGCATCTCCGAAATAAGTTCGAAGATGCATCTTCGAAATTTTTTAATGATAACTGAAAATTAAATGCGTTCGAAGATGTATCTCTAAAATCATTTAAATATTTTCGTTAGATGACCAAATAACCTATACGATGCATTAAAAAATCCTCGTTACAAAATCTCATTCCGATTTTAAAAATTGGAATGTATTTTATAGTGTTTCAATTATAGAGTTTGAATATTCCATATAACCCACAATCTCATTCACTTGCACCTCACCCACATTTCCATTTTTTAATCTCAAAAAACATCAAATCCAAAACCCATAAAAATTCATTGCATTGTCTCATTTTTCAGCAAATCTTAGTCGATTTCATCAATTTCTTTTAAGTTTTCAAGTATTTAACACGTTTGTTCAAATCTCATGTTTCGTTTAGATTATAGAATCCGAACATACATCATTTTGCATGTACTTTCATTATACATGCCTTCAGATTTTACAATCCTAAATGTTTCAAAAGTGAATGCATTTTCTAATTAATGTGTTGATTTGTCTTTGTGGTGAATTCTAGTTGTCAAACTGTGCAAATGTTTGTTATAATGTTTCTGTCAAATTTTCAATAATGAATAGGAATGTTCTCAAAGGCAACATGCTAAGGGGAACATAGTCCTAGTCACTACCTTTACTAGGCATAAGCCAGAGCCTATAAGTCATAATGTTAACCTCAACATACGCCATATCCAAAGGAATCTAAGGTAAGGTACAAGAGGAACCACAATATGATGAGGAGTCATATCCTGAAGGCACGTATGACATATCAATACATGCACGATATGTATGCCCATTTAATATTTTTAACAATTTATTTTTGTTTCTTGTTTTATAATGCTTATAATATATTCTTTCTTTTTTCCATTGTGTGACCTGCCACTTAAGTGTGTCAATAACGAAAAGAAGGTGATTAAATACTACTATAAAAGAAAGATGATTCAGTGATACTATTAGAGGGATTAAATACATCCAGTTTGACCAAGGACCGGTAACTTCATTTTCCAATAGTTGGGATTAGGAAACTAGGGCTGTTCAAAAAAACTATGAACCGGACTAAACCGCTAAATCGAACCGAACTGAAGTTAAAATAACCGAACAATTATGTTTGATTAGTGAACCGAATCATTTATTTATTAATGATGAACCGCTAAACGAGCAACTCACTAACTCTTTACTTTTTCACAAACTAGCTCGCTCGCTAAGCGAGCTCTGCGATTTTGCAGTTCCCCTCTATGCGTTCTGCACTCAGACCTGCACGAATTTTCTTCCCTAAGACACCAATTCACACCCGAAATTCATAGTAATTACTCATCTAACACTTAATTCATAACAATATCAATCAACAACAACAAATTAGCAACAAATCAACCAAAAACCTACTCAACTACCAAAACCCCAACATCTAATCTTCAACCTACTCGATTCCCATTATAAAACCCTTAGAGATGGAAGAATCTCACCCTTACCTTTGGTTTTGTCGAGAATTTCTCTTCCTCGCGGATTCTTCTTCACGATCAAGCCCTTTCCTCTTCTTCTCCTCTCCACAACTTTTACGACCGTTCTTCCTTTTTTTCCCAAAAATATGATCCTTTTCTCTTTTTACAACTTAATCCCTTAGACCAACTTAGGGACTTCCACTCTTACCCTCACTAAACCCACCAAATGACCACCTTGCCCTCTGCTTCATATTTTATTCCATTTATTTTATTACTTAATAATACAATTATCCAGCACAATATAATTCTCAATTTAACACTATATTCGATAATCTATTATTTTATACACACCAACACACAATATTCCGAATAAAATATTTAAATAAAATTCGGGGCGTTACAATACGCGTATGGACCAACTCCTACACACTTCCTACGCCCACCACACGCCTTCATTACGCGTACTGCACCCTCTACGTCGCTCATTACACGTATTAACACCTCCATATGTGTATTACCTTGATTTCTCATGCGTAGTCTACAATAATGGGTAGATGGCCGAGAGAAATTACTTATCATACGCGTAAACACCCTATGTTATGCGTAACACCTTTAAATCATGCACACCATACGCGTATTGACATGCCAAATACGCGTATGGGCATAAACCAATAGTTTTTTTCTTCATGTTTTCCTTCTCATTCTGATCTGTTTCTTAGGATTCCTTGTTTTCACACTTCATACCAGTTCTAGGAGGGTTTTTAAACATCATATTCTTTCATCTATTATTACTAATTCAGTTCCATTAACATTCTAGATCTAGATTCTAAATTATCATTCTGCAACAACGAAAATCTGCACAAGTCATGCATACAACAGAACAACAACAATATTCCACCAAGAATCAACAAGATCAGATCGAATTCGCAACAATAGTCATACAATCACATATTTATCATATAACATCATAAACAACAAAAGACCTACGAGGAAAAGGACCCCTCACTACCTTATCATGTTATATCACCTAATAAGAACTCCTTTCTCCCCATTACCTCGAATCTTGATGAAATTTTATGGGAATTTTGACTATGAAGATTGCCCTAGTTGTTCTTCCTATTCCTAGCTCTCCCTTGGTTCTCCAAACTTCTTATGACTAATCTTTTCTTAATTTGCTGATTAATCTAATTTTCCCTATTATTCTCATAATATTGGTTTTACTAATTCAACCTTATTTTAATTAAAACAAAATAATAATAATTCTAATATTACTAATATTATTAACATAAACATGATAATAATTGAAATAATGTTTTATTGGGCTTATTATTATTATTATTACTACCACACTCTCCCAAACTACTAATCGCACCACAATTCTACCTGTCCCACTAGGGCACTACAACAAAACATCAAAAACACCCGCTTTAAACAAGGCCAACAATGCCACAAAAATACCTAGAAAAAAATTATTAAAAATGGGATGTTATAGGACACCCAACTCGTGATAGGGAGGTCCAAGCTGCGAGATCAGGACCTCGATCGTGGTCATCGTCCCGCTAATCCGCGGACGAATAACCCGCAACCTCGTCGGTTCCCTAAATAGACGAGTCCATCATGTCGATGAATAAAAGTTCAACGATAAATAGCAATACAAAATAGCAAAATCATTTCATTTAAGCAGCCGACCAAAACTGGCCAGCATAAAAAGTACATAGGGGGGATGCGCCCAAGTACAAACAAAAATAAACGGCACGCAGGACGACACAATGATAATGGCATGCAGGCTAACAAAATGACTATGAAGCGTAGGCCGGGAAACTATTCCTCTTCCTTGGTTGAATCCTACATCGGGAAGACGATTTTCCCCTCGACTACATCATAGTTGAAAGTCGTCCCTTCAGTTACGAGGTCCACCCTAGAGTTGACGACCTTAAGCTGCTCTACGATATTTTCAAAACCCAACTTAAGGGTTTAAACGTAATCGCTCTTGAGCACCCGGGTCCGAGTGATCAAGTCAGCCCGGGTCCTTAGGGACTTGTCCTCCTCACCTTCCTCCTCTGCAGCGGCGGCCAGGCTCTCCAACTCCGCCACCCTCAAACTTAGGCGCTTGTTCTCCTCGACAGCCTCGTCGAACTCAACCTCTTTTCCCTTAATTTTTTTGTTCTTATCCACCAGGCTATCCCGCTCGAGCCTAACCTCCCCCAGCTTGATCATTAACCCCCCTAGAGCTTATGGCGCTCCTGGTAATCAAAGAGGTCCTTTGCGAGTGTCACACCCCAAATTTTACCCCTAACATTTCATATTATGCATTCATCTTATCATTGTCATACAATGTTACATACTCAAGCATATGGATTTGCAAGGAGATGTCAAGAAGGATCTGGGATTGTGGAACAAGTATTGGAGATTTGATCTTTGGGTTTCAGAAGCTAGGGTTTTTTAAATTCTTGGAGGCTCAGATTGGTGAATTGGTCTCGCAAGTTAGTTTAGGGTTTTCAAGTTTAAATCATGGTTTGGTCAAGAATTCATATCATGTGTGCGTCTATTCGATGTTTAGCTAAAATACCTCTGCACTAGAATAATGGATGTTTGTTTCAGATGTTTTCTCATGGAACGAGTTTTAATTCCATAGATTTCAACATCTCATTCTAAGTTCAATTTTCAATTTCTAATTTCTCTTTCACTTCAAATTTAATTCCAAGTTCATAGTCAAAATTTCATTTCAAATTTTTAATCCCAATTTCAAGTGTAACTTTATTTCCATATTTCAAGTTTCAAATCCATTATATTCCCTTCCAAATTTCAATTTCAAAATTCCACTTCCTAGTTTCAATTTTATGCCAAATTTCCATTTCCATTTCAAGTCTAAAGTCTCATTTCATTTCAAATTTCAAATAACTTTCATGTTCATGACCCAAATAACTTTCATCCATACAATCCCTCCCAATTTGAATTATATTCATGTTCAAGTATTTATCCATTTTCATTCATCTTTTTTTTTAAAGCTAGTCACTTGTTCATATCCAAAATTAATCATTGTTTCATTCAAGAACACTCTCATCCAATATCATTCATTTTAGTTCATAATCATATTCATCCATCTACATTCAAATTTAATTTTACAAAAAAAAGTCATATCCTTTCATTTCTCATGCATGTTCAATTATTATTTTTCATTTCCAAATGGTATCTAATTACATTCAAAGTCAAACCTACATCATAATTTTGCTCTAAGATCTATGTTGTTAATCTCTGAAAGCGGCACGGCGCGGTCAATCCCAAAAAGGGAGCGGCGCGGGCGCTATTTTTTGCGACGCAGATGTTTTTTTAATGGCACTTACATGCTGAAAATATACTAATAAATATTTAAAAAAATCAAACTTCATAATAGCATAAATTACTTCAAATTCATAATAGCATAAATTACTTCAAATTCATGATAGCAGACATTACTTCCAATTTCAAATACCATTAAAAGGCATAAATCTTAAGAAAAAAAGCATTGCAACATACTTTCAAATTCAAGAAAACAAACACTTATCATCTAAAAATTAAATTAACCTAAAGATCCAAACTCTAATAGAAGTTCAACAATCATTAAAATCAAAGTTTTCATCATCACTTCCTCTCACACTAGCATCCTCTTCAATCTCTTCCTCCTCTCCCAACAACCATAGGTTATCGGTATCAATATCATCATCCACGACCAAAGGATCACTAACATCCTCTTTAATCTCTTCATCCTCTCCCAACAACCATAGGTTCATTATGTCAAATAAGACCTTAGACAACGCTTTTTCCCCCCTTAGACAACGCTTTAAAGTGCTGTCTAAATCTCCGCTGCTAAAGGTTTAGACAACGCTCTTTTAAATCTTAAAAGTGTTGTCTAAAGGGTGGTATATTTAATAAAAAGCGTTGTCTATGTTACCATTAGACAACGCTTTATAACTTTTTTAGGAATACCTTAGACAACACTTTTGGTAAAATCGCTGTCTAAGCCCCACCTTTTTTAATTTTTTTAGGTATACCTTAGACAACGCTTTTGGTAAAAGCGCTTTCTAAGCCCCCCTTAGACAACACTTTTGTTAAAAGCGTTTTCTAAGCCCCACCTTAGACAACGCTTTTTGTGTAAAGCGCTGTCTAACGTATACGAAAATTTTAATATAAATTTTTTAAACCACTTTTTACCAGGTTTTTCAACCATAATTTTGACCTGTTTTTCAACCAAATTTTTTCCAGACAAATATCACAATTTGGAGACAAATATCAAACCAATATATATACCAATTCAAACCAATTTGGCATATTAAATGTACCAATATATATACCAATTTATGCACCAAAATTATAATTACAAATCATTACATTTTTCTACAAATGTACATATTATAATTACATATTACTTATCCAACCAAAGCATTGCTTCAAATTTACATAGGTCCTGAAACAACACAAAGATTGTAATTCAATTAATAAAAGAATACAATTTATAGTTACAACGTTACACATATTTAAATTCTCAACAATTAAAGTAAGAGTACAATATTATACCTGATAAAACACCGAGCTCTATAATGTATTGTCACCATTCTTCTTTAATTTCGTCCACTTGATCTTTTGAATAATATGCACACTTGAATTCATCAAAGTATTACATAATAATATAACATAGTTTGATTTAATTTCAACTATTTAATTATATGAGAGATATGTTTAAATATTAAAATAACTCATAAGTTAGAAATACATACATCAGTGGGAATCTCTAATCGGCCCAAAGAAAGAGTATCTCTCATAAACCTCAACATGAAATATCTGCAATCTATTTGATTACATTACTGAGGACACTACAGATGAAAAGAAAATATGGATAAATCCTAAGTTTTATCAAGTATCATCACTAATATAATAAAAAATGTGATAAATAATAATATACCGCCACTTTTATCCATGTAATGTTATTGGCTCTCCTCTTTGATGTTTAGATATCTCTTTGGGCTCGAAAAGCTTGTATGATGCTAATAAAATATAAACGAATAATTAGAACAATTCACATAAATTAATAAATACACACAAGAATATTTAGAGCAGTCTCACTTACGTGTCAATCGTTTTCTTCATATCCGAGTATGTTGTCCAATCATTTCCTAACGAGTCAAGATAATAAACAATTTCTCTGATATGATTGATTGCGAGCAACAACCAATGTCCTCTGTATGATTAAAAAAATGTTAGATGTAAAATTTCTACACGACGTCAAAATACAAATTAACTATAATAGATGAATTTAGAATGAAAATCTAACCCGGTATTAAACGGTATAAAGAACAACTTCTCCGCATCCTTGTTGGCCATGAAGAGGTTGAGAACGTACACCATCACGTCATCTGGTCTACTTAAGATAAAGCTAAGTTGACGGACGCGGGTGCTAAGAATCCAAATCTTTTGTCCAATCCATTTGGTCGCATCACTTTGTCATACAAAAACCTTAAATAAAAACATCGTCAACATTAGACTATTAATTTGAAACACAAAGTAAATAAGTTGTTCAATTAATATAACAAAGTAGACCGGATTTACGTCACGTATGTATTGACAACATTGACGCCTATTTCTTCACGATCAAAATTTTGCATAAATTCTTCATTACCAATTAACTTTTCGTATTCAAATCCAAAAATACCTTCCTCCATATGTATAAAACGAACACCTCCGGTCGGAATATCTGTCATCTCTAGAAACGTCCGAAGGAACGACCTATACTTGGAGGTAGGTTTTTTCCTAGCCGTGGTCTTCTTAGCACCAACCTTTTTTTTTGTTGTGTGGAGACGTTGCTAATCTCCTTGTCATGAAGCTACATATCATATAAATAGTTAGATGAAGTATAAAATTTAGAATTTAACATTTTCCATGCATATATGTCATATAATTGTAATGTACCTGTTTTTTTGAAACAACAAACTCGGTATGCCGCGGAATAGCCTTATCTTTTGATTTGGATCTTGTTGGAGTCTAATTAACATAATCAAGTAAAAAATGTACGTAAAATGCACGTAAAAACTTTGAATATACACATTAAGGTTAACAAAGGTTCATAATGGTTTTAGGCATACCTCATATCCTACTCTAATGAGGCTTGTCGGCCATGCAACAAGCGAACCTAATGCTTGTTCCACCGTTGTTGCATCCGAAACATCGTTAGGATATGGTAATAATGCATTCGGCTCAACTGCAATTTCAATTGAGACTTTCAAACATCCAGTAGGGAGCTCTATAGTATGAAGTAATTCTCCGCTATTGTTATGCATTTTTCCCTTGCCAACCATCCGATAATATGGTGACGATAAATATAAATGACAATGGGAAATGCCCTAAAACCAATAATAAAATAAAATTGTTAATAATGTGTATATATGTCAATTACATAATTTAAGCTAATAGTTCAATTTAAGACAAATATATATAAGCACCTCTGGAATGGTCGGTTGAAAGTTACAGTTGATACTATCTTTGTCCGAAGCATCTTTAAAACATGTTGAAGCGCTAGCCTCTTTTTCTTTCCTTAATGCATCAAGCTCAGCTTGCATTGCTTCCAATTTTGCATTAAGCTCTCGATTATTAGGAGCCTTTCCTTTTTTTAATACTTAAGGAGGTCGGAGTGACCCCAAATCCCTTACCCCTCACCCGACCCGAATACTCACGGACATCTAATGCCCGACTAAGTATACTCCTAGTATCATCTGGAGATAAAGCTGACTGAGATAATGCCTCCTGAAAATCGGATGAATATCGAATACTTGTCAATTATTTGTTAATAAATTTTTATTTAATTAAAGAAATAATGTTATACTTACACATTTCTCATACACCTGTAGAACATCTTCTTTAGCAACTCCAGATTTTCTCACACGGGCTTCCTTCCACAAAACATGTGCAGGAAGAGATCTTTCAGAACTTTTCTCCTTCTGCAACTACACATTAAGTCATACAATATGATCAAATAAAACTCATATATGATGAACAAATATATTATTGCAATTTATAGATACTTACCATAGATTGTTCTAAGTGTCCATATCTGACACGTCCTTTTCGGTATGGATACGCGGGACTTAATGCTCTTTCCCGATTTGTGTCACTTATTCTTTTAAATGCTGGGTCCTTTTGTTTGGATTTGAACGCTTCCCATTCATCTTGTGAAATCAAACTTTCATATTTATTTGGAAGCTCCACATCAACATGATTACCATCTGCATCCCTAAGATACTTGGATGATAAAAATGTTCTAAACCCTCTTAGTAGCTTTCCGGCCAATTTCATACAGTAATATTTTCTATCATCTTCGATGTTGAAACACCTCTAAGAAAAACATACAAATTGTGCGTTAGTACAAGTAATTTAAAGAACATAAATTGGAAGAAATGCAAGTAATTTAAAGAACATAATGTGCGTTATTGTACCTTTATCTCAGTCCAAATTTTTTGTTTGGATTCATTCAACTCTTTGTTTCTCCAATCATCACAAGTAATGGGAATCTCATTCCTTACTAGTGCACCAATGAAACTAGTCAAGGTATGACCGTTAGGTTCTATAAGCTGCTCAAGATCGCTCCAATGCACATCTAGAATGATGCCTCGGTCTCTACCATGGATCACTCACCTCATCACCGTTATGCCTCTTCTAATCTCTTCTCCCGTAGATACTTTTTTACTACCTCCTTCATGCGTAGAATGATCATCATGTGGGTGATCATCATTAGTGGCCATATCTAACCTGTAATAAAGAAACCAAATATATCAAATATAATTTCAAACCATATTATTTTCAAACCAATATAATTTCAAACCAATATAAGTTATAACAAAAAAGGGATTCATATTATTTTCAAACCAATATAATTTTTTGTATTTTTATGTATTGAGAATATCAACTATATAAGTTATAACAATATAAGTTAACAAAAGTAAGTTATAACAAAAAAAGGATCAACTATATAAGTTATAACAATATAAGTTAACAAAAGTAAGTTATAAGTTAACAATATCAACTATATAATTTCAAACCAATATAATTTCAACCAATATAAGTTATAACAATGTCAACAACAATATCAACTATATAATTTCAAACCAATATAATTTCAACCAATATAAGTTAAAAAGAGCTTAAACTAATAATGTCAACTATATACAAGAGCTTAAACCAATATAGGTTATAACAATGTCAACAACAATGTCAACAACAATGTCAACTATATAATTACAACAATGTCAACTAACAATGTACCTTATGAGTCAAAACTCAGTTTCTACAAAAAAGGTTCTAAACTCAACTTATAAACTCAATTTCTACAAAATAAATCTAGAATTAATCAAAACAACTTCAACATGACTAAGACAATAAACTCAGTCAACAAGATTCTGCACATTCTCAACAGGACTAAACAACTTCTAAACTCAGTTTCTGCATATTCTCAACGATTAATAACAACTTCTAAAATCATTTTCTAGAAGATTCAACAAAAATAATATGAAACTAAGAACATACCGCAAAAAGGGAAAAACACCAGAAACCAAAAACTCAGTCAACTCCCAAATGTCCGTTCGCGGCGATCGATTCTTCAAACACTTCTTCAATGATCGATTCAAGGTTTATGGAGGTTCTGCTGTTTAGGTTTATCGCGTTTCGCTGGAGGGAAAATGAAAGAATAGAAAGAACGAAAATAGAAACTGTGTCTAACATTTATTTTAATTAGACCTTAGACAACACTTTTGAGAAAGCGCAGTTTAAGGGTGACATCTAAAAGCGCTTTTTAAAAGCGCTGTCTAAGGTTGGCCTTAGACAACGCTGTTGATTTTATTATTTTTTTTTAAATTTTAAGACCTTAGACAGCGCTTTATCAAAAGCGTTGTCTAAGATATACCTTTAAAAGCGCTTTTTGAAAGCATTGTCTAAAGGACACCTTAAACAACGCTTTTTAAAATATTTTTGTGAACATTCTCCGTGTTTTAAATTTTTTTAACTTATAGCAGCGCTTTTTCACATAAGTGTTGTCTAAGGTGCGCTGTTAAATGTGTTTTTTGTTGTAGTGGTTATTGGTACCAATATCATCATCCATGACCAAAGGATCAATCAAATTATCACTATCAAAGGACTCTTTCAAAATTTGATTATACTTGATGAAAACCAAGTCTTGCAACATTTGATGTTCAAGTCTAAAAAGAATTGTCATTCTGTTTGAAAAAAAAATAAAATAAAAACATAGTTAGATATATTATATATGGAAAAACATATTATATATTGATGGAACAAAAATGTTATATATGTTTTTAATAGAGGAAGAAAAAAGTTATATATATTACATATGGAAAAGAATATTATATATTGAAGAAAGTCATAATAGTTGTGCGAAAAAAGAATATTATATATGGAAAAGAATATTAACAGAGGAACAAAATGAAGAAAACAGAGGACGAAAAAGAAAAAAGACGAAGAAAACCTGATAGTGATACGTTGAAGACAAAGAAAACAGTTGTGCGAGAGTTGACGAAGAAGATGCGTTGAAGAGAACAATTGCGAGGAAGAAGAAGAAAATAGTTGAAGAAGAAGACAGTTGCGAGGACGAAAGAAGATAGTTGAAGAAGAAGACAGTTGCGAGGACGAAGAAGAAGACAGTTGCGAAGACGAAGAAGAAAAAAGTTGTGCGCCGTTACTGTTGTTTTGCGAAGAAGTCATAAAATACTAGGTTTTTTTTTATATTTTTAACAAAACGGGTCACAAAACCGACCCAGGTAAAACCCGGCCGCACCCGCACCGTAACCGAACAGCTCCGCGTCCAAAAATCCGCCGCGAAACCCTCTTTTTGCCCGCAATCCACTTTCGCGGCTAACCGGTACACCTTAAGATGGCGTCGCCGATTTTGGAGCGGTGCGGCGATATCGCGGCCGCTACCAGCGCTATTGACAACATAGTCTAAGATTGATCAAAGTCGACTCTCCCATTCATCAAACATATCAAATGATGGATAATCTTTGTATTTAATGCATTCCAAGTCTTTCATTTTCCCTCTTTAGGTCACTGCTACAAGGAATTGGCCAAGTCTGTCATGTTATCCACTATAGAAGCCTATATGTTTGCTACAAGGAACTCGCCAAATTCACTACATGAAAAGAGGGGGTAAAATAATGTTAGCAGTAAAACCAAGACAAGGCTAAACAAGAGTGAAAACAATATGTAAATTCAAAGTTTGAGGACCACCATATCAGTTTTCACAACAGACACAAAAATCAACAGTTCAGACCTACAGCAGAACCGTACTACACCACTCTTCATCCCACTACACCAAGATATCAGACTATGTCTCCCTAACAGATTTTTTTTTTGAATTCTTCAGCATCAAGTTTAGTGGTACAAGTTCACAAATTCAAATCACAAACTAAACCTAATCCTAGTTCTATATAAAGGCCATTGTTTCACCATTCAGGGGGGCAACAAGAAACGAAATCCTAGCTATCACCATATTCACCACACAAAAAAAATCAGCAGGGCATAACAAAGAGAACCACATCCACCTTCAGACTCACAAAAGAAATCTCAACAAAGAAAAATAGAAAAAAATATAAACACACAGAAGATACCTTCAATACATTGATCACTTCATATCACTGCAAAAAAAAACTTCCATCTTCTTCAAATCCCTTCAACAATTTGAGCCTTCATTTCTTCTAACAATTTTGTAAATCGAAAAAGATAAAGGAGGGAAGGGAGGGGAGCGTTTGGCTGTCTTGAAGGTGAAACTTTTGGTGTGGATGTGGGCATTCATAGGAAAAAGTATCCATCCCAATTGCGACTTATACGTTTTTGAGATAGATCCTTAGCTTTATTTAGCGTAGGTCGCATTTGGTGGTAATTTTTTGTATCTATTTCGAGCTTTTACTCGTCTCTTTATAACCCCAGTTGAGTATTTTTTCTACTCGATTTATATCAATATCTTGCTTTTAAAAAAAAACAATAGAACCATTATTTTGGTGAAACCGAATATCATCTTTATCTTTTTCTTCTAAGCCCAAAAGTTGTTTTGATTTGGTGTAAAATTATGGACTTGATTAGTCTTTGGTATCTTCCTCCTTGTGGCAACATTCACCTTCATGTAAGGCAGTTTGACAGGAAATTATAAGGCAACATCAAGAAAGAGATGTAGTGTATTTTTTCCAAATCTTTGTCACGATTGTATTTGGTTTTCTCTTGTATTATGGTTAAGTACATGTGCTCCCATTAATACATCATTTACTTATTAAAAAAGCATGATAATGAAAACCTAATATTCACTTTAGCATAAACACAAACGATGCAATCTAAACATATGTTGCACTAAGTTCAACATTCAAACATAAAAAATATAACCATCCTAGGTTTTAAAATCAAATTAATTACCATCACCATAACTTTATAAAACCCCATGTTTCTTTCAAATAAAAATTTCTGTGTACATCCTTCTCGTGAACCAGAAATTATTGAATGGTGCTCCTGTTGAAAAACAGTATGATGGTGCATGCCTACAGAAGCCCAAAAAGGTAGAAATTTAGCATTTCAGTAATGCTATCCGTACACTTTTTTCATTTGAATAATGTTATCCGTACACTAATATTATTTGCAAATATTCTCTATGGAATATTTGATATTACATAATACATATTAATATTATTTAAAATTTTTTTTTTTAAAACATTATTCATTCATTTTATTCTAGAATGAAGAATCTAGAATAAAATGAAGATCTAAAAATCTAAGTATATAGAGAGGCTAAACAGAAATAATAAAAATATGACATCAAGTATCCAAGAAATAAAGGCCTATAACTCAATGATTTATTATAGTACAAAAAAGTTCCACCATGGTACATACTACAGACACACCTGAATAGATTCACACTAGCCTGTGTCTTGTAGGACATACAAATACCTGAAGATCAGGGTTTACAGTACATTACCAGATAGGAAATTCCTTTTCAATTTCTGAGTTAAAGTTATGACTCAGAAATGATTCATCATCTCTTAAAAAAAACTGAAAATAAAATACCATTACAGCATATGCAAAATCTCAATCTTCTTCTCATGGCAATGTAACTATGATTATTTGATATCATCCATGACAACACCATTTCCACCCCAAGAAAATGAAAAATATTAGTACTTTTTAGTTACCAAAATCGCAGATATGTTTTTGAATCCAAACACATATAGGTTAGGAAAACAAAATAATCTTACCATAATTATTGACTTCACCTTTCATTGCTGCAAGGTGACATAAAAATCCTTCAGATCAAGAATCTGGTGGTGTCGTCGATTAGTCTTTATTCGCAGCTGCAGCATCATCAGGATTCTCATATCATCAAAGGAAACCCTTCAAAACCATGTGAATCATGATGATGCTCCAGCGGCAAACAACGACTGTTTTCATCAGATCTAGTTGTCATTATCATGCTTAATCATCATTCATACTATGAAACAAAACACAAGATCAGAAAGATAAAAAAGATTAAAAATATAAAGGTGGGATAGAGAAAGCCCTAACCCTAATTTTCCTATATCATTAAATTAAAATCTAAGAAAGAAATCTAAAACATTAAACGACATAAGGATAGAAAATAATTGTTAAAAAAAACATGAAAGGAAAAAAGTATGAAAAACTAAAATCAAAGAAGGGTTTGAGAGAGATGAATGATATTGAAGAGGATTGGAAGATGTGTATATATAGAAAAGAGTTCTTAAAGATGTTGCAGTAAGAGAGAGAGGGGGTAGTTATACATCGTAATCGTAAGAACTAAAAACAACCTTAAACTTAAAAGGTGTCTGAGGAAATTCTGATTCCAGAGAAGGAAGGAGAATAATAGATGCACATGATGTGTGAGATATGGAAAAACAAAAGTTACCTATTTAGAGGAAAAGGAGATGGCGTTTAGGATTGGAGGATGTGTATATTGCGTTCTCAATAAGCAATTTTCAAAGGGAACTGACAGACAGAAAGACAGGCACTGTAAGTAACAGCAGCTAACTAGGGTTTTAACTTCCAACTTCATTCTTTTCATTGGTTACTTTACTACACTTTACATGTTTACCCCTCTTCAATTACCCTTTCATGAGGTCTATTATGTTTCAAATATTATATTCTAGAGTTAGTTAGGTTAATAATTCATGGATGCTTTATTTTGTTCATCATTTGCTCGTCCTTATTAATATAAAAAGTAGTAATTAATACATGGAATCAAATTCATTCATAAAAATATACATAGAAATTAGAATTCAATTCATCAAACTAACTTTTGATTTAAAAATCATCAAATTTATTATTATGCAATAATAAAAGTCAAATAATTAATATAAATATTTTTTTTTTATGTTATAAATGAAAATTTCATTGAAAGTTTTTTAACATTAAAATTCATTTCATTCATATCATTTTCTCCGATGATAAATGTACAGTGTATCTATAAAATTAATTTAATTTATGGGTTTAATATCTTTTTGGTCCTCTAACTATACACTTAGATCCAATTTGAGCATATTTCTTTTAAAAGTTTCAAATGAGTCCCTTACATATTAAAAAGGTATCACGTTTGTCCTGGCTGTTAGAAACATTAGTCTCATATGTATTAAACGGACAATGTGACACGTTTACTAAGCCAAATGATGACATGTTAAAAGTATTTCAATATGTGTCGTGATGATTAAACTATTTGTTCAAAATAAATGTAATTAAAAAAATATTATAATAGAATTTGAAAATAAAATAATATTATAATTCAGATTTTATAAAAATATTATTAATAAAATCTTCAAAAATAAAATAATATTATTAAATCAGATTTTATAAAAATATTAATTAAATTTAATAATTAAAACCTAACAATTCCTTAAAAGTTTAATTTCCCAAACCTGGGAAAAAAACCTAACAACTCATTAATCTGATTTTTATAAATATATTAATTACATTAATATTAAATTCTAAAGTATCTGATAATTACATTTTAAATCCTTTAAGTAAATGCTAAAACTAATCTAATTACAAGGTTAAAAATGACCACTTATAAAATCCTTGCTTTATATTGATTTGATATTATATGTTGTCGACGTGGCATGTCCATAATTTTTGTTGTATTTTATTATTTTTTTAATAAATTCATTATTATTCTATACAGTTAATAAGAGACATGAAAAGTAGATTATTAATCTTAATTAAATATTACAATTAATATTTACAACTAAAATATTTTGAGTACTGTGTATATAACATTGAAAACACAACAGTTGACCTTTGCACTTCTTATTCAGTTGATTCATTTTAACCAAATTCATGGATTTATTTATTTCCTCTCTCACCAAACGATTTCACTCACGTGTAAGATTCTTTTGCAAAAATATGTTTCATTCATCTATATGGTCGTTTGATTGTTTATCTCATACATATGTTATGGGCGATTTGTTTGAAGTTTTCATAAATTGTTTGATAAATACAATTTGTGGGTCATGTTGTTCAAATTTGGAGCAAGATTTTGGTTTCAGTCACTCTTCTATAAAACGAAATAGTAAGGCGGATTTATGGTTTCTTGATTATTACATTTCTGTTACTTCTTGCACTGCTGAATTTTAAGTTGTTATTGTTGTTGAATCCCTTTACGAAAAAAACATAATTTTGACTTCGCTTGCAATGTGTTCGAGAAAATGCCTCAACCGAATTTCTCCTATTTTCTTCTATATCTGTTTGATTTTCTTATGTTGTGAGGTTGTGTTATTGTGTTGATTGATGTTTCACTTGCTAAAGTAAATGGATGTCTTTTATGATTGATCCTCACAACAATTATAATTATCGGTTGTTGTTAAAAAATATTTTACGTTGTTTTTTTATAATCAATTTTAGCATATTGTTTATGTTTGCAGATTATTTAATAAGAAATTTGTGAAGACTTATTCCTGGATATATATCTTTTGTTAATAATATTTTGCTTTTGTTAAATCTGAATTTTATTATGATGTATAACATTCATTCTTCTTCATCTGCTTTTACTTTTCAGGTATATGCATGTTGTAGATATTAATTGTTGTATTTGTTGTATATCGTATTCGGTTTGTGAATACTCACCATCTGCAAACAATCATTATTCATGTTGCATTTAGTTTTTATTTGTTGTTTATCTTATTCTTCCTCCTTTGCTTTTACTTTCAGTTTTTTGCATGTTGCATCTGTTTTATTTGTTGTTTATCGGGTTCTTCTTCATCTGCTTCGGACTGATTAAAATTCATCATCTTTAAACAGTTTTTATACAGATGAATCTAATTGATTTGGAGGAAAGAGTTGTTAAAATTAGTGTCAAGGAGATATGTATGTTCATGTTCATAGTACTTACTGTAATTTAATTTAACATTAGACTTATTTTTTTTATTGTATATTGCAGGTCTATTCAACGTGTTTTTGGTGTAGTGATGCCCACCAAGGTATAAATTATGAGAAATGAATGTTGCAGGTTGCATGTTTATTATATAATTATGTCCAGTTTATGTCATGTGTATTGCTTTTAATTTGGCTATTGGAGAAGAAACTATTTTTATGTGAGAACTAGAATGATATATGGTAATTATTGATTTAGGATAATTGATTATATATAGTAGCATGTGATTTGATATTTGCAACTATCTATTTAAGGATAAGCATGTAAACTGCCTCAATAATTATTTTTTGCCTTCGTAAGTTTCTTTTTTGAGCAAATCTAATATGTTTATTATATCATTTCCACCCTTATAAATATTTTTGTGCATTTTGGTGCCTTTGAAGAATATGATCAATATAGTTTTTATCTATTTAAATAGACTATTATTACATATCAAGGAAATATTATTACATATTATTTAAACAAAAAAAGTCTATACAAATAATCTAAATTAAAACTAATAAACATGATTTTTTATGCCTCATATGTTATTTTGTATATCGAAACATTTTATTATAAGACAACTTTACAAAATCAAGGGGACAAGAATGATAAATATTACACATTTATTAATGATATTTATTCTATTTAATAATTACTTTTTAAAAAAATTATCTTCCATCAAATCTCAGTCAAATAATTATTCCATTTAAGATATTTTTTTTATACATTTGAAATTATCTCTTCTTTCAATGTATCAAAATATAAAAAATAATCTACTAATTTTACAATTTTCTTTGAAATATGCAAATAAAGTGATTCATCAATATACAAAGGAAATTGGTAGTTTTATTTAATTTTTTATTTTAAATGCGTGAAAAATATACAAGACATATGTAGGCACATATTTTAAAAATTTACTCTCTATTATCAAATAATTACCTTATATGTAAATAAATTAAAATAAATAGTTAATTTAATATAAAATAGGTTTTATTTTTTATTTATACTATTAATTCATTTTCATTGCATATATATTTCATTTATATATTTCATTATAATTAAATATTAATTTATTTGCTAGATAAATATACCCTTAATCACAAGAAGACCAAACTCATCAATTTCTTAATAACTGTATTTATGATTTTTTTACCTTTTATTTTTTAAGCTCTTCAAATTTTAAAAATAAAAGTGAATTCAATATAATACTTCATTATTAATCTACTAAAAATGTCATCAGATTTTAGGATTAATATATTTAATCTATTATCAATATATAAATCATTAGCGCTCTTTTTAAATCTTATAAATGAGAATTAAGGGCATTTATGTATTTTATTATGAATTGTGGATATATAAATCATTTATGTATTTTATTATGTAATATTATTTGAATTGAAAAAATGATTTTATTCAAATTTGTAGTTTTAAAATTAACTCATCTAGATTCAAAAAAGTTTTGTTAACTCATCTGGATTCACGGGTAGATGTAAACGTATTTATGAGAGACTATGTTGTAGACTGTTCATTTTAATGACAATCTTTTAAACATTTCTCTGGCTACAGTTAAAAGTTGGTGCATATTATTAGTATATACTCATAATTATGTCAATGTTAACCAATTGAATAATGAATTCAAATTTTACAAATGATGATTTGGTAGACATGTGATGTGAATTCAGATGGGACCCGTGCGATAGCACGAGTTTCTTACTAGTTATAACATAAAAGGTACTCCCACTTAACAAAATTGAAAAAACTTGCAACAAATATAGGACACAAATATCATTAAATTTAGTTTTTGATAATCACAACGTTCAAAGCACATACCATAACATTTCCCATGACACTATTCCTTCGCTCCCAATACAATTTTTTTCAAACAACATAGTTAATATTGTGGAAGTGTCCCCTCAATTGGTGCCAATAACAGTGAGTACGCCTAACACCTGGTATAACTACTTTCAAGCTGAATATTCTTAAAAGAAGTGTAAGGATGATCGGGTAATGACTCCTGGTTTGTTGGACATGAATCTTTTATCACCGATATCTTTTGGTAACTGGTGTTTTGTTCCTCCTATCATGATCCTAACAATTTGAGTTGTTTGGAGGAGGTCTTTTAGAATGGATTCATTTTTATTGTTTGTTAATTATTGTTCTATTATGATTTCATTTCAGTAGTTAAATATGTATTACATACATTACCAATTCTAGATCTCAAAACAAAACCCAAAAAAAATGAAGGATTCAAACTCATAATTAACTCATGTTTCTCAATCTTCGTCTTCTTCATTTCTTAGATCTCTTCACTTAAACCGAAAACTCCATCGTCATTGTTAATGCTACCTCCGTCGTCACCGAAACTCTAATCAAAATTTCTGAGGAGAAAATCGCCAACTCCTTAACTACCTATGAAGACCTTCATGAAACCCTAAATCTCTCATCTCATTCTCCTTTCGTTTCGGTTCTGATAGGTGATGTTGGTTGAATCATGGTGGAATTGGTTGTGTGGGTTTAGTTGTGATGTTGTTGTTGTGTTCGTTGAATAAAGAAAAGGGGTTGAAGTTTTTAGAGAGTTTTGGATGGATTCCGGGTTGAACAGTGATTTTGCAAGTTAAGTTGGTGAAATCATTTATGATATTAATATTTTTATTTAATTAATTTTTTTATAAAATCTAAATTAATAATATTATTTTATTTTAAGATTTATTATTTTAATTAAAATTATTATGTAATTTAATATTTTTTAAAATAAATAAAAAATCCATGTGGAAAATAAAAAATAATATTAAAAATCCATGTGGAAATTAAAAGTTGTTGATTAGGCAATATATTCATCCAACGCATACTCCACGTAAGCAAATTTAACATCGTTAGCATTTATTTGACGGAAAGGACCTTTATACTTCATTTACACAATGTAAGGTACCTTGTAAGTTTTGTGTTGGCAGCAATTTTCGCAAAACATGTTGTTCGGGAAAATGTTATGAAGAATGTATTGACATAAGAATGGAACACCATTGCATGTGGTACAAGATGTCAGATCAGAAGTCCTGACATAGTTGCTCATACATCAGTACAGATATTGAACCTGATGTTGAAACATTTTCAACTGTCATGACAGTATTGCTGTCATGTGTTACAACAAATGTCATGACATCTGGGTCCAAAACAGCAGGTGCTACTGCATTGTATGTATTAGACAGAAGTTGAAGGAGGTGTCAAGACATCCTTGTCTACTATAACAGAAACTGATGTTGTAATTTCCAGTTAAATAGGTGTTGTTGATATGTGTGCCTCAGACATATGTCAAAGGAGATATCATGCCATTTGTCTCTGTTACAGCAGGTGTTGTTGTTTATCTCTTGACATATCAGATTTAATTTGATGAGCATCTCTTGGATACACCTCATCAACATGCGCATGTCAAGGATATTAATTAAGAGCAAGTCCAGATTTAATTGGTTTTCTGAAAAAGGATTTTGGGAGACTATTTAGGAAACTAATGATTAAAATGTTCCTATTTTTGTGGAGAAGATATTGCAACTAATGATTTAAATGTTCCTATTTTTATGGAGAAGATCTTGCAGCTAATTTAAAACATCTGAAAATATTATGGTGCTAATTTAAAGGTATGGAAGTTTCAATCAGAATTCACAAAGAAATATATACTTTCCAAATAAGGATATTATTTAGGAAACTAATGATTGAAGACCTATTTTGTAGCAGAATCTTCTGCAGATTTGTAACAGCAAAATTGCTGAGTTTTGAAGGCCCAAATCCAGTTGGGAAATAGGTTATAAATAGAAGCATTGTAACCTAGTTTTAAGAATAAGTCGTGAATAGAAAATATGTAAACATTAGGGCTTTGTTTGTGAATCACTCTCTAGGAGAGTTGGTATTTGTGAACCACTTTTTTATCATTCTGATATTAGGGTTGGACTGAGTTTATTGAGTTGTATGTTATCCACTCTAAGCTTTTAAGCACGGGTGTTTGTGTTCTTGATTGAAGCTTTAAAGCAAAATCAAGTTTTTCTTGGAAGAAATGTTATTCTCTTTCTTTGTAAGGTTCTATTATAATCACAATGTGTGATTAAAGAGAAGTGAGTGGTAATGATCATATACTAGGAGTGAGGAACTCTTAGGTAAAAGTTTCATTTGGTAGGGATTACGTAAGAAGTTGTAAACTGTGATTGTTTAGCTTTGAATTGATACTACTAATAGTGGATTTCTTTCCTAGCTTGGTAGCCCCCAGAGTAGGTGAGTTTGCACCAAAATGGGTTAACAATTACTTGTGTTGTTTATGTTATTCAGTATTGTCATTGTTATATGCATTGCCTTGTTGTTTATGTCAAACCAGATGTCTCGACATCCTGTAGGACATTTGGGATATGTCATACCAGAATTTCAATTGGTATCAGAGCAGATATCCTAGTATGTTTCTAGATGAGGTCCAATGGGGATACTTTCTGGTTCATGGTGAAGGTAGAAAGATGTTAAACTGAAAATTTGTTTGAATGTGATAGGCTCATATTGGTGGTTTAATGGTCCCTAGAAGTGGTGGATGGACTATTCTTTACAATGTGTGTGTTGGACCTATTTATGGTGTTATCAGGCCTGGAACTTTGGTGGTGAATTGTTGTGTAGCTGTGATGTCAGACAAAATATCCTGACATCTTGGTTTAAAGAATTCTATATCTGAATAAGGCTTGTATTTTGTTTTCTGTGAAGTTTAGTTTCTACTTTTGTACTACTGCATGTGCCTCTGATATATTCTGAAGTTATACCAAGTTTGTGTGTTAGTTAGGTTGGATGCACTGTGTTTGGGAAATGTTTTGGTTGTTCTTGTACGGGGAGTTATATTTGTATCTGAATTTATGATCATACAATTTATGGGGAGTATGGTATAATGGTGTTTTATGTGCATAGGTTTGCTGATGTCAGATAAGATGTCTTGACATCGTGTTTCAGTATCTTTTGGAGGATCTTACTGTGGAGGAGTTTATTTCTCTCCAAGGAATTGCTCTGTTATTTTCGTTGTGTTTTGTTTGATTGTTGTTGTGTTTGATAGTGGTTCCCCAGTACTTCACGCAAAGGCTGTTGTAAAGCTTCAGTTCATAATGTCAAGTCTGATGTTCTAACATGTGATTACAGAACTGGAGAACACTCAGTTTAGAATGTTGTGTTTCCCGATGAGAGTTTCCTGGTGAAATAAGAGGTTGGAGCCAAAGTAAAAGAGTATCACTATCAAATCTTTCATGCGGGAGTGAAGATCTTGATAAGTTATCTCTTAAGCTTATTTGTGGTGACCTAATTAGGATACTCTTCTTGATTGTGGTGTCCAATGTAGTTCTGGTATATCTGAAGATGTTTTCTCTTGTGAAGATACATGTTTCTAATTTTCTAAATCATGAACTAGAGGAAGTTGCATAAAGAAAGAAGTTGAGTTTGATATGTCAATCCTAATGTCTTGACATCGTGCTACACATCAGCAGTTTATGGTAAATGTTGAGTCAAAGACCTATCAGATTGAAGTTGTTTTGAAGGATCTTTGAAGCTGTGAAGTTGAATACTATCTGAGATGCTACTGACGGTTGTATTTGTGCAAAGTATCTTTCATAATTTTATAGAATTTCAGCTGGAGCTGGTTGAAGAAAAGGTAGTAATCTTGAAAGCAGTAATGATTTCAGAACCAAGCTCAGTTTTGTGTTCCAGAAGAAGGAAACTGGTATGTTATCCTACTAATATGGTGGATGCTTTGGGTGCTAGACAAATGTGTGATGATCACATATGTTTGGAGCCTACTCCTAACCTGGAAGATGAGGCATCTATGCTATGTGTTGAAGAAGGTCTCAAGTTGAAGAAAGTAGGAGTGTGTTGCTAATAACCATAGTTATTAGTGTATGATCAAAGGAAGTCTTCATCAAGCTTTGGCCCAGTTATGTAATGTCTCCACGTGACGAGTAGAAGATGCAGACACGTTGATGGTATGTATCATGCAAGTCATTGCATGTATTTATAGTATGATCGGAAAGGATTATCAGGTACTGGTAAACTCTTGTATCCCCTACAAAGAGTTATACATGGATTGCTACGGATGTTCCTTCAAAACCTTAGTAAATATCAAATCCATGTGTTTGAGATTGTTGTCAGATATGATGTTGGAACATCATCTCAAAAATGTTGGGTCTTCAGCCAAGGAAGTTATTGTGCTCATGCTGGAATATCAGGTCATGCCACTTACCTAATCTGAAGTGATAAGTGGTGTGGATTAATAAAAGAGGATCAACAAGTGCCACAAGTATGCAGGAAAAGAATGTCAGACCAAATGTCATACCTTGTGTGAGAAGGTTACCTTATCACATATGATAAATACCTTGACAGGAGTTGAGTATTTGTTTGCTATTGACATGAGTTGAGTATTTGTCCAACTCATACTCCACGTAAGAAAATTTAACAACGTTAGCGTTTATTTGACGGAAAGGACCTTTATACTTCATTTAGACAACGTAAGAGACCTATTTGGAACTTATAAAAGAAAGAGGATCAAATTGAACCCGAGGATATAGTTAGAGGACCAGAAAGAGTATTAAGCCTAATTTCTTAATAAACTATTCAATAATAAAAGTCAAATAATTTTTATATGAATAATTTTTGTATGAAAGTTTGGTTATAAATAAAATTTTATGAAAAAAGTTTCCTTAACATTAAAATTCATTCAATTTATCATATAAATGTACAATGTATCGATAAAATTAATTTAATTTTTTAATAAATATTTCATATAAACTAGTATATATATAAGTGGTCTGGCTATCCATGGTTGTTATTCAAAGACAATTGTTATGTTCTGGGTCAAAGTTATCATGTGATATCGTTTGGGTAAATTGGATAAGTTTGAGGACTATTTGTAAGTTGAAGGAGGAAGGTGGCTTGGGTATTAATAAAGATATTAGATTGTTCACCAAAGCTCTTTTATCGAAATAGTTGTGGAGGTTTGTAAAAGAAAGTAATGCGATATGAGCAGGGATTCTTGAGGGAAGATATGGAAGCTTTGCTAATACAATTCTATCCAAAGAACCACATACCATAGGTAAAGTCACTTCCTTGTGGTGGGGGACCTTATGCAAGCTCTTGAGGGTATAGGTGATGGTGATTTTACTGACTTGTTATCTCACAAAATCGATGACAGAAGCAACATTTTTTCCTGGTTTTCAAAATGGCTCGGGGAAAGGTGTTAGCTCTTAATTTTGATGACTTGTTTGGATTAATGAAAATATTTAGGGAAAAGGAAGTTTTGTGAAGAATTGGATGGTTTCAACAAAAAGTGTATTTTGAAGTTTAAGTCGAAGGAATCTTCGTAAAATAGGGGAATACAATGAGCGCAATGTTGTTTGGACTTAGAAAATATTTTTCAAATATGGAGATGTGATTCGACGGAAACACTACTAAGGGTGTTTCGACGGGAAATTCAAATTTAAATAAAGGAGGGAATTTTTGTTCTTATCTAGTTTTAAAGAAGACACGTGGAACGCATTCAGGAATCGAATACATGTAGAACGCCACTTGACTCATTTTTAGTTTGTAGGTCGTTATAGGCAGTTATTTTTTTATTAGTATAAATAAGAGATCTTAGAGATAGGATTTTGTGTGTGTTCAATTGTGTACAAATTATTCAAATTACTCAAAGTACCAATGTAGAGAAACGAGTGTGTGAGAAATGTACGTTTTATGTAACACCAACTTTTACATTCAATGCAATTTAATTAATCTTTTTAATCAAAAATTTATCTTTTATTTGCACAAATTATTTTCTGCATTTTACAGTTCTTTCGACTACAATTTATTGTACTTGATTTCCTTTATGTTTTCGAAGCAAAACACTTATGAATGTTATAGAAGTGTTTATTGTTTTCTCTCTCCATATTTTACTTTATATCAATTAGCACATGTCCTAGGATTAATCTGGTCGATCATATTAATAACCAAAAAATTTCGATTTGGAAGACCAGCGGTTGTTTACCAATTTTCACGTTAAATAAATTGGCATGTCCAGTTGGACAGTGCTAAGTGATTTTCAAAAACAATTTTTCTTTACATGTGAAAATTTGCATTAGTTCTTCATTCAATTGTTTTATCAGTTGAAAACTTTGTTGTATGTTATTAAGATGTGAGAAAATAACCACCACTTACGAAGATAGATCAAGAAGATGGTACACAAGGAGAATGGCTAATTAAAACCATCCAAATAACCAAAATCCTCCAAATGCACCAAACAATAGCAGAGATCCACCTTAATGTTTTCTACAGGGGGACCAACGATTTCAGCAACTATATTCGAACCAACACCGTCGATGGAAAGTTCGATGCCTACCTAGTAAATTACCCTTAGTGAGCCCTTCTTGACATATATTGGACCAAAGGGACCCCAAGGGACTCCTCCACCAATAAGAACTTTACGTACAGACCTTTCCCACCTCCAGGTTTTTCTATGCACTTTTCCGATCGAGAACAACTTTACGGAATGCCAACTTTGATAATGGCAAGCTTGCATAACGCCCATTTGACATTCTCAGGAACAGTGATAAACGTAACTCTGTCGTTAAAGGGATCATGATCTGGGATTAATATGGGTCGAAATAGCCAACCTTTAGCGATGAATTATTCCATACAAATGCTAAATTTAACAAACAATTATGCATCGGTTATTAGACAACAAATGGACGAGAGTAACCATGAGATGGTCCAAACATTGGCCCAGACCACGGGGACAATATTTTCCCCTTTAATCTAAAATACTACCCAAACCAATCAACAAATGGCGATGCAAATGACACGCCTAGAAGACTTTTTTGGTGTGCCACAACCTCTTCGACATCTACATAGGGAGTATATGTTGGATAATCAAGGGACTGTCTTCGAAGAAGACCCCACTATCAAAAAAACAAAGAAATATACCCCAAGTGAATCAGGAAGTAGTCGAACAACCAAGAGTCAAACCACCTAGGAATCAACCATAAATTCCAGTAGAGTATGAACCAAGGGTAGTTTTGGTAAATAGGAACCAAAATGCTGACAATGTCGTACAACAAATTCGACGCGATGATATGGCAACAAATAATAATATTGTAGCCATGGTCGAAAGAATAATGACACAGAATGGGGTAAATCTTTCCCTTCAACGACCAAATTATACATCACCTATGTCAGAATACATTCTTCAATCGGATTTACCACCTAGATGGAAAGTCCATATATTTACCAAACTTTCAGGGGATACCACTGAGTCCACTTTAGAACATGTGTTGTACCCCAAAATTTTCCCTCCCACAATCAAGGCAATGTGTCCCTAGAGTTCTCTCAAGGTTCACAAGGTTCACAAGGTTCATAAGATTCACAATTGGCCAGAAAGTTTGAAAGTTATCTCAGACAAAGCATCCTCCTAAGCAAAGGATCCACAACTAGGGTTTTGAGTTTATCTGATCTAAATGGACTTCCAAGGCCTCAAGTGAGCTTCATAACATCCCACGTGTATTCAAGAATCCCCATGTCAAGTTGCAAGACTTTCCCAATAAGTTTGACCAGTCAGATGATCAGATATGCAAAAGTCAGTCAAAGCCGTTAAAAAGTCAAATTGAGGTCAACGGTGGCCAAATTATAGTCAAACTTCAATTTTTTTTGCCAACATCAAGTTTATGAAGTAAAATTCATCATTTGATCAAGGGTTGATCATGATTCATTAAGGAAGTCTCGGATCATCAAGAATCGAAAAGTTTCTAAAATATGATTTCATAGTAAAAGTCAACTGAACTTTGACCAGCCATAACTTTCACATGCTTCATCAAAAATTTCCCATCCAAAGCTCATTTTGAAGGAAATTAAATTCTCTACAACATTTTGTCTCACAAGCCACGCCTAAAAATGCTTCATTTGGAAGGTGTGAGCTAAAACATTACTAGTCATTTCAAAAGTCAACAAAAAGTCAACTTTTACCAAAGTTCATAATTTGAAAATGGTAAAAGATATTGACATGGAACCAAAATGGTTGGTTAGAGGACTCTTTAAACTTTCCAAAAAGTCCAATAATACCTTCATAGCCTTAAAATTGAGGGAGTTATGCCTTGGCAAAGTTGAGAAATATTTGAGGGGTGCATGAAGAAAATATTTGAGGGGTGCAAGAATATTAGCGTTGCTTGCATCTGACGCTAACAAATGACGTGTGAAATTAATTGAATTAGACTAGCTATAAATATTTAAACATGTGGCATATGTTAGCGTTGACAATGACTGACGCTAAACCTTGCATTAGCGTTGCCTATCAGACCACATCTTTAGCGTCAACTTAGTGGTGCCTTTAGCCGACGCGAGGACTAGTGACAGTTGAATGCTACTATTAGCTTCGAGCTCTGGAGCGTCAACTTGACTCCGATGCCTGGCCGATGCTAGACTTAGTTAGCGTCGGTTTTTTGTTTGCTTGCGATGGTTTTTGGTCGACGCTAAAATGCAGTTTTCTTGTAGTGAATCTTTGTTGTTGAAGATGGGTTTTGGTTGCAATTGGCTGAAGTGGTTTAGGGATCAGTCTTCAATAGCTTCATGTCGATTCTTATAAACGAAAGCCCGTTGAAGGATTTTAAAGCTTTCTGAGGTCTCAAACAGGGAGATCCCTTATCACCGTTATTATTCACAATTGTTAATGAAGGCTTGACTAGTTTGGTTAAAAGCTCTATTATCCTTAACTGTCTGAAGGAATTTAAAGTGTTTGATACCGTGACGACTAGTACCCTTCAATTTGGAGACGATGCATTTTAATTGATGACATCTCTATGTCTAACATCTAGGCTTTTAAAGCGATTATGCGTGCTTTCGAATTGATATCAGGCCTGAAGATTAATTTCGCGAAAAGTTGTGTGTTCGGGATTGGTTTGGAACCTGGTTTTCTGACTGCAATAGAATAATTTCTGCATTGCGATTCAGGTATTTTACCGTTTAGATTTCAGGGCATTTCTATAGGTGGAACCATCGTCGTTACTCATTTTGGAAGCCGGTGATATCTTGCTTCCTAAGTAGACTCTCTAGATGGATTGGCCGAAAACATCTATCGATGGAAGAGTTTCTTTAATCAATTTTGTCCTCACCAATCTACATATCCACCAAATGTCCTTCTTTAAGATGCCTAGGAAGGTGGTTAAGGAAATCATATCCATCCAAAGACGCTTCTTATGGGTAGGGTCCTCCAACGACAAGTTCTTTCGTGGGTGAGTTGGAGGACGGTCTTTAAATCAAAGGACTATGGGGGTCTTGGTTTGAAACACATTGGTAATATAAATAGAGCCCTTCTCGCAAAGTGGTTATGGAAGTTTTTGCATGACGGGAACGAGATATGGAGACCAATGCTTCAAAGGAGGTATGACAAGTTTAGCTTGCATATTCAATCTTGTTTGGAAGATTCCAGCAAATCCAAATTTTCACTTTGGATAAAAGACATTTTTGCTTCGTCGGCTTCGAATTCTAACCCTCAAGATTCCTTCTACAACTTGTTGGATTACAAAGTAGGCAATGGTGTTAATACAACCTTCTGGAAGACGAGGTGGATGGGCAACTTCTCCCTGAAAACTTTCTTTCCTCTCTTATATCAGGTCAGTAATTCTAAGTTCTCTTTTGTTTCTTCCATGGGCGTTTGGGAAGATGGTTATTGAAGCTGGAATTTCAAAGAGTCCTTTTCGGTTGCAGACACTCAGCAGGAAAATGATATTCTTGAGGTTTCTAGGCTTCTGGATACTCACAGACTGCAACCGAACACTACTGATAATTGGTTATAGAGTCTTGATAATCAGTTTGGCTATTCGGTAAAATCATTTTATGAGTATGTCATTTCGTGCGATTCGATTTATGAATTAGACATAAGCACTGCTTTCTTTCTTGAACAAGTTTGGAATATGCTGTTTCCGTTGAAAATTCAAGTGTTTGCATGGAGGTTGGGCCTCGATAGATTGCCCACTAGGGCCAATTTTCTTAAGAGAATATCATTGAAAATGTTCATGATAGGCCTTTATGCTCTGTTTCCAAGTTGATGAGGACTCTAATCATCTCTTATTTTCTTGTTCGAAATCTATGATGGTTTGGAATCATATTTGTGATTGAGTGGATATTGGTAGAATTCGGGATTCCAATTGTTGCGCCCACGCGAAATTTTGGCTCTCGAAACTTCAAGGTCGTAGTAACTCTGGAATTGTTCTCTCATTTTGGGCTATCACTTGCTGGAATCTATGGCGAGCTAGAAACAAAATTTTGTTTATTGACGGATTTTGTAACATAGAAGAAATAGTTTTCGCTATTAAAGTCTCTTGGAATTTTTTAGTTCTAGGAAGTAGAAATAGTAAAACTTGTAGTTTGTATGATTGGTTCAAATTTTCTTTCGACTTTTTATGATTGATCGTTAGCTGTCGGTTGTAGTTCTTTGGTGTGAAATTTCCGTAATCTCGTTTTATTGAAGTTTTGCTTATAAAAAAAAATATGAAAATGAAATGAAATTCACCCAAATAATTTTCTATTAGGTGCAAACCTAAAATTTTGACGGATTAAAATAACATTTTTCAAAACTCGACCCACATAAATGTCATCATTATAAATAATTTGCAACTATTTAACTAAATAGATATAAAAAAATATATCATTATAAATGTCACTTCTGTTAGTTGTTGAATTCAGTTAATTGGTTGGAAATCTGTTAAGTTATTTATAACAGATTTTCAATGGTTAGAGACTTGCTTAAGCAATATAAATTGACTTATTGGCTTGCATTAGAGAATAATCGTTTAGACCTAAGAATAATTGCAAGATTCCGTAATATGCTACAAGTGGAGATTTATGCAACCTTTCAAACTTATTATGGGGCAAAATAAAATTATAAGTGCGGTAATATAATTCAACTATGATTGTTATTGTTGGTATGGAATTGGCAGTTAGTTAGTTGGTTATTGGTTGATTACTTGATACAATACAAGTAAGTTGCTTTAAGAATATATCTGGG
Organism: Lathyrus aphaca; assembly: GCA_963966055.1. Classification (NCBI taxonomy): domain Eukaryota; kingdom Viridiplantae; phylum Streptophyta; class Magnoliopsida; order Fabales; family Fabaceae; genus Lathyrus; species Lathyrus aphaca. The sequence continues at coordinate 62,420,518 of OZ014523.1, read as the reverse complement.
TGGGTGGGTGTATATATCAATTTATTTTACAACTTTAATAATAACTTTAATAATAATATAATTCATTTGTTCAACTTGCTTTCACTCAATCATCTCTTCATCTCAATTCAAGTGCAGTTGTGTTTGCACTAATAAATTGATATTCAGAGTTCTTTGATTTTGCGCATAGGTGACCGTGTTTTTGTTGAAAGTGCTGTTAAAAAGCAGTATTTTTCTGTCTGCAACAGCAGTAACCGGTTACCCTCTGGTGAGTAACCGGTTACCACTGTCAAAAACAGAAAAATAACTGAATTTAACAGCATTGCACTTTAGTTGTAAATGTTGTATTTTTTGTTCTCTCAAGTGTATTCATTGTATCCAATATATACTGTTTGTAAATTCCAATTGAAGGTTAATGCCAAATCATTTTTCATCCATATTACTCTCTCTTCTCAAATTCTATCTCTCTCTCAATTTCATCTTCTTCCCCAAATTGATTTTTCACCATTGTTAAACTTTTACTTTCAAATTCTGTTTCTTGTTGTTTATGTTTGTTCCAACATTTGGCATCAAGAGCTTCGGTTATTGATCCGATTCCGCTGCAACAATGGCTACCATTTCCAATGATCGAATTCCCACAAATCTTCCAATTCTTGATTCGAAAAATTACGACAAATGGGCGAAGCAAATGAAGGTTCTATTCGGTTATCAAGAAGTGCTTGAGATTGTCATCAATGGAGTCACGCCATTGGGGGAACAAGCTACCGATACGATTAGGGCTACACACAAAGAAGAAAAGAAGAGGGATTACAAAGCCCTATTCTTGATTCACTCTTGTGTTGATAACGACAACTTCGAGAAGGTTGGTGATTGTGAATCCGCGAAGCAAGCGTGGGAAATATTGGAGAAAGCTTATGCCGGTGCCGCGAAAGCGAAGGTGGTAAGGTTACAAACTTACAAGCGTCAATTTGAGCTAACGAAGATGGAAGACAAAGAAACGATCAACGACTACATTACGCGCATTACTCGGTTAGTCAATCAAATCAAGTCTTGTGGCGAAACTATCGTAGAGCAGAATGTTGTATCGAAGGTGTTGCGTTCGTTAACATCGCGGTTCGATAACATTGTGGTTGCTATTGAAGAATCAAAGGATCTAACGACTATGAGCAAGGATGAGTTGCAAAGTTCGTTGGAGGCGCATGAGCAAAGGATGGATGAGAGATGTGTCGAAGCGAAAGCGGAGATCGCTTTACAAGCACGTTTGAATGAGAAGAGCAAGAGGTCGAAAGGAAAATTTGTAGCTAGAGGTAAGCCAAATTTTCAGAATTTTGGTGCAAACAATTCTCAAAATTCGAAGAGTTCGATGTATGAAAAGGGTGAGAGCAGCTCCAAGGAGAGTGATCGTAGTAGTGGTTTCAAAAAGGATTGGAGTAAAGTTCAATGCTTTAGGTGCAAAAAGCTTGGACATGTTCAATCGAAATGTTATGCAAAATTGAACAAGACTCGCGATGATGAAGCCAAGGTTGCTAGAGAAGAGGTGGAGGATGAAGACACGGTTCTAGTGATGATCACGGAGGAGAATTATGGCATTGTGGATGTTCCGGACAGCAGCTACTGTCATGACAGTTCGCGGGACAGCAGCTGTACCGTTTCGGAAAGTGGTAAAAAAATGTGCTCGGATCGAGATGCATTGGTTACCGTACGTGATGGAGTTCAAAGTAAAGATGAATGGTACTTGGATTCCGGTTGTTCAACACATATGACGGGTCGTAAGGATTGGTTTGTGCAAATCAATCAAGCGACAAAGAGTAAAGTCAAGTTTGCCGACGACACTACTTTAAGCGCGGAAGGGCTTGGAGACGTTTTGATCGGAAGGAAGAGTGGAGGCTTTTCAAGGATCAAAGATGTCTTGTACATACCGGGAATTAGGTGCAATCTTTTAAGTATTGGCCAATTGCTTGAAAGAGGGTACTTAATTCGGATGGAAAACAAGATGATGCGTGTTTTAGATTCAAAAGGTGTGTTGATTCTAAAAGCGCCGATGGCTGCCAATAGAACCTTTAAAGTTGAGTTAAGGGTTATGGAGCATCGTTGTTTGGCTACCGCGGCAAGTAGAGAGGAGTGGCTATGGCATTACCGTCTTGGTCACCTTAATTTTAGGGATCTTAAGATGTTGCAACAAAGTGGTATGGTAACGGGGCTGCCACTTATTAGTATTCCGACAGAATTGTGTGAAGAATGTGTGACATCCAAGCAACACAAGAATGTGTTTAGCAAGGATGCGGGTCGGAGAGCTAAAGACCTACTTGAGGTGGTGTATTCCGACGTTTGTGGACCAATGCAAGTAGAGACTTATGGCGGCAATCGATATTTTGTTACATTCATTGACGATTTTAGTAGGAAACTTTGGACTTATCTTATCAAGAGAAAGGATGAGGTGTTTGGTGTGTTCAAGAGTTTCAAATCCTTGGTGGAGCGTCAAAGCGGCCGGAAGCTCAAAGTTCTCAAAACGGATGGTGGAGGTGAGTATACCTCTAGCGAGTTTGGGAATTTTTGTGACCTTGAGGGTATTGTGCGTGAGGTGGTGCCTCCATATACGCCTCAACAAAACGGGGCTGCCGAGAGGAAAAATCGTACAATAATGAACATGGTGCGTAGCATGCTTTGTGGGAAGAAGTTACCTAAGGAATTGTGGGGTGAGGCCGTATCTACGGCTACCTACTTGTTGAATAAGTGTCCTACTAAGAAGCTGCAGAATATCACACCCGAAGAGGCTTGGAGTGGTTTCAAACCTAGTGTGGTTCATTTGCGCGTTTTTGGATCGATTGCGTATCGTCACATACCGAATCAACTTAGAAAGAAGTTGGATGATAAAGGTGAAAAGTTGATACTTGTTGGATATCATTCTACTGGAGGTTACAAGCTGTTTGATGAGAAGAATCGGAAGATCGTGATAAGCCGGGACGTGCTGTTTGATGAAGTGAAAAATTCTGCAGCAACAGCAGTAACCGGTTACCCACCGGTGAGTAACCGGTTACTGCAGAAAAATCAGCAACATCAGTTTTTTGAATTGTCTGATCCGGAGGCGTCCGATTCCGCTGTACCTGCACCTACAGCAGCTGAAAACAATGTTGTTAATGAAGGTAGACCTGTGAGGCAAAGAGCTATGCCTCAAAGACTCCGAGACTATGAAAGGTTCCTAGATACCGAAGTGAATAACGATGGTGATTTTGTTCATTTCGCACTTATGGCCGAATCTGAACCGGTAAATGAGGAGGAAGCCTTAAGTGATCCTAAATGGATATGTGCAATGAAGGAGGAGCTGGAATCTATTGAGAAGAATGGTACTTGGGAGTTGGTCGATTTACCGCTTGGAAAGAAACCGATTGGTGTGCGTTGGGTCTATAAAGTCAAAGCAAATCCTAAGGGTGAAGTGATCAAGCATAAAGCTCGATTAGTGGCCAAAGGGTTCTTGCAACGTGAAGGCATAGACTACGAAGAGGTATTCGCACCGGTGGCTAGACTAGAAACTATTCGTTTGGTTGTTGGGATGGCACATAGCAACAATTGGGTGATCTACCAAATGGATGTGAAGTCGGCGTTTTTGAATGGTCCTCTTGATGAGGAAGTTTATGTGGGGCAGCCACCCGGTTTCGTGATTAAAGATCAAGAGAGGAAGTATTACAAGCTACATAAGGCGTTGTATGGTTTGAAACAAGCTCCAAGAGCTTGGAACAAACGCATTGACGGCTTTCTTATTGACATCGGCTTCAAGCGATGTGTATCCGAACATGGTGTTTATGTGAGGTCGGATACGATTGATGGTGTTATCATACTTTGCTTGTATGTTGATGATCTCTTGATTACGGGCAGCAATGACAAGTGCATTTCAAGGTTCAAAGGAGAGCTCATGAGTGAGTTTGAGATGACGGATCTTGGTGTGATGAGTTACTTCCTTGGCATAGAGTTCCACAAGTCAAAAGCGGGGCTGCTTATGCATCAAAGGAGGTATGCACTTGATATATTGAAAAAGGTTGAAATGGAGCATTGCAACGCTTCTAATACACTGTGTGAAGCAAGAGTGCAGCTGTCCAAAAGTGAGGATGAGGATGATGTAGATCCAACACTTTACCGGAGTTTGATTGGATCGTTGAGGTACTTGTGCAATACGCGACCGGATTTGGCTTTTAGTGTCGGTATTGCTAGTAGATTCATGGAGAGACCTAAAGTGTCACACTTGGCAGCGGTTAAGAGAATCCTTAGATACGTGAAAGGTACTCTTGGTTGCGGAATTCTATTTCCCGCATCGGATATGGGACGCAAATGTGCTTTACTAGGCTACACCGATTCCAATTGGTGCGGAGATAAAGATGATCGAAAATCAACGGCGGGTTACATCTTTATGTTCGGTAAAACACCAATCTCTTGGTGCTCCAAGAAGGAACCGGTTGTAGCACTCTCTTCTTGTGAGGCGGAGTACATTGCGGCTTCGTTGAGTGCGTGCCAAGCTATGTGGCTTATGAATCTAATGAAGGAATTGGGATGTGGTGATGATGTTACTACATTGCTTGTGGATAATGTTTCCGCGATTAATCTTGCGAAGAATCCGATTGCACACGGAAGGAGCAAGCACATCGAGATGCGGTTTCATTACTTGAGAGAACTAGTTGGTGACGGAAAGCTTAGATTGAGCTATTGCCGAAGCGAAGACCAAGTTGCGGATTTGTTGACGAAGGGTGTGACAATTGAGGTGTTCAAGAGACTGGTGAAGAGCTTGAACATGCTGGATTTGGATCAACTAAAGTGAGGTGGTGTGTTGAAAGTGCTGTTAAAAAGCAGTATTTTTCTGTCTGCAACAGCAGTAACCGGTTACCCTCTGGTGAGTAACCGGTTACCACTGTCAAAAACAGAAAAATAACTGAATTTAACAGCATTGCACTTTAGTTGTAAATGTTGTATTTTTTGTTCTCTCAAGTGTATTCATTGTATCCAATATATACTGTTTGTAAATTCCAATTGAAGGTTAATGCCAAATCATTTTTCATCCATATTACTCTCTCTTCTCAAATTCTATCTCTCTCTCAATTTCATCTTCTTCCCCAAATTGATTTTTCACCATTGTTAAACTTTTACTTTCAAATTTTGTTTCTTGTTGTTTATGTTTGTTCCAACAGTTTTTGGGGATGATGACTCACATCTTTTACAAAGATGAATGTTAACAATGAAATTCTCAACTATCTTCTAATTCTTGATGGCATAAATTGGGACCGATGACATAAACAAGTGAAGTCCTTATTTGGATTTCAAGAAACTCTCGATATCGCCCTTCATGGTGTTCAGGAGCTTGCAACTCACAATTGTTGTTCAGAAGATGAGTCACAAAGATGCAAAGAAGAAAGATTGTAAGACGGCCTATTGCATTCAATCTACAGGTGATGGTGCAAACTTTGATCATATATCTTATATTGAATCGGTAAAAAAAGATGGGATATTCTTGTTAAACGTTATGAAGGATATGAGAAGGTCAAGGGTGTCAAGCTACAAGCTTTGAGGTGGCAGTATGAATTGTTGTAGATGGGTGAAAATTAGAGGGTTGCATGTTACGTGTCCAAGGTTCATAATCTTGTTCATATAATGAAGAGTTATGGTGAAACAATGTCTAACAAGATGTTCATTAAGAATGTAGTGAGAGTATTAACCTCTCATTTTGATCATGTCATTGTGGCTATACAAGAAGCTGAGCATGAGAGCGGAACAACAATGTTAACATTTAATACTCATGTCAGTGAAAGAATAATTTGAGTGAATGCATGAGAGAATATATGAAATGGCTCGTGTTGGAGTTTATATAATGTGGGTGGTTAGTATTTTCCCCCGTGTGGTTTGGCATAGACGTCTGATTATATCTAACGGTGCTGAGCACTCGAGGTCACTAATGTTTTGGCGTGCACATTCTTTGATTGAGCTTCATCGTGGTTCGACTTTGCTGTATCAGATTGAGAACATTAATCTCTTATTTTAATCATGTCATTGTGGTTTGATAACATTAACATCTCATTTTGATCATGTCATCGTAACTATACAAAAACCCTATAGATTCAAACATAATTTTAATATTTCATTTATGTGATTTTTACTAATAAGTTATTGATAAAATAAAATAAAAATAATCCTAAATTTAGTTACTAAAAAGTATGCTATTTTTATTTAATACTACCAATAGCATGATAATACTACTTCAATCAAATTGAAAATCATCTTCTCTTATAAAAAGTCATAGAAAAATATTGTACTGATCATAAAAGCAAACAAAACGTTACTTCAATCAAGTTGTGAATCACACTGATCTTACCTAAAAAATGCGAACAAATTATGGATAGTGTTCATGACAAAATATTTATTCTTCAAATAGAAGTATAATTTCCAGACGCTAACCTACCTCTGTACGAGTGAATAAGAATTTTTAGGGTGTCGTGTTCATACCTATAGAAATCACATCATCCTCATACATTTGAGGCAAATCATGGGGTATTAAATACGTATGAGGTATCTGAGTTGTATTCTCCAGATATAAAGAACCTCCCATGCATTTATAACTTTCTCGTTTACTGATTTCATTCACCTCTCTTTTCCTAATTAAGTGCAAAGAAAATAAAAAGCAAGGGTTGCTCAAATTAATCGATTATATTATATTATATTATATATATATATATATATATATATATATATATATATATATATATATATATATATATATATATATATATATATATATATATATATATATGAGTTTAATTGGTATACATCGACAGTGTAAAGCAGTTTTACACTGTCAGTTAATCGTGACCGTTAAATTTTAATTATAATTTGACTTTGATTTTAATTATTTAAAAAGTAATTTTTTTAGTGGTTGTGATGCACTGACTGTGTAAAAAAATTTACACCGATAGTGAATAGCAATTAATATCTCTCTCTCTCTCTCTAAGAGTAGAGGATATGTTACACTTTAGGGTGCTCAAGTGTACTCAAGTTCCTTTGTGATCATGAGATGAATTTTGTTTGTTGATTTTTGTCCGCATGTCTTTCTTTGTTCTAGGTTGTTGATTTACCTTCTTCATTGTGTTATATAAAGGTAGTTTCTCTTCTAAAGGTACATTTCACCTTTTGTGTGAACGGTCTTTTTCCTTCTTTTCCAACTCTGATAAAAAACATTTCCTAAACTTCGGTGACAATTTGCTTTGTATGTTTGTCTTTCCTTTTTAAAATTTTTCAACTCCTTTGGTTTATCGTGCTTCAAGAGATTTTCATTATATCTTTAACTTTTTCAACTCTTGTTTATTGTAGTCATTCCCTGTACTTTCTTTTAGCAATGGTCAATCCATGAGATGAACCTGCAAATATTATCGACATAATGGAGATGATAGTAGTGATGCCTCATCTTGCATTAAAGAGTTAGACCAAGAAGTATAAGGTATTATTCCTTTGATGGATACTCGCCCTTTGGCCAACCTCATAGTCCTTAGTGACAGTTTCGAATTTGTGGAGAGTTCTATCGAAAATGGTACTAGACCCGTGAATCCTCCATTTAAGTGGATTTGAAAATAACCATGAGTGAGGAGTTGGAAGGGTAAACTTGGATCTTCCCATAAGCAAAAAAAAATCGGTTTGGGTTTGTAACACCCACTTTTCCTATTTTCAAAAATAAAACAAGTTTTCAAACAAATCAGAGTTTAATTCACAAAGTGAGTAGTTACATTTCAAAAACCAAACAACGTTCCATTTATTCATAAGCAGCGGAAATAAATCGTTTTAACATTCAAGTACCTAAGACATAATAATTCAACGACTTAAAAGAGTTCCTTTAGTTTTCCGAGATGGATACATAACTAAACAAAGTTTTGAAAACATAACATAAAACAAGTGGTAAATCCCTCATTCCCGTTACGTATCAGAGCTCCTAGGACTCAATCAAGCAACACCAAGCATTTCTCAGGTACCTAGGTTATCTGTACTTCCGGAGAAGCACAGACGCCACAAAACAAACAAAGGGGTGAGAAACAATTTCATATTATAACGGTGCAATTAACATATATGAAGGAGTAATTCACACACACCATTTATAACATACAACATCAATCATTCATTCATATCAATGCAACGTGACTCAATACACAATGCAAAATGCGGTACCGACTTCATCAAATGGCCATCGATTTGGACCAGATGCATCGCTTACACGATCATCCCCTACTGAGACACGATCATCCCTACACATCGATTCGTAATGAATCCGAATAATCACTTACGCTCCATCCGAGACATGATTATTCCACCAAATGGATGTGTATGCAGACTCGATTACACATACAATATCACAAACACACATGAATACAATCATGCCATCACGATCTTCAAGATCTCCATCAGTTATCAATTAATCCATCATGCAATTATATCAAATACATTAACAATTACATACAATTCAAAGCAGTCACATAATCTTATTTACTAATTGTTAATTGTCAGGTCCTATGGTTACTAATAAACATGATTCTCAATGCCTTAAACTAACGGTACAAACCTCAACTAAAAGAACAGGACGATTTCGGATCAAAACGTCGCAAAATTTCCAATTACAGGGGCCTGACACGGCACCCCGTGTCCCCTGACACGGCCCGTGTCAGGTGGTCTGGGACACGCCCCCTAAAAATCCAACTTTTCCAAAAGACAGGAGGGTGACACGGCCGCCTGTGTCGTGTGACACGGCCTGTGTCACACCCTTTGAAGGCCATTCTCTCAAAAATCCCTTCAATCCTTTTTCTCGTGGCCTAACACGGTCGTCTGTGTCATGGGACACGGCCCGTGTCAGGAGACCTGTACCTAAAAAATAGTTTTCGCATAAACTTCACCTTTATTCCCTCTTTCACACCAGCACGAACTCAGTTCCTTTTATTTCACTTTTAGCATCCAAATTAGTCCAATTAACATGTCCATTACCAATTTATACCTCTAACATCAATCTATCATTAGCCTAACTTTTTATGAGTCAACATAGGGAAAATTTATAAGGTTTTTCATCTTCTCCAATTGCTTTATTCTCCCTAACCAACATATCCCAAACCTCATAATACAACACATACACAACAATTCATCATCACACCACAAACATATACAAGAATCATCAATTGTTCATAAACACATCACAATTTCATCAATTCCAATCAGCATTCATAAAACCCTAAGGGAGTAAGGATCTCCCAATTAACCTTCTATGTTAGATCACCAATATAAAACCCTTTCTCCCCCCTTATCTCGAAATTGAACGAAGCTTTCTCGAACTCTTGACCTTAGAACTCTACGATCCTTGATTTTCCTCTTCTTCTCCCTTTTCTCCATAGCTCTCTGTTCTTCGTCAAAATGCACAATAATGAGAATTGTATCATGTTCTCACTTTTCATAACATAATCAATTTACACATTTGCCCCTTAGACCTCCAACTAATTTATTTTATTATTTAAATAATAATATTTTAATAATATACCACCTCATTATCATATTATTATTTTAAAAAATAATAATAACTCTTTAATTATTATCTCAATTATACCCCAAACTCTCCATATTATTTTATAAAAATAATTTATAAAAATTGAGGCGTTACAACTGTCCCCCACTTATTTTATTTTCGTCCTCGAAAATTTACCTGAATGAAATAACTCTGGATATGCTTCTCGCATCTTGCTCTCCAGTTCCCAGGTAACACTTCCACCAGCAGCTCCTCCCCAAACCACTCTCATAAGAGGTATCTCCTTTCCTCGCAGTTGCTTCATCTTACGATCCTCAATTCTCAAAGGTAAAGCTTCCACTGTAAGGTTATCACGAACTTGCACCTCTTCCCTCTAGATAACATGTGACGGGTCAGATACATACTTCCTGAGTTGCGACACGTGAAACACTTCGTGCAGGTTAGAAAGTTCCGGCGGTAATGCCACTCTGTAAGCAATTTTGCCCACTCTCTGCATAATCTGATACGGTCCAATAAACTTAGGATCCAACTTCTTAGATTTCAAAGCACATCCCACACCCGCCATCCGGTTGACCCTCAAGAATACATGGTCACCTTCACTGAACTCTAAATCCTTCCTCTTATTATCATGGTAACTCTTCTGTCGACTCTGAGACGCCTTCATTTTCTCTTTAATCATCTGAATGGTCTCATTAGTTTGTTGAATAATCTCAGATCCAAGCATAACATTCTCACCTGTCTCATACCAACACACATGTGTTCTGCATCTTCTACCATATAAAGCTTCAAACGATGTCATTCCAATACCCGAATCTTTTTAATGCTTCTTCCCTCAAAGAAGTGTCGATGGTTTGTATGGAAGGGCGGGGTAATGGTCGGTGGGCTTGTGGAACTTTCGGTATTATGGGTAATGGTGTTGTTTCTGGGATGAATTATTTTACCGTGGAAAGGGAGTTGATGTCCCTTATTAACTTGCTCCAAACGGTCCAATCGGAGTATGTTGGCAACAATTCGATAAAGTGGGTGGCAGCCCCGAGGGCCGTTTTTTCGGTTGGTAGATTTCGGGCAATTTTTGGTATTTTTAGAATTTCTTTTGGTCCTTTAAATGCTTTCTTTGATGCATTCAAATTTATTTGGAAATTGGTGGTTCCTTTTAAGGTTAAATGCTTTGGATGGAGATGTTTTCTTAATAGAATTCCGACAAAATTTTCCTTATCTTTTAGAGGTCGTTCTTTTGATAATGGTAATCTTGCTTGTGTTCTTTGTAGCAATTCTCTGAAAACGGTTGATCATTTATTTTTGTCGTGTGGTGTGTCTAAGTTGGTTTGGAAGGAAGTGGCGGAGTGGGTTGGCTTGGTAGAATTTGAAACTGATAATCTTAAAGAGAGCTTTTTATTGTGGAGAAATTTTAGTTGGAGAAAAAAGGTTAAGAAAGACAAGGAAGGGTGTGTTAAACTTGCAACATGTTGGTATTTATGGTTGTTAAGGAATGCAATTATTTTTAGAAATGATTCTTGGAATGTTTTGGATTTATTATTTTATTCTATTTTAAAATAAATTAAAGTTTTAAAATAATTTGTACTAAAGGTACCGATACCCAATTACTTATCATGAGTACCTAAGAATTTGCCTAATTATTAAGAATCTATTTTGGTAATTAGTGGGTGTGGTATGTATATTTGGCAAGACGGTTATTTAGTTATCTTTTTTTTGTTCGGGGTCAGTTCTGATATCAAGTGGATTCAACTCCCTCCTAATCGTAATTAGGGGATCAAACTGTGGTTCTTCTTATCAAGTCCAACATCAATCACCACTGGACCAAATGACCAACTAACTATTTGTTATTTAGTTATCCATTTAACATGAATTGTGTAATACTAATAATCTTCTAACAGAAGCTTTGTGAATCTGGGCCACCCTCAATAGCAGCCCACTACGGTGTATTAGGGCATATTTCAATGTTTCCAGAACTGTTTCTTAAAATGTGTCGCTCCCAAATTCTTCTTGGGAAATTGCTATGTAACTTAACATTGGTGGATTATCGCACGCACAATAGTTCAAATAAACAAACAAAAGTAACAACATATATTCATAACTGCTGTAGTGAAATTCAAAATTAACTTTCTATAATATACATGACTAGTAAATTCCACCTACCATGCTTTTTTTTAATCAAGAAAACTAAAAGATGAATACCCCAATTTCATAAGTAAAATTAGTGTAATTCTCAAAGCTACGATTTGATGAAAGAAAAGTATATATATAAAACTAAGAAGAACTAAGCAACAGCTTCCCTTGTAGGCCGAACTCTAAAAACCAGCTCCAAATCAGGGGGCATGAAGAAACCATTCTTTGGTGTAAACTTCTTCTTCGAATTAACCACCGACTTCTTTTTCGGTGCTGCCGGACATGCCACGGCTGGCGGTATCCGAGATCCGCTGTGTCTTGGTGTCCGACAACCTTCTTCCATGTCCAATTTCATAGCCATCTTCTTTCTGAAAGTGTTTGTTCTTTTTCTTGTTTTGTTTGTTTGAAAATATGAAATAAGGGTTTTTAGTTGTTGTTATTTTTATAGTGGCAGGGTTTTGGGGTAATTTGAGTTACTTGCTGAGGAAGTTGATAGTGAGGTTTTGACTTTTTGGGGGAAAAACGCGTAAGCTTGTGTTGGAATCTAATGAGATTGAGTCCACGTGGCAAAAAGACCGTGTGTTTTGGGATTGTGTAGGGGTGTGGGATTCAAGTGTAAAAGACATTGGATTCTCAATTGAAAGTGTACGAGAAAAGTTTCTGTGTTGTGTTCAAATTTAGGGCACATGGTTTTGGCGGGAGGGGTTTATAACATTTATGGGCTTGGGCCCATGAATCTGTATAACAGACTCCTTATGGAGAATTTATCATGCTACCCTCCAAATTTTACTTGGCATCCCATTTTCAATAATATCAATATTTCTTTGGACAAAATTTTAATTACGAAAAATTCAGTAGAACATGTTAAAAATTTGATATGAATTAAAAAATTTTGATAATATATTTAAAAAATCTGATATGATTTTTATCACTTTTTAAAAAATGAATTTAATATTTTTGGATTTTTTATAAATCCGGAATATTTAGTAATTTTTCGAGTTTTTAAAAAATCCAATATGTTTTTGTAGATTTCTGATATATTTACAAATAATTGATAAAAAATCTATATTTTCCATAAAACTATGATTTTATGCCAGATATTTTGAAGAATCCAATGTAAAAAGTATGATTTTATATCGGGTGTTTTAAAAATTCAGATATAAAATCATAAAATTTTGGAAAAATATATATGATTTTATACTTGTTTTTAAAAAATCTAAAATTAACAAAAGATATTAAGATAAAAACACTATTTAAAAGGTGTCGGGTCAAATTTGGAGGTAGGTGTTAGGTGAAATTTAAAGGTCGGAGGTGTCACAATAATTCTCGGAGGTGTCACAATGATTCTCATAGGTGTTATTGTATATGAGTATATTATAGCTCTCCTTAAGTCTTTTTTGGATATCAAGTCATTTTTCTTTTTGTCCTTGTGAATTGCTAGCATTTGTTATACATACACTGTTACACATCCATATTAATGTTTGTGATAACCGTTTCCACTATATGAATTTGTCTGAAAACATGAAAAGTGCTATGAATATCAAAAATATGTAAACTATCAATATGGAGTTTAATCACAATTGATGTGTTTAACGTTGGGTATGAAAACATTGATCCTAATTCCAATCTTAATGGTAGAATATAATTTTAAATGGAAAGTTTAATTTTCATTATGATTTAGTTTGTTTTGATTTTATCCTAGTAAACAAAACAAACCCAATGACAAAGTCGAGCAGCAAATAGCAGCATCAACAACAAACAGCTGTGCATTCCATCCGCATAGCCACAACACTAAAGTGGGCGCTATCTATAGCAACAATTTAACAACACTGCATTACAGAGCAACAAAAACATCGAACTAAAGTTGCAACTTACATGAATCACGCCAATCATTCACCGGGACTAACCACAGGAAACAACCTATATCTTTATTTCCGGCTTTAAACCTTGACATATCAAATAGATCTCTCTCGACGAAGGTCTAGTGGCTTTAGGTCTCAACCACGACGACTTCGCAAACAATGGTTTACAAATCTGGTTGATTTCTGCAGCAAAGATATTAACCCGGTTCATTGAATATACACAACCACAAAAACTGACACAAGTTTGTTCAGGAAAAAAAATGAAACCACAAAACCACCTTTGGCGTCTTCACTCTCCAAAAGCTTGATAACAAGATGGCCTCCAACTCGCAACACACCCCTGTCATCTGAACTGGACGGATCATCACATGGCTCCTCATCCTGATTATCAGCATCAGAATTACAAACAGAACCAACCCTGCCAACAGCCAAATCTAACGCTCGCATCCCAAGCTCAAATGACAAAGCAGCATCTTTAGTCGTGATTCCAGAAACCAACGGACACATATCCGAGAGTATTACAGAAAATCCTTTTTGCTGCAAAAAGGAAAATCAAAGGCACATTGTTAGAACTAACTGACTATATTGTAACTGTAACTAACTAACTAACTATGTTGTAAGTGTAACTAACTCACTAACTATTTTGTAACTAACTAACTAATTGTCAAAAAGACATATGGTTAGAATTAACTATCTATGTTGTAACTAACTAACTATGTTGTAACTAACTAGCTAACTGATTGTATGTTGTAACTACATATAGAGCAAGTAAGCAATAAAAACCTAGAAAAAAATGTGTTTGTATCCGACAATAAATTACATTTAATTTATTATTTTTTAGATTATTATTGATGTTGACATGTCAGGTGTCGTGTTTATGTTGTTCTTGCTTCATAGATGAAACCTAACCTTAGGAGAAAGGTCTCTGAGTTGGTGTTTAGGGAGGGTCATGACATCGGCTGAAACAGTTTGAACCCTGGAATCACAATGAAGAGAAGGAACTTTAACTTTCTTATGGTCGATGCCGAGAACGGAACCACCGTTGTGGAATGGACCCAAGCTCTGACAAGCAACCTGAAGCCATGAACCGGGAGCGCAGCCCAAGTCGAGAATGGAAGAACCGGGTTTGATTAATTTATGTTGTCTCTGTATCTGAGCCAATTTGAACGCCGAGCGAGCAACGTAGCCGAGGCGTTGAGCCTCTTTGTAGAAGAAATCAGGCGCTCCGCTCCCGACCATCTCTCCATTCACTTCTTTCCGCCCCCTCCTCCGCCGTAGCTTTTTTACAGCTATACCCTGCCCGAGGTTTAAGAGTGGAAATTGTTATTATCAATAGAAAAAAAAAAAGTTTTTTATTTTATTTTTTAATGGAAATTTTAAAAATAATTTATAAAACCAATATTTTTAACAAAATGGTCAACATTGAAAAGTCTGAAGTCTCTTTTAGTGGCAACGTGTATGAAGGTACTAAATAGTTGATTTGTAAGAGACTGGGATTCAGGGCGATTATCACACTCATCTCCTTGTGGTTTTTGGTAGATTAAAGAAAGAAGTTTTCTCCTTAGTTATCAACAGAATTTAGAAGAAAGTGAAAGTTCGGAATGAAGGTTTTCTGGAAAGACGTCCTTATCAAGGTGGTTGCTCAATCAATTCCAACATATATCATGAGTTGTTACATGATTCCTAAACACCGTTGTGATGAAATTGAATCGATGCTGAAAAAGTTTTGGTGGGGGATAAAAACGGGGAGAGAAAGATTCACAAGATGAGTTGGGAGAGAATGTCACAAGCAAAAGGTGTGGGTGGCATGGGATTCAAAGGAATCAGGGACTTCAACACTAGCCTCTTGGGGAAACAATTCTGGAGATTAATGAAAGGTGATGGTTCCTAGAGTTTTCAAAGGAAGGTATTACCCTAGGAGTTACATTTTAGAGGCTTCTTTGGGATTCAAGCCAAGACATTGTATCCTAAGTGTTAAATATGTTGTCTCTAAAAAGTTCTAGATGGAGAATATGCAATGGGAATATTGTTCAAATCTGGAAGGATAATTGGGTTCTAGCAATCCCGGGATTTTAACCTCTAAGGTCTAACAATTCCCTGGGTCTTGATGCCAAGGTCTGCAACTTGATTGACATGGAATTTGAAAAATGGAACATGGAAGGTCTCAAGGCCAATTTTGATTGCAGTGAGGCAAAGCATATAGCCAACATCCCTCTCTCCACCAGGTTACTAGATGATAAGTTGATTTGAAACTTCGAAAAGGATGATGAATATTCAGTCAAAATAACCTACCACTTGCTTGGTGATCTCGATAGGAGAAGCAGACAAGGTCTGTCAACAAGTATTGACTCTGTAGTGTGGAATTATCTATGGAAAGCTCCAGTTCATGAGCGAGTTGAGAGTTTCACTTGGAGATTATCCAAAAAAAACCTCTCAACTAAGTGCAATCTCAATAAGAAAGGAATCAAGTTAGATGTTTCGTGTCCTTTTTGTCATCTCTCCCCTGAAAACTCGTTTCATTTGTTCTTGCACTGTTATTTATCCAAGAGTCTTCTTCTCTCCCCCTTATGGGCATGTGTTTTACATCTTGTTCAACTGTGTTTGAATGGCTCTCTGAATCTCTCAAGAGTATAGATAGTTATTTATCCCAGTTGGTGTGTATTGGGTTGTGAAAAATCTGGCAAGCTAGAAATATAATGGTGTTCAAGTAAGAGGTGTCAGATCCTCTGGATGTTGCCTAGGATATTCGGGACTCTATTCATGAATTCAACAGGGTAAACAAGATAGATTTGCATAAGAAGATTGCGTTGTAGAATGTGGTTCATGTTAGTGGTTCCTAGATAATTCAATATGATGTAGGGTGTTTTAGCAATGGAACTGTGTCTTTGGATTGTGTCATTAAAAATTCTAATGTTGACATCTCTCTTGTCGCTTGTAATCGATTCTCTAGTTGTGTTGATGCTAGTGTGGTCAAAGTTCTCGCCATTAGATGAGTTCTTCGGTTGGTCAAGGAGTTAAAGTTAGACGATGTTATTTTCCAGTCAGATGTTGATTGTATTAATGAAAATAGTTTATATGTTGTTCTGAATCCAATAGTGAATGTTTGTAAGATTATCCTAAGAGAATTCAAATTTGTGACTCTTATATACGTGAATAGACTTTGTAATGCAGATGTGCATCACATGATGGGAGTAGACAAGTCTGTAGGATCTTGAATTTGGTTCGGTCACATTCCTTTGTTGGAAGATAACATTGTTTCTATGGCTCATTTGACCCCCTTTTAATCAATTGATGTTTGTGTTAAAAAAAAAGTAAAGTCAAACTAATCCTCATAAGTACAATGTGGGTCAAAAAGAGAAAAGAAATAAAAATTAATATCATATATTAATCAATGGATTATTTCATCAAGATCTTAGATGGATTACTTCACCAAAAACTTAGATCCACATATCTCAGATGGATTATTTCACCAAAAACTTATATCGAGTAAAGTCTCTCATCATTTGGCCTTTGGCCTCCTCAATTAAAATAATTAGACATTTTCAACCAAATTTGAAAGTCTTGATTATTTATTATCGGACGTACGTCAATTTCTTTCATTTTGGATAACTCAAATATTTGTCAATCAGATCATTCGAAAGCATTACAAGTCTTCTTACTAAAAGAATGTGATCAGCAAAATTGAAGGGCATAAGCATTAATGTCATTCATACGGACACATAATTCTTAGCCACTGCATAACACTACTCCAAAATAAAGACACTTTAAGTCGTGTGATTTTGTTCCAAATAAGCTCTTATTTAGATCAGTTTAATCTTCATAAATAATACAGAACATCCTATGCAAACCAAATCAATTCTCAAATTACATCGCTATTGAAAATGGTGTTTCTTCCTTGTTTTTGGACTAAGAGAGAAAATGTATTTGTGGTTCATTTATTCAATACTAATAAATAAATAATGAAAATAAAATATCCAACAGGAAATAAGGAGAATATTTTCCCTTTTTGTCATAATGTTGTCATGGTATTGACAAATCTACATACATTCATGAAAATGAAAATTACAAAAATAAGATAACAATTTTCTGTTACACCTTACATCAACCTTGTTCCTTATTGAATTTACAAATGCCAACCTGTTTAAATTGAAGGCCAGTAAAGAATTTGGTAAGGAAGATATTACATGAATATGAAACAAATGTACACTTGTTTACCACAGTTACAAGTCAATAACGTTAAATGTCTTTCTACATAATCACAAGAGATTGGACATCATTGGTTTGATGTTTGACATGATGCTTGGCTTGGTGGATAGACCAGAAGGCATGAGCAGCCAAAACCCTATCCAATAGCTCCTGAGGAACTGGCTGTCCTCTCCTTTGTTGAGGGGAGATTTTTGCAGTGTGTACTAAAGTTTTCCATTTATCCTGCAAAAACCAAAAGAATGCTACCATTACAACAATAGTTAAGGATGTGATAAACAAAAACAACTGCATAATTCTGCTTATTCTAAAAGCTCTAGGGCCAATTAATTCGAGGGAGACCAATTCTACTGTCCACTTGCGGGGTCTGATTTAAAATCAAAGCAAAACTCTGGACTAACTCACCTAGCGGGATTCAAACCTGAGACCTTAAGAGGAGCATACTCTAAGGTCCCAGATCTTTACCAACAGACCAAACCCCGGGGTTTAATTTTTGATGACTTACTCAACCCTTACAAAATTGACTTGTAAGGTGAGGACTATTTAACCATTTAGAATACATTGTTAGATCATATCTCATCTAATCTAGAATGCTCAATACACCTCTTCATCTCTTCATGTCCGTGCCTGTGTGGGACCTAAGTGGCCCGACAGGAGATGGTCTAACATAAAAAATAAAAAAAAATTGTGGAAATGAATTGTGCAATCAATAGCAACTAGAGTTTTTTTACAATTAGTCGACTACATGATGAACCAAAGTAAAGTGTGTGTGCTTCGATTCAATAAATTTGAGGCTAGAATTGCTTTCTTTTCATAGAGACTGTAAGGCACGTTAGTTATAAATTAAATTAAAAGTGATTTTGATATGAATAATTTGGAGATTATTCTTTAGATTAAGAAAACATCAACTCTGGTTGAAAAAACGTTAAAGTTGAACTATGCATGTCAAAATAAATTTTCCAAACTTAACCTAAAATGTCCTGTGAAAACTTTTACAGGCAGAGAAGGGATTACCTTTAAGTCTACATAAGTCCTATGATCTGCATTCTCAAAACATCGCAACTTTACATCACGCCACCTGCATGGTAAAAACAATATCAGCAACCCAATTAATCTGCCAAAACTGCAGGCGAAGCAGACAGATAGCCATCATCTAACCTTCCAGTTCCAACTTCTTCAACTCCATGAACAAGTGCTTCCACTTCAGAAACAGAAAACGGTCTCCTAGTTCGACGCTGTACAATCTCAGAGTGTCCAGTGTTGTGACTCACAGGAACGGCGGCTAATACATCTGAGCTATTATCTGGAACAGGAACTAGCGCTCCAGAATCTTGTGTTAGTTTGTCAGACATAGTGTCATCCAGGGAAGAAGGTGATTCATGGTTAATTTCAACAAGGTCACCGGTATTTGTAACCAAGGAAGAATCCTGCGTGGTAACAGAAATCCCTGATTCTATGGAGGGAGTTCTTATAGACCTAGAAAAATCCAATTATGAAAATTAGTTATCAAATTATGAAAATCCAATTGAATGGAGCCGAACAGTAATCAAATTTCATCATGATGCCAATTTATCACAATTGTCATATTTGAGTTTATCTAGTGGCATAAGCACTTGTGAAACTGTTTGAACGAGTTTATAGAAATAGCTTATGAAAATGTTTTCCACTTATTTCCAAAAACTCTCCCGGAAATGTTATGAAAACAATGTATAGCTTATAAGAAAACAATTGGATTTAATTTTATAGAAATAGTTCAAACATAAGCTCTTATATAGTAGGCTCTAACGTGCCTATGTTATAAGCACTTAATTAAGTTGCTTATCCAAACAGAATCTGAGCTATGGTGAACAAAAGAAACGTTGGCTCACATAGTTGGCTCAGACGCTCCACAGTGAGAAGGACCACTAGCACAAACAACCGGAGAAGCTTGAGAAGAACTAGGCTCCAAAACGAAACCGAGTTTATCTAGATTTTCTTTACAAGATATACCAGTTTGCCGAAGAGTTCTGTTGTCATCTCTAACTTTCTTCCCCTGAACAAGAACACCAACATGCGCTCCACCTCCTATTAGAGTCATCATTGCCTCCATGACTGTCCTCTATATAAATTTGTAAGCAATCAAAACACATTGAGAAAATAAGCGCTGCGGTACTTTCAATCTGTTAATAAGGCTCAACGGAAACAGTAATACCTTTAATGAACCCACAGTTGCGGTTTCGGGAACCTCAACATAAAGCTCTGGAATCCTGAATGACTTGATTCTAAACTTGACTGTACCAAAGAATATAAAACATCAATTCCAATATGATGCAAAGAGCATATGCTAATCAAAACAAATGAAAACCCCGCAATAAATTACCATGAGAATCTTTAGAGACGTGAACTTTTGTTGAAGAGCCACGGTTATGTCCATAAATTCCTTTCTTTGGTAAATCAGATACACTCTCACTGCTGAATCCTCCACCATGAGTTACCATTGAACCCTTCTCCGATAATTTCTTTCTCTTCGAAAGAGTGTAACACTGAGATCTTTCGAAATTGTAATAAGTCTTCCTTTTACGACTTGAGGGTTTAATTCCCTTATCTACAAATTACACATTCTTTAGTAAAATTATCTTAGTGAGGAGCAGTAAGAACAATACATATGTGAAAGATAACAAAGCACGTGATCGAAGATAATTTGTTAAAAACCTTACCATATCTAGAACGTTCATAATCCTTCAACTTTGGAGCAGCCTTCCAATGTTTGGAAGTCAACCGCTTCCTGATTATTTTGCGAGCAATGCAGCGTGAAGGTCTAAAAGCCTTCGATTTGGTGCAAACTTTGTTGCACCTAATAAACTTTTCGTCATCATCAATAAAATGTAACTTCTTACCATTCCCGTGCCTTGAAAAAGAAGCATTGGGAAACAACTCCCCACGAAATGGAGATTTAACAACATTACTGTTCAAATCGACTAACGAAGGAGAGTTAACACGTAACTCCAACGGATCCTTCAAACTAAACTTATCATCCACGGATAACCCCTCGAAGCCAGAACTTCCATTTCCACCCTCGTGATTGTTAGGTAATCCTACAAGTCTATTATTACTAGAATGATTTCCAAACTTATTCTCCAATTTCAAAATCTCAGACTTCACACTATCACTAGCTGAAATGCATTCTAGTAAACAATCACTCTCACTAATCTCACCAAGTTTCTCACTGCTCTTTTCATCACAACTTCCATTTCGATATTGCTCTTCGGTCAACAGCTTAGCTTCAGACACATCGCTAGAATTCGAACTTTCGCTCTCCTGCAGCAACTTCCCGGCTAATGATGCAAGTAGTTCAAAAGCACACGCGCGACCATCCTCAGCCGGTTTCTCGAACGGAACCCTCGTCTAAACAATTTCAAATTCAACTTCAAACAAAAATCACATAAAAATCAATTTCAATAATCGCAGCAGTAACTTACTCTTGCAGATCTTGGACATTTAGGTATCTCAGGGACCTGAAATCCCCTTACTCCATTACCCAACCTCTTCTTCAACACCATAGCATGAACATTTATAACTCATCAATTCACCAGAAACATCAACGTATCAGAACCTATCTCTGTCATAAAAAATTCATAATAATCTCAAATTTCAAAACCAAATCAACACGAAATAAATTTTTCAACAAGAAAAAAACACAAAATCAACAACATGAAGAACATAACTCAAAATTCAACACCACCAACACCCTAAAAATTGACCCTAACCCGATCGGATCTCAACATGAAGAACAAAAAATGAAGAATTAATAATCATCAATAACATATAAAACTAACCTCCCTTTATTTTCTTGGTTGAATTGCGATCAAATATAAGAATTTAAGATGGGAAAATGCAATAATAATAATTTGGGGAAAGAAAAAATCAAAACATTGGAAGTAACGAAAAATGTAAGAGAAATCTATCTATGAAAAGAAACTACAAATCCCAACTCAAAAAATTCTTTCTTTTCACGTTTTCATTTTAAATAATACAATTTGTTGTGAGAATGATTGATGGATATAATAGAATATAGAGTTTTTTTATTTATTTAAGGAAAAAATGAAAATGAAAATGAAAAAGAAAAAGAAAACCCTACCACCATGAATAAAGAACAAAAACCACGCAACAGTTTACCGTACCTCAAAGCTTAAACCCTTTTTTTTTCTTTCTTTCTAAGTTACTTTTGAGACCGAACAAAAAGACTTGTTATATACGACAAAAGACAAATGGCTCGTGCACGTGGAATTTTCTTATTCTTTATTGATAGTCATATAAAATGCCAAGTCAGAAATTTGCTTATTTTCTTAAAAAATGATATTGTTTAAAGTGTCGATGTTGGTTAGGAGATTGTGGCAAGAAAGACTACCGTCTAAGGATAACCTGGCTAAAAAAGAAGTTATAAATGACGCGCAAAGTCAGTGTTCGTTTGGTTGTGATTGTGTTGAGACAGCCTCTCATTTATTTTTCGACTGTTCAAAATCGAATGAAATGTGGTATGCGATTCTAAGGTGGATGAAGGTATCGACTGCGCTTCAAATCACAGGTCTGGAAAATTTTAGGCAGTTTGGCCATTTAATTGATTGTGGCAAAGGGATGGTGGATGTGATCAAGTCGGTTTGGTTTGCGTGTATTTGGAGTATGTGGAAATGTCAGAATGATAAGATTTTTAGGAATTATGATATAAATATGGGAAAGTTGATTGATAGTATCAAGATGTTGTCTTGGTCTTGGTTAAATTGTAAAATGTCAGATTTTAACTATCTGTTGGATCGACGGTTGCTATATCCGAGTGATTGTGGGAGTTGACCACAATTTATGTTCTCTGTTTTGGTTAGGGTGGTGTGTCGCGTTGCATTTTGCAGGCTACTCTTTTGGTTGAATTATCAGGCATTTTGTTAGGTGGTGGTGGGCATTTGGTCTGTAGTGTCCTTGTGTGGTTTGGTTGGCATACTGCAAGTCTAAGTTGGTTTGTTTTTGGTTGTTGCAGCTGTAGTGGTGAAGTTGTGGTTGGCAAGTCTCTTTCTTGGTTCACTTGTCCAATTGTGTTGTTTGTTAAGTGAATATTTGGTTCTGGTGTTTCTCTCATCAGTCTCTTTGGTTGGTTGAGTGTTCGGGTGCTTGGTGTTGTAGTTTTTCCTTCTGTTATTTTTTAGGCCCTGGTTTGTTTTATGTTTTTTTGCTGTTATGTAAGGTCTGGTAGTTGTTTGTAATGTGTAGCACTACTTGTGTTGTTTGTTTTTTAATAATATTCAGTTTTGGCATTTCAATATATATATATATATATATATATATATATATATATATATATATATATATATATATATATATATATATATATATATATATATATATATATAAACTGAATTCTTTCAATATCACGACAAATTAATGAAAAGAATAAGTTCGGGTTTAAAATTTGGATTCTTCAATTTTATCACAAACTCATTCTCAAAATAAATAAGGTGTAATGTTCATGAATTTGTCCATATTTTAAATTCTGAATTATATTTTGTTATTAAAAACCATAAACAATTTCAAACAACATAATTTAATATAAATCTTAGTCATTACATACATAAGCTGCAACTTTCAACTGTCGATAAGCATAAGCTACAACTTGACCTTCTTGCATAAGAACACCTCATAATCCCATCTTAGAAGCATTGCAAAACACTTCGTAAGACTTGTTAGGATCGAGAATGATCAACACGGGAGCAGTTGTCACTCTTTCTTGTAAACACATGAAACTTTGTTCACAACCAGAATCCCATTCGTAAGCGAAATCCTTTCTAGTAAGCTTAGTCAATGGTAACGCCAACTGAGAAAAACCTTTGATAAACCTTCTGTAGTAACTTGTCAAACCTAAGAAACTTCTAACTTTCGAAGCATTCCTTGGTCTCTCCTAATTAATCACAACTTCAATTTTTTACGGATCCACTGCTACACCTCCTTGAGATATAACATGTCCAAGAAATTTAACTTCTGACATCCAAAACTCACACTTGCTAAACTTAGCAAAAATTTGCTTCTCTTGTAATATCAATAGAACAATTATCAGATGCTCTTCGTGCTCTTACGAAGTACGAGAATAAATGAGAATGTCATCAATAAAGATTACAACAAATTGATCCAAATAAGCTTGAAATATCTGGTTCATGTAATCCATAAAAACAACTAGAGCATTCGTCACACCGAAAGGCATCAATAGAAACTCATAATGACCATAATGGGTTCTGAATGCAATCTTCGGTACATCGGAACTCTTTACACAAATCTGATGATAGTCCGACCTCAAATCAATATTCGAGAACACACAAGCTCCTTTCAATTGATCTAAAAGGTTATATATCCTAGGCAAAGGATATTTGTTCTTGATAGTGACCTTGTTCAACTTACGGTAATCAATGTATAACCGCATATCACCGTCCTTCTTCTTTACCAATAAAATAGGAGCTCCCCATGGTGAAACACTTGGTCTAACAAAATGCCTCGCCATCAAATCTTCTAACTGATCCTTCAATTCTCTTAATTCAAGCGGTTCCATCCGATAAGGGGAAACGAATATAGGAGCCGTCCCCGGTATCAGGTCAACTGAGTTCCCTCACAGGAGGTAAGGAAGTGACATCCTCGAGAAAGACTTTAGGAAACTCACAGATGATTGGGATATTCAGAACTTGCTGATCATTACTCTCCTCTTTAGTAAGGACCAGTAAAACAGATTTCTCTTTTTCAAACAATTTTTTTACCATTCCAATCGTACCTTCTAAGATTGTTGTCAACATATCTTACGGAGGAGCTTCCACGGATGGAATGATGATCAATTTCTCTTTGCATCCAATAAACACAGAATTAGCAGATAACCAATCCATTCCTAAAATCACATCGACCTTCTTAAGGGATAGACAAATAAGATCAATCTGAAAAACTCTACCATCCACATACAGAGTACAATTTTCACACATAAGAGGTCTCTCAACGGTTTCATCCATAGCGGTAGTAACCACCATAGGAGGAGACAAGGGAATAACTTGTAACCTAAGTCGCTTCACACAATAAGTAGACACAAAAGAATGTGTTTCCCCACAATCAAATAAAACAAGAAAAGGATGTTCATTAACAAGACATGTACCCGCAATCAGAGAGTTGTCAACTTTAGTCTTCCTCGCATCCATGATATAAACCCTTCCTTGAACCTGATTCCTTTTCTATGGACAATCTCTAGCAACATGTCCTTTTTTCTGGCAATTGTAACATATCACACCGCCCAGATTACAACTTCCATAATGATTACTACGAAACTTGGGTCATGAAGGAGGAACATTAGGTCTAGGATTAGCCACTTAATTCCCCTTGAAAGATTGGGGCTTGGGCCTAAAAGGTTGATTCACCCTTCCAAAATCATTTTGAACAACTCTTCCAGCATTCACTTCAGTCTGCACTTTCTTCAAACTATGCTCAGCAACATAGCATTGCCTCAACAATTCAGAATAAGTAGTGAACTCCCTCTGAGAAACACAATGAGAAATCTCAGCCCTTAATCCAAATAAAAATTGATCAATTTTCCACTTCTCATCCAGAGCATACATAGCTTGCCTTAAATAATCCGCCATGTCTTCCAACTTTTCTGTATAATTGGTTACAATCATGTTTCCTTGCCTAAGCTGTTGAAATTCAAACTCTTTCTGGGTC
Organism: Lathyrus aphaca; assembly: GCA_963966055.1. Lineage (NCBI taxonomy): Eukaryota > Viridiplantae > Streptophyta > Magnoliopsida > Fabales > Fabaceae > Lathyrus > Lathyrus aphaca. The sequence continues at coordinate 62,395,111 of OZ014523.1, read as the reverse complement.
ATCAGAGAACTTGGAAAATATTTCTCCATAAAAGTTGCCTTAAATCGTTCCCACACCTTCGGAACCTCTTTCACAATCATGAGAGTAGAAACACTCTCCCACCATCTAGCAGCAGGACCTTTCAACAAGTGTGAGGGAAAAGTCACCTTATTCTCTTCACTGCACAATACAATCTGGAAGACTCTCCATACCAGTTATCCATTCATGAGATTTTACCGGGTCTAATCCGCATGAAATTCTTGAGGGTTCATGCGGAAAAGGTCACGAAAAGTTCCACCTTCAATTTCAGGAACAACCAACTGAGGATGAAGACCCCCATTCATTTGGTGAACCATCTCCTGCATAAATTGGTGTTGTTGTTGCTGCATCTGCTGCATGAACTTATACAACGGAGCATTCTCATTGCCACCCGGCTGATTACCAACAAGAGGAATGGCATTACGCCAACCACTAGTTCTACGTCCACTTGCCATATCCCTAAATGTCATCAAAACATGATTAAGTTGATCAGGCTCAATACCATAAACATAAAATTTAGTTTGATAGCGAGATTACGTATATGAACGGAAAGAAACGCTTATAATATTCCCAGGCTAGGTCGAGGATACAGCCTGCTCTGATACCAATCATAATACCCATATATAAAATACATACATCAAAGCATATTTTTCATATATAAGTTCAAGTTTGGTACAGAAATACAATACGTTCTTAGTATAACACATTGTAAAATTCTAGCCAACTAAATACATAAGGTACTACAACAAAAGGCTAATAATAATACAAGATGTCAAAACAAAAGAAAACTAAGAACTAGATCCGAAGATCTCAAAATATCCACAGCGGAAGAAAAGCCATCGATAAGTAAGGATAATCAAACGACTTTATCATTACCCTTCGCGGAACCTGAAGTACCTATAAAATATAATAACAACATGGGGTGAAATAATAATATCTCAGTGATTTTTCTATCTTAGAGTTCTCTCGACACTAAAGGTTCGAATCTAAACATTCTGCAAGATCTCTGGTTACTTCTCTATAAGTAACCAAAACAGGATGGAAAACGTCCATACAACGCTCTCAACACCTTACGTGGGACTCAGTGGAATACCCATCGTAAGTGTTATTAGCAAGACTTCCCGTGGGACTCAGTGTAATACCCACCACAAGTCCCTACCTAAGTCCTTATGGGTGCTTCCCGTGGGACTCAACATAACCCACGTCAAGACTTACTCAAGACTTCACCGACAAGGTTTCCCTTGGGACTCAATTTAATACCCACCACAAGCCTAAGCCATGCTTCCCGTGGGACTCAGTGTAATACCCACCACAAGCCTAAACCATGCTTCTCATGGGACTCAGTGTAATACCCACCACAAACCTAAACCATACTTCCCGTGGGACTCAATGTAATACCCACCATAAGCCTAAGACTCAACAAAACTTCATGTGGGACTCAGTGTAATACCCACCACAAGTCACTACCTGCCTCACCAACGATTTTCGCATCAACCTAGGGTAATCCTAAACACCTCACAAATCATGTCTTTTGTTTCCAATAGCTCACACTTTCCTAACTAACATAATTACGGTTAATTAGAAAAGTCGGGTAAAAGTAGGCTCAAAATAATATTTTTCGGTCTCATTAGATAAAACATATTATTAGCTTCAAATAGATATAAATTACAGTTAAATCAAATAAAGGATGGAGAAGTTATGAATTTTTAAATAAAGATCAAAATAACATATTTCTGCACATAACAGTGGTAAACGGTTACTACTCAGAGGGTAACCGATTACCAGTGTAAAAGTTGCGCCCATAACTTAGTTTTTCAACAAGTAACCGGTTACTTGTAGACAGTAGCAAAAAATGATGCGTTTTAAAATACAGAACTTCCCCAAATTCAATCCAAACAACACCAAACCTATAAACAACTATCTACACATATAGTCAGTATACTCAAGTATTTAATCGACATTTTAATCGTTCAAACTCTCGATTCTACGATTTCTAGCATTTTTTCCCTAACCTCAAATTCTATAAACTCTAGAAATAAAAGTATCTATCTAGAACCCACCTCTACCAAAGATGATTGAGAAGATTAAGAGATGAATGAATGATGAACTTCAAGATCAAAAGCTTCTTCTTCTTCTTCTCCAAGCTTTTCCCTTCTTCTCACTTTCCTATTCTTTCTCTTCCTTTTCCCTTTTCTCTTGTTATGTTTCTATGTTTCAAACATAAAGAAAACAACTTAGGTATTATACGGGATATTATAATTTCCTCCCAACGGGTCCAAATAGAGGGTATCCAAAATTGTCTCTAAATAAAAAATTTAATAAAATCTCTGAGTCAGATAATAATTAGTTAATATAAATTAATTCACTGGTTGCTCTAATTATTTTTTGTTAAAACATCTCAGAGCAACCCGAAACCCTATTGATATCAAATAATATTATTCAGAGCATTAAAATAAATTACGGGGTATTACAACTCAAATGGGCCCTACCCCACTGCCTACGTATCTCATCATAAATGAGAATCATAGTCGACGTAGTTCCCCTAACTGGGGAGGAAATTGTTTGTATTTTTTATGGATTGAACTGCTTATATCTATGCTTAGGTGTTGCAGGCTCGTCTGGCATGAATGCGTTTACCGTCTTGCAAGGAGATAAGTAGAAGCGAGTTCTTTCGTTGAGAGTGAGGGATATGAGAAAAGAATTCCCGAAGGAAAGACGCTTGTTATTGGTTTGAATGCTTTTATAAGCTTTTATTGATATGGAACAAGAAAGGGTATTCAAGTCCCTTTCCATGGAGTATGTACTTCTTATATCACTCCAAGATAGAATGATGAAGAAGTACACCCAAGCAAGGAGAAGACCCACAAGACTTGGTTCCTAGGATTAGGGCTCAAGTACACTAACCCATTGTATTTATTAAGTGTTTTTGTATTTTGAAGTGAAAAAGTGTTTTTTAAGATTTGTAAAAATGGCTTCAAGTTTAGACTTGTGCATCATGCTAGACAAGTTCAAATTACCCCAAGATGGGATAGATGCGAATTCCTCATGGAATAAGTCCATAACACAAGAAGTCATCTCAACCTTTATTAATTCTTTTGAAGTTTTTTTGAGGTGAGAAGAGAAAAAGCACCAAAAGGATTTTCAAAGGTAAAATGTATAAGGGAGACTAAACTTAATGAAGTTATCATACTTGGATAGCCTAGGTTTATGAGACTCAATATCTCTATCCTAAAGAAGAAGGAAGAAGAGAAGAAGAAAAGAAAAGGAAGAAGAAAGGAGAAAGGGTTAGAAAACAACTTACTTCCAAGATGGTAGTTAAGTTGCTTCTAAAGGGGATGAGAAGTTATTATGCAAAAGCAAAGCATATTGAATGCTTTTACAAACACAAGTATGAACATTAAAAGAAAAACAAGAGGTAGAAATGTGTAAGCATATCCACATCCTTTCAACTTACCAAAGCCGCTGAAATGGTTAGCAAATGAAGCACAAACTTTCATAAGAAATGAAGTAGAAACCAATCACACAAAAGAAACAAAAGATAAGTATCCCAAGGTACCAATACCTTACAAGTCGTAACCACATCATAAGAACACTCAAATAAGCTTAGAGAAACCAAACAAGATTCAACAAGATGCAAAGATGCACATGAGAGATGAAGAAGTTCAAAGAAGATGCAAAAGAAGAAGTAAGAATGCAAAGGTGCACACACATGGTTAAGGACACATGACAAAATTCAAAGTCAGACCTCAAAAATCACATTTAAATGCCTAATTTCATCCTAAATTAACATACCATAATGCATTAATTAGTTCATGGTAGAATGGGAGATGAGGAAAGGAAGGCAAACATATATTCATGTTATAAGAAACAAGTAAGGTGAAGATAAAAGTAGAAGATGAAAATATGACATGAGATGATCAAAGTCAGAAGCATATGAATAATATGACATGTTAAAGATGCATAAATGGTCATGGCAAAAGCAGATATCCAACAAGTCCAAACAACTTAGCAAAGATGTAAGAGAAAGTCACATAAAGAAATGGATGCTTCATACATGAAATGGAATGCAAAAGATGAAAAATATCATACAAGTATGGATGATTGGGTATGAATTCAGTAGCATATCATGGATGAAAATGCAAATGAGATGATGACCTGAACATGTTAGAAGCACACATTTAAGCATGCAAAGCTTATGATGAATACATGTGAAAATATTAGGTCAAAAGTTCATATGTGATGCATCACACAAACACAAAGTCAACACATACCAAATGAACTCAACAACGGTCAAACATGACTTCGAAGAGTCTAAACACAACACAAAAAGTCACACAAGAGACCTCAAATGGCGGCATAAATGCCTCAAGCAATTAGGGTTAAGGGTGGCACATAAAAATCATGTGAAGTTCTTCAAATGCAAGCAATCAAACATACATCAAAGGACATTCAAAAATTATTTAAAAAATGGAACTCAAATGACCTGATATAGATATATATCACATGTTAAAGCTCACACAAAAATTCAAAGTGGAAGGACCTGAAACAATCAAGCAAAAGTCAAGTAGGAATCATAGATCAATATGCAAAGAAGGGGGACTAAAATGAAATATGAAAAAGTTTTAAAAATGAAACAAAAACATTTTTATGAACTTTAGGATGTTACTGAATGAATGCAAAAAGAGTGATGCAAAAATGTTTGAGGAGCTATGAGAAATTAATTTTTAAAGTTAGGGTATAAAAATAGAAACAATTTTTAAAAGAAATAAAAGAAAAATAAGAAAATAAAATGAAAAAATGCATGAAATCAAAAATAAAAAATGCTCAAAATTATTTTAATGCATTAATAATGTTCATGATTTTTTATGGAATTTTAGAATGAGTTTTCATGATTTTAAGAATTAAAATGCAAAAAGGTATGGAAAATAAAACGAAAATGAAATGGAATGTGTCGCACCTCGAAAAATACGATCCTAAAACAAACAACAGAGTCGCCACCTAATTCTATTTATTCTACGAGAGAAAAGAGAGATATAGACACAACCTAAGTAAAGGATAAGAATGGTCAACGAAACCACTAATCTAAGTTCGGGAGTCAGTTACACAAGGGGAAGGTGTTAGGCACCCCTCACGTCCGTTGTACTCAACGGGAACCTCTTAGTCTAATTTGCGCTTAAAATGTTTACTTGTTATTATTGTCTTCTCTTACTGATTAAGGTTGCTTATTAAAGGGAAAAGAAAATTATTATTTATTACGGAGAAAGGTTAAGTTTTTTATTATTGTGACGAAGAGATAGTTAAGTTTTTATTATAGTGCTCGCGAAGGATTAAAATCCTCGTGCCTACGTATTCCCTTGTGCAATGGGAAAGTCAGAGCTTCGTAGTTCGTGCTACTACGATTTGTGTTTTTTATTGAACGATTGTTTGAAAATGATTTCTACTGCTAAGCGTTGGCTTATCTGCTCGCGATAGGAGGCTGAAGCGCTAGCTTGTTTGCGAGATAGAAAGATTTAAACAACGTTCGTTTTGAGAAAAGATATTTGATCTTCGTTAAGGGTGTTTTTAAAAACGAGAGGGCGAATGAACCACGTCACGTGGGGCTAGCCCAGGAGCGGTTGCATTCAAGAATGTGCGGAGTGCTAGACTCCGGAGTTCAGTTACTCGCCGATTAATTATGAAAAAATAGTTTATATTGGTTGGTAAGTTTTAAATTGTATTTGAAAGAAAGAGACAAGTCGTCATCTTTAAAAGAAGTATCTCACCTATTCCACCACAAACGTTTGAGACATGAGAAATCGAAAGAAGCTTTAAACTTGGATATAAGATCGACAAGCAATGCTACATTCTTTCTTTGAGAATAAATAAAATCGGAAGAAGCTTTAAACTTGGATATAAGTATCGACAAGCAATGCCACGTTCTTCCTTTGAAAGTAATTGTTTGTAAGATTTTTGTTTGTGTTTGTGGGGATAGGAGGAACAACTTTCCTATGGAGATGAATCATGCCTGATCCTTTAAGATTGTTGAATTGTTTTGAATACGAATGGTGATTGAACACATCGCGTGGGGCTAGCCCAGTTGCGGTCCAATCCAGAACGTGCGGAATGCTAGATTCCGAAGTTCTGTTTTCGTAATTTAATTTATAAAAATGATTTGAATATTTTGGTATACAAATGATGATTGAACCATCGCGTGGGGCTAGCCCAGTTGCGGTCCAATCCAGAACGTGCAGAATGCTAGACTCCGGAGTTCTGTTTTCGTAATTTAATTTAAATGAATTGAATAATTTGGTATACGAATGATAATTGAACCATCGCGTGGGGCTAGCCCAGTTGCGGTCCAATCCAGAACCTGCGGAATGCTAGACTCCGGAGTTCTGTTTTCGTAATTTAATTTAAATGAATTGAATAATTTGGTATACGAATGATGATTGAATCATCGCGTGGGGCTAGCCCAGTTGCGGTCAAATCCAGAACGTGCGGAATGCTAGACTCCGGAGTTCTGTTTTCGTAATTTAATTTAAATGAATTGAATAATTTGGTATACGAATGATGATTGAACCATCGCGTGGGGCTAGCCCAGTTGCGGTCCAATCCAGAATGTGCGGAATGCTAGACTCCGGAGTTCTGTTTTCGTAATTTAATTTAAATGAATTGAATAATTTGGTATACGAATGATGATTGAACCATCGCGTGGGGCTAGCCCAGTTGCGGTCCAATCCAGAACGTGCGGAATGCTAGACTCCGAAATTCTGTTTTCGTACGTTATTTTGATAAATGATTTGAATATTTTGATATACGAGTGGTGATTGAACCATCGCGTGGGGCTAGCCCAGTTGCGGTCCAATCCAGAACGTGCGGAATGCTAGACTCTGGAATTCTGTTTTCGTACGTTATTTTGATAAATGATTTGAATAATTGTTTTTAGACGTTTTCGAATCGATGCGATTAATAACGAAGGAGTGAACGAACAATACGCGTGGGGCTAGCCCATTTGCAGTTCGTTCTAGAACGTGCGAAATGCTAGACTCCGGAATTCTATTCCTTGTTAAATTAATTTGTTTTGAAAATTTGGTGAAAATCGTAATCGTTTTAAGAGATTTAGGATTTAGCATTGGTACAAGTAATCAGACGAACGCAAACGTGGTATCAAGATTGTAATAAGGCGCGAAAGAGATAAAATCGAGTTCTTAGTTGTACCTAACGGAGGAGGTCCGTTGCCTCTTCAATGTACGCAAACATTAACACAATTGACCAGAACGTCCTTCGCAGCAAGCTCAAGACTTCGATCGAATCAAAACACCAAAACCAAACAACCCTTAAGCAAGGATCAACAAGGTTGTATACATAAAGGTTTTATATAAAAACCTAATAAATTCAAACTAAGATTTTAAACAAATACTTGAAACTTTATCAAATGTTTTGATAATAAATAATTGAGAAATAATCATCAATTCTAAATTAAGACCTAATTAAAAATTCAACAAGAAAAATCAATTAGAAATTAACAAGAAATAATTTCCTAAAAAATAATGAATAAATAAATAACACTAAAATAACAAGAACATAAATATATAGATTTTTTTAGGTTTTATTAATAAAACAAAAATGTAAACTATAAAATAAATGGAAACGCACTAAAATAATAGAGGAAAAAACGTAACAGATAGGGATGCATATATCTGAGATAGCAATACTCTTGGGCTTATGATAGTCCTCCTGCAACAACATTAATGAAACCCTTTTTACCCCTTTTAAACAAAAGAATAAAATTTAATGAAAGAAGATTCAGTAATAAAAAAAACAAATAAATAATAAAAAAGAAACAAGGTCAGCTTCTACGAATCATCAGAAGAAGAACAAACGCTTCACTCCACTCTCGAGATTGTAACACGAAGGCGGCTGTTTCTCAAATCGCCAGCGACGACGAGCTACAACCCGCGACATCTACTCTGAAACTCGCTCTTCCTCTTCTTGACCTTTCTCTGTTTCGAGTCTGACCTACCTTGGGTTGTGGTGGCTTCCTCTTCTTTTCCGCTCCCCGCTCGCGGTTATCTCTCTCAAAGGAGATGCGCTTTCCGGTAAGTCAACGACATGCTTGCGGTTTTGGAGGGTTTACGGAGGTGGCTGAGAAGTTTATTTCAACGGTTGATGAAAAGATCGTGTTTGAGGGTGGTTTTGTGTTCTTTGCGGCAACGATCCTAGGCTTCTCACGGTGGTGGTTTGAACGACGGCTCGGTTGTTGTCCGCGGAAGGGTTTAAATGGGGTCTGTGTGGTCTTACGATGGTAGGTTTGTGAGAAACAAAGATTCGTGGGTTAAGGATTGAGGGGATGGTTGTGTTTGGATTCGACGGTTTAGCAGAGAGAAGAGCCAAGGTCCCGGAGGATGTGATCTTGGAAAGGTTTGTCATTTCCGATTTTTTCGTTTTTTTTTTGTTTTGGAATCAGTTGTGCGCGTCCCTGTTTCGGCATGGTGAATTCACGGTAAGGTTCTGGGTTTGGATTTAACGGCGGCGCGAAGGGGTTATGTTTGTTGAAGAATGGAGGTTCGGTGGAAGTGTTGAAGTGTTATGGGGCGGTTTTCGGTCTCACGGTAGAGGGTTCTGGTTTGGGTTTGCACGATTTTG